>WWET01000830.1:475650-511969 GCA_011038615.1 Limnodynastes dumerilii
GGATTTTTACCGCCGGTATTTTTGGGGTGTCGGGATTTTTACCGCCGGTATTTTTGTGGTGTCGGAATTTTCACTGTCGGTACCCTCGTGGAGGTATTTTTAACGTCGGGATTTTTACCGTCGGAAATTAGTACTACATCCGTGCGCCGGTATTTTTGGGGTGTCGGGATTTTTACCGCCGGTATTTTTGTGGTGTCGGAATTTTCACTGTCGGTACCCTCGTGGAGGTATTTTTAACGTCGGGATTTTTACCGTCGGAAATTAGTACTACATCCGTGGAGAGAGCCCCTATGTCCAAAGCTATATTGAAGTAGATCAGTATATGTCCTGTGTTAACTAGTGCAACCTTACATGACCACGGTCATTGTAATTGGTCCCGGCTGCTGTCTGGCAGCTGGGACGTGCATCAATCAGTTAGGGCAGGGGTTCATGTTTTGTAGGTCTCCCTGCAATACCTGTGGAGCTTTCAAAATGTAATTGTCAGTTATGAGCACACCTCCAGCAAGGAGATTTAAAAAACTTGGACCGTTAGTGGTACTTGAGGACAGGGTTGAGAACCCCTGAGTTAGGGGATGCTGGACCAACAAGTTCAGGGACTGATCCAGGTTTGTCAAGAGCTCTCCTTGAAGGTTAATGTCCAGGAGGAACATTACTCCTGTAAACTCCTGTTACTGATGTCAAGATGAACCTCCCTGGTCATTTTACTGGAGACTTAAAATTGTTCCGGAACCACAAAAATCTTGCATAGAGAACCTTGAGTCAGCCAAAAGGCTGAATTCACACCAGGCCTGATGGGCTCTGTACCTTACTAGATTTGATTTTGTAATTACTTACAGCCCTGGCTCCAGGAATGTCAAGGTTGTTGCGTTTCACATTGTTTTCTCCCGGTGCATGAACCCACTTATACTCCTCTTCTCAAGGAGGATAGTTGGATTTACTCAAGACTTATTTTTCAAGATTCAGAGACACCAGGATTGAAAAAGAGGACTCCCTTGAAACGCGTCAGCGGTGAACTTGGAAGAGACATCCTTATGTCTCGCTACAGTAACTGCCTTGCATACTATCTTTAATAACCCCCTTGGTAAGATCACTCTGTTTATTGTCCCTTCCTTTTATTTCCCCACCAGGGGCAACCAGGCTCCAAGTTAGACTCCGGAGCCCAGGTGTCTGAGGTGTGTGATAACCTGCTCCTAGTGACTGTCTTCATAACAATAATCCTGTTACAACTGGTAGCCATACTGGTAAAACTGGTGATCAGCAGTGGATCCACCATTTGTTACAAGGTCCAATTACTTGCAGTGTGTCCAACATATTAAGAAAGACCCTTCTATTGCTATTTTGTGTAGGTCTCTTTTCCATACACCAGGTACCATACATGTAGTTTAGCTATGGACAGAATTATCAGAAAGGGGCCTATTTAGCCAATCTTTTTAGTTAAAAGTAAGTTTTGTTTAAATTTACTAAAGGGGACAAGGTGGAGTTTTCAGAGATCACAATCAAGAACTTTTTTCTTTGCACAGATATCCCTATAACTGGTATTGCTAGCAGTTCGAGGCACCCTTAGGGTCCCAGTAATTATTACAAGGCACCTCTAAGCCCAAATAATTACTGAGAAAAATTTAGGTCAGACCAAAACATATTTGTTGATTGCAAAAATAACACATTAAGCCAAAGAAAAAGAGTAGAAGACTAGATCCAGACTTCTGCAATGGGAGCCTTTCCAAAAGCCATAATACTAGATGGGAAGTAGGATTTCAATTGTTTAGTGAGGGCGTACTAAGCTCCCTCCACTGTATCCAGTCTTCCGAGCTGTCCCCACTCAAAGTGAGGACAGCGCAGAAGTCTTAAAGTAGATATCTGAAAATGTAAGTCCCCTGGATGAGAGGGTCCAGTGTGGATCCAGCAATAGATCCCTGAAACTGCTGTGATCAGAGCTCCAAACCCAGAGTTCTGGGCTCAGTGGGATCAGAAGTTTGATTCTGTCCAATATGTTTATATATTTTTTCAATTATATTTTTTACAGAAAAATGTATAGAAAGGAAAAGTAACATTATATTTACAAAAAGGCTCTTTTAAGGAATGAAGAGACTGTTGGTTTAAAGCTACAATGTCTATGTTTTCTCTCATTGCAAAATGTTTTTATTATAAACTTTATGAATTTTTTTTGTAACATTATTTTTCTGCTTTGATATACGATAGAAAGAGCGCTCTGAATCACAATAAAAAGGATACTATAACTCCCTATATTGGAAGGCGCTACATCAATGTTTTGAACTATAGACAAACAAGGAAATTTACTCCCACATAGACATGAAAGCCAAAAGAAAGCAATTAAGAGGTGCACATGTATTCCTAATACAATATCAGGTAACAATTCTACATAAGAATAGCGACAAATAAATATCCAACATGATGTTTAATGACACAATGATTAAAATACCATAAGGCGAAATATTACAACATACAAAAATAGGGCATCCGTTAGACAACAATGTGCAAAATTGCCTTCACATATAAACATACAATGCTGCAAGGCAACCCGTTATCTGAAAAATTACACTGACCCTAAACACCCTCCATAGCGGCCTCACGGCCAACACTTCACCTATTCCTAGGCAGTATCCTGTCCCTTACTAATGCGCAGGAGGATCGGGTCAGCGAAGCAGCATGTGGTCAAAAACGGAGCCAAAAGGAGAATGCCACCTCCGGTGCACGAGGAGGCGGGTGGGAGTCCCACACATGTTTCACCTGAGCTTTTTCGTAGGAAGCTATGTCCGGGTGTATGGAGTACAAATGTATTTATTCCAGCAGCTACCAATCAGAGAGTATTGTGGGGAATTAATCAGTTGAGCACCTGGAGACATGAATTGAAGGAAACAAAACCTATTAATTTTGTTTCTAAAGACAAGTAACAAAAACAATATTGGGAAAAACATTAAGAATTGTCAGGAAAGATACAAATATAACAATGATGACTCAAAAAATATAACATTGAACAAGCTACCATTAGATATTGGAAGGGACAGCGGTATCCGGGAAAAGAAAAGGAATCTGTTTAAAACAACATAAAAATACAGTTGCTTATTATAGCTATCAAAAAGAATAGCATAATGGGGTAGATCCAGAACTACGCGAATTTACGCGTGGCGGAGACGTAAAATCGCAGTTTAGAACGCACTGCGCATGCGCACCATAGAAAATACGCACATTCACGTAGCGTAATTGTGAACGTATGGGAACTTCACGTATGTGACACGTAAATACTTACGTGCGGGTGTGCCAATTTTACGTTTGTCAACTATACGTGCGTTTCACGTGAAGTAGGCAGGGGGGGTATTTAAAGTGTACAGTATGGGCGTGCTAAGCTGCGTACGTTCACGTAGTCAGTACATCCGTTCGCGGACGTATGCTGTTACGTTTGGAAAAGTTAAGGTAGGTTTTGGGTAGGGTATTTTGACAAAATACGTCCGTGCAAGGGGTGTGCCGAGGGGAGTGTAGCGAACTTACGTGTACGAAAATACGCACCGCTAATATACATACGCACACACGTAGTTCTGGATCTACCCCAATATTAGTAATTGATGGTGAAGACACTACGTGTTATTAGGACACTAATCATTTTTACCAATGACTATTACTAACTTTGGCCTGGATCCAGATTTGTTTCCGTCACCCCACCTATGTGTGCAAAGTGTGTAAGTGGGGTGTTTTGAGGGGAGGGCGCATGTGCCCTTAAGATGTTACATGCAAAACTTGTTCCGTAGGATAGCTATTCCGAGGAAAGGGGCTGTGCTTCCCCTCCACCTGCCAAGGTGGGCGAGGGGAAGCATTTAAATTGTACAGTTAGGGAGAGGTTAGGTATTTATGAGCGGATCATCGCTGATCTGCTCGTGTAACTTAAGGCTGCCCTATGGGATAGCATAAGTCACACAAATATTTGCAAGAGAAAGGGAAGTGACGGGGGGATCACACCCCTCTCTTGTGCTGATTGACAGACCCTCGCACATACGGAAAGCATGCAGGGGTCTGGATCCGGTACTTTATCTTTATCTTTATTAAGGTTTAATGATGAAAAGATGTAAAAAAAAAGCCTATATGTCACATGCACAGTACATACATACAAACAGCAACTTCTGCACTTCATTTAATGCCCAAAACATAACACTGCAATATAAACCAGTGTTTTATATTTTGAAAACAATTAATAAAAAGGAGGGGGGAACTAAATTAAAGGGAGAAGATTCCATGTATAAAACCATATCTATTAACTTACCTTTATCTGACATTTTCAGCTTGGAAATGCTGGCTGGATTCTGAGGCTACTCATGGCAAGGTGACTTCTAAAGCAGTGACCAGCGCTATGCTGAGTTGAAAGGTCACATCATCGTAGCTTTCTCTTGTCATTACCTGGTAAGACACAAGGGGCCTGATCCAGACCTACGGCCGCAAGCGATCGTACGCCGATCGTGAGCGTAAAAACGGGCAAAAAAACGCACTGCGCATGTGCAGTATGACAACTTCCGGTCGTCCGAAGGACATGAGCGTACAGCGAGCGTATTTTCAGCGTATTTTTCGCCCAAGGGGCGTGCGTTTTGTACGACGATAGTCTGGACGCTGGAGTTACTACACAGAGGCGGGGATAGACATTTAAATTGTACAGTATGGGCCTGCTAAGCCCAGTCCGACCAGCGTATCGGTACGAAAATTCGCACATACGCTGGAAAAACTTAGGGTAGGGTTCAGCCGCCGTAAGTAGGTACAATCAATGGGAGTGTCATGGGCGTGAAAGTTTATACACCCGGGCGATCATACGCTACGCTCGCGGGCGCTTGCGGTCGTAGGTCTGGATCAGGCCCAAGTAGTGGCAGGGAAAGAAGCTGAGCTACGCCGACAGCTTATCAAAATCTCTCTCCCTGCAATTCCCATGCAAAGATTGGCAAAGAATTCACAGAGGCGCATCCTCTCCCCCCTGCATCTTCTCTGTTAGTTCAGTGAGTTGCAGGGAGAGAGTTTGTGTTACTCTCTTTCTGCAACTACTGGATTGCATAGCACAGCCGGTCTTCCTGATGTTTATGTGATCTTTTTGGCCTGGACTGGGGAATAGTGCACACATTGGAAACCACTTCTCTAGGTTTAGATAAGTCAAGCATATGCAAATATGTATGTCACATCTGGCAGAGTAAAATCAGACCCAGACATGAAACATATAGACTGGAGAGATAAAATACCACATACATACTAGAGAATCTCAGCTAGAATCTGATTGGTTGCTATAAGCAACATCTCCAATTTTACTTTTCTGCAGTTTAGTAAATCCAGCCCCATGAGGTTTTATGCCCAGGATAATAAATGGAATTCTGTTTTTTTTTCTTTTTTTAAACCCATACATGTAGGGGCGTTTTAAGAAGTGAGGGGGCCCTTGTGCAGGATTTGTACATGGCTCCCCCTTACCTGAGATAGGACTGTCCTGATTTGCGGACCTCAAAAGGGGCAGAGTCTAATGGTGCTGTAAGTTCCGCCCTTTTTTCAGCCCGCGAATAGGGAGAGTCTTACCACAGGGGAATTTATTTCTTTCCTCCGAAAGATCTTAGAGGGAAGAAATAGATGCTGAATGGCCCCCCTTCCCCTGCCAACCCAGGGTGCAGGATGAATGCCACAGGGTAGGGGGTTCTGAGGGGCCCGTGTGCACTGCACACCCTGCACCCATTATAGATACACCTATGCATATATTAAAGACAAAATGAATGACATGTACCTTTACTATAAAGATCAGGAAGAAACAATAGTATAACCTGCTATTTTCTTCAATATATTAGGAAAATCTTTTACCATTCCTGAAGTAAAAATGTATTCTTTCAAAAAAGGTAGAGCTGAATTTACTTTATGTTCTTAACATTTTATAAATGTTGATTTGGTTATTTGTTTTTTTTTATTTAATATTAATTTTATTTAATTAATATAGATATTAAAATAACACGAATAATTATAATGGATAATGGATGCAAATATATTGAAAAATTTATAGAATTTCCCCTTTAAAAGGTGACTTAGTCATGAAGAGATTATAATTTACAGAAAAATGCATCACTTCTCAGAAGAATATCTCATTTCTAGACATGCCACAATTACAGATACCACAAGAAAGCAGTATAGAGGCGTTTAGACATGACCATATTGTAGAAATGTTTCCCCTTCTTCTACTTTTCTATTTTAGGCAAGTAATATAATGTCAGTGTCCCACTCAGTATGTAAAACTTTGTAACCCAGAATCAGGTATCAGTTCATTTTAAGGCTTTTAAAATGGTACAGTTAGAAATGAAACAAATGTGTGCTATCTTTCTTTTAGTTGAAAAAAGCTATTTTCAACTAAAAAAACAGTAAATGCAATCCTATAATTATGGACCCATAAGTATTGTGCGTTGTATGAATTATTTATGATACACACAACGAATCATGTGTTCTAAATCTGGGGTTCCAGTACCTTTCCTGTCTCTTCCAGTTTGATTCTACTGAATATGCTAAGGATGCAAACAATGTAGGTGAAAGATCCGTAATTTTAGAATTCACTCCATACTGTAGATTTATACACGTAAATTTAACATACTTAGGACTAGATTTACTAAGCTGCGGGAGCGGAAAAATGGAGATGTTGTCCATAGCAACCAATCAGATTCTAGCTCTCACTTTTCAATTACATCTTAGAGAATGTCAGCTAGATTCTGATTGGTTGGTATGGGCAACATCTCCACTTTTCCTTTCCTGCAGCTTAGTAAATCTGGGCCTTAGAGTTTCCGAAATCTGTGATATTAGTGGCCAAATTTAAAAACAACAAAATCCTTCATCAGAGTGTGTCTTTCAGAATACTGACGTTTTAAATTTTGAGATGACTAGAGATTTTGCAAACTGCGAGTTTATTGATATATAATATAAGTTTCCATCCTATAAATGGCATAAATTATTCAGAAAGCAATTAACAACAATGAATCCCACTAAACTCCTACACGGAAACACATGAAAATGTTTCTTTGTATTATTAAAAAATGAAAAAATTATTTGCATTCAAGTATTTTGTGTGAATGGTGTTATAATGATCCCAAATTCCTCAAATGAGAATATAAATATATATATTTCGTAAATCCTGTACATGCCTCTGTCCTTCATGAAATTTCAACAATGTTCATTGTTTATGCTTACAAGTTATGTCTTTATCATATGGTGATGTAAAACCAGAAAGAAACCATGCACCTTAATGACTGGATTCATCTTGCAGTGGTCAGCTGGCAGCACTCTTCTGGTATAGATGTTAATTTAGTAAAATACTGACCACTGACCCATGACCTTGAATTGAAGGTACATGGCCACACACAAACCTGACTTCCCCTGCCTTCTCCTTGCACCTGAAGAAGAAACAAACACCATTACATGACAGGAGCTCCTGAGGTTGCCTATCACTCAGATATTTCTTCTAAAGGCCCCCATACACTAGAGCGATTATCTGCCTGATCATTATCTGCCTGTGCAATTATCGTGTAATTGAACGAAAAATGTAGTGTAGTGTATGGTAGCGATTTTTGTATTGACCAAACGATAATCATTCCAAAGGAGCTTTTGTACGATGATTTCGTTGTGTTAAATATTTGATTTTTGTCGTGTGAAACCGTGCGATACCCTGTAAAATCGCATAGTGTATGCCCATTTAACGATTATCGTGGAATCGTACACAATGCCGTGACGACACTTGTAGGCAGGACTATGGGAAAGGATATGACAGGGTTATGTCCGTAGCGCGTGGTGCGTCCACTGTTCTGTCACTATTCTTCCTGGCGCAACCTCACTTTAGCACTGTCTCATCCTTGCATTGCGACACAAAAGATGTGTATTACCAAAGACTACTCGGCACCATAAAGTGATTAAAGCGATCTGGCCTTCCTTTGGAACCGGGACTATTTCGCCTGTGGCCCATAGCAATAGAAGTTAATCAGCAGAATAATAACAGAATAATACCATAAGTGTCTGGCTGCTGTGGGGGCTGTTTACACTGGAGTTAATGTGGTGCCATTGGGCCATTGTGGAAAGTACAAAGTGTTGTTTCTCAGAAGGTGTAAAGAAAAACAGACCACACAATCTCAACCAAGAATTTTGTTTATTGGCCTGCAAAAACTTATTTTTGGGAGGTTTTATTAATGAACATTCACAACAGGATTGAAATGGCCAACGATGCCGTACAAAAAAAGAAAAAAGCTTCATGCAGCATATTCACAAATTATAACATATTAATGAACAAAATATTATATAAAGGACCACAGACTATATTTAACGGTTATATTTGTTTTCTTGCATTTTGTTTGGCCCTACTTTTTATTTCAACAAGCTGGCAAAAGATGGAATCAACAGTTTTATTTATTTTGCGTAGTTGCTGGATGCAATCTTTAGCCATAGTTATGATTGCCTCGTTGGCCTTCACCTCATTCGTGGCCTGCTCCCCACTAGAACTGGGAGTGCTTTTGTCTGATATAACTATGACACCTGCAAAGGAAAAATGGACACACTCAATATTTTACTTTCAGAATATCTGCATTCATCACTGTGCCACCAACACAATACTAACCTTTTTCAGTGCTGCTTATATTGTCGATTTGAGCTTCAGTGGCCTCAGCACCAGATCCCTTCTTGCCAGAATCGTTTTCTGTAAAGGAATGCAATTATCAATATGTGCTATGGGCACTGTGCTGCACAAGAACTTTTAGGAGAAAAATTACCTTTTTTAACAGTAGTGATCTTTCCAGTAATGGATGCTTTATAATGTTCTCAAAGATTCTTTCCTGAAATGACAAGAAAGATGTATGCCATCATTCTCATGGCCACCATTTTATGCCAAACTACAGAGTCACACGGTTCCAGCTACAGAAAGAGAGCATGAAAACAAGCAAGGAATAAAAGGAGAGTATTAATATGTTGGTGTGTCTTTCTTAAACGTACTTTTTATAATTTTTCTGATCTTATCCAACCGTGTCTTTTCCTTTCGTTTCAGGTCTGACCAGTGCTTCTGCACCTGCTGTTTCTGGTAGTAATGGCCGAACTTTCTATGAAGAATCTCGATGACTCTTGTCATAACTTTTCTTTTAAGGTTGTTCACCTTGTAATATGGAGGAAGACCTTCGTTCCATGCCCATGACAAGTGCTGAGGTTGAGATGATTGTCTGGTTGTTCAACAAATGGGATTACGATTGCCATCTGAAAATGTACCCAGCGGTGAATGCAATCCATAAGCAGAAAGTTTCGGAAGTCATCAGGATTATTCTCACGAATTTCATTTAAAAGGGACATATGAGAGAACGACTCTCTCTTTTTAAGCCATTCTTTCGCCTAACAACGCTGCCGCCGCAGTAGCTTTAGCTTCTTAGCCCTCTTATGTAAATACAGTATAAAAATCGGACAAGAACTGAAATTTACCGAGTTGTGTATGGAGAAAATCAATTTTTTCCGAACGATTAAAGTGGTTGGAACATCGGGCTTTCAACACATTTTCGGGAGATTATCGTTTGAAAGTAGCACAGTGTGTGGCACCGATATCGTTTACCTCTCCCCGGAAAAAAAATGCTTGTTTTTTTTTGATCGATCGATTGCATGCGATTATCATATAATGTATAGTGTATGGGGGCCTTTAATAATTATCTGGATACCTCAGAGGTTTCAAAAACTTCTAGCTCTAATAAAGAATTGAATCATCTAATGTCAGCTCTTATTATAGCAGGTTCCATTCTTGTATCCCGTATACTCAGAATATACTGACATGAGGCTTTTGAGAAGTGCAGTTGCTTGGATGTGGCCCCCATCCCCCAATACCCACTGCCCCATGTGGCTGCACTGTTCTTGATCATGACATTTGTGGAATACACTTTTGGTAATTAAGATAAAAATTTACAGCTACTCTAAATGAGAATAAAGCATACAAAAATGTATAGCAAAACGTGCAAAATATAACGTTTATAGGACACAATCAATCATATGTAATAATGGACTGGATTCACAACTACGTGTTTTGGTAAGGTACGTGCCGATTTCTAAGTGCTGCGCTAATGTGCACGCGTAGTAAACATTTTACGCTATCTACGTAGCGCTTCGTTACGTAGATTGCGTACATGCGGTCTATTAAGACCGCATGTATGCAATCTACGCTACGTAACAAAACACTACGTAGATAGTATAAAACTTTTACCATGCGTGCACATTAGCACAGCACTTAGAAATCGGCACGTACCTTACTAAAACACGTCATTGTGAATCCGGTCCAATGTGCTTAGTTTATTTTTTAACCAATTTTAACAAACTGACTATTTTTTTCCCTGCTTTTGATACCTAGAGGAAAAACTTAAGTTTGAGTTGTATTTTTCTCATTTCTAACATCTTTGCAAGTTATTTTTTCTTTCCTTCCTAACATTTTTGTGAATTTTCGTCATGTTATTTATCTCTGCCGCCTACTCTACTGCAAAAACTACATGTGGTGTTATGGTTTCTGCTTGATTTTTAGAACAGTCATTCATTTACCAGAGTTCAGTTTTTGTACTCCACAAAGTAAAGGTCATATCCTTCCTAGACATGTATCCCAGCTTCATTTAGGAGCAATTTTATCTAATGATGATAATCACATGAAGCACATTTTACTGTATGGAGTTATTTTATTCAGTTAATTAGATTGAATATTGTGATGTCAGGGATATTATGAACAAAGCATTCCTTAACAGCTGGATACAGCCTGAAAGAATTGTGCTTAATGTAAAAAAATGTATAAAATATTTCTTTGGAAGATGGTGATATTGTATGCTGGAAGCTTTGATTAGTTGCAAATGATGTAAAGATTTAAACTGATGACTTAGGGCCGTATTCAGACCACTGGATGTATTGCATATACGTCCGGTGTTTACCGAAATTGTATATTGCGCATGCGTAGTAATTTTTTAACGTAATCTATGTATCTTTTCGGTACGTATATTGCGTATAGATGCAAGTCATTCACTTGTGTGTAAAATTCAAAGGTCCAAAACCGATCAACTAGGGAGGGGTAAATGGGTAACTATAGAGCTGCAAAATGTACCACACAAATAGTTATGACTCTTTACTAAGATTATGAATAAATAAAACAATTGATAAACACAGTCAGTAAAAATGCAGTAATAAAACATCAAAGAATATATATTATATAAATAAATAAAGTTAAAATACAGATAAATTCATGGGCCTCCAATAAGTCACAGTCTTTAATACATGGCCTTTAGTATTGTGGGCCCAGTCTCTGATAATAAACGCACCGTCAGTGTTCAATTTATAAAAGTAGTAGATAAATATGAGTTCTGTTAAAAAAGTAGATACAATTTCCATTATGTGTTGCACACATTAAAAGATAGATACTTTGAGTGGTAATGAACATTTGCAAAACATTTGAGGAGAGGGAAAAACAAGCAGTTTCGATATTAGCAGTCTTTTGCTTCAGTAAATAAAACTCTTACTGGTAAGGGCAGGTATTGCAAAAAGTATTGCCAAACCGTATTAAAAATGCCTATAGTAAAGGAATAAGCATAGGTATTGTAGCTGAACAAAACTAATTCTAATACTGATAAGATGAATAAGACTGCACATGAAATGTGGCTAGTACTGATAGTGCAACCAAACTAAAATATATCAAACTGTATCTAAAATAGCAACAAAAGTGGATATTGTGGAAGGTAGCATTTATATATCTAAAACAGTAATAGATTCTAGATGTCATTTAACTATTACATACTAGAGGATGTCAGCTAGAATATAATTGGTTGCTATGGGTAACATCTCCACTTTTCCAAACCCGCAACTTAGTAAGAATAAAAAATCATCAAACATATAAAGAATAAAAAATATAAATAATCTCCAGGGGACTTTCGGTGAGCGTGCTACCTAAGATGGCCGCATTTTAGTGAGCTCCTCTCCCGCCTCACTGAATCTACCACTATCGGGTGACTCAGGGACACAGAATCGAGCCGGTATTGAGAGAGGATAAGTGCAGGCAAAGGGAATTTATATTTCCTGCATCGGAAGTCTAGCCTGTCAGCATTGCAGGCGTCGGGCTGCAGCCACTGCCACGTGCGTTGCCAAAAGGCCCACATGGGAACCCCTTGCTGGGACTGACGGACCCTTACCCCATCTATTCTCCGGAGGAGCGGAGGAACATCCTGGGCAAGACCCGAACCTGCGGGAAATCGGGGTGGCCGCCTCGCCGCTTGCTGGGACCTGTTGTGCGGCTGCTGCCTGGAGATCCGGGTGTGCAGAGCCGCGGACTGAGTGGATCCCCTGACCGCCATTGCCAGCCGCGGGTGTCGCAGCTGCTGACGGGAGAGGCCTGAGAGAAGGTGCCGCGGACAGTCTGCGGTGGGGTTTGCTGACTGCCGTCGATCGCGGAACGCCTCCGGAGTGCGGCCTGTGCCCGAGACCCTGCGGATCAGGGTGGACTTTGTGGGCTACCTGGACCCTTCAAGACCCTGCCTGTCTCGCGTCGTGGCTGCTCCCTGGGTGGAGGACCTGCGGTCCGAGGAGCGGGCGCTGGACGCCATCTTGGCAGCCTCATTGCAGCCTGGATATACAACCCTGCTGCTGGGCCTGATCGCCTCTTAAGGAGCCCCCCTGCTAACTACTGGCAGCGAAGGAGCAGTCAGGAGGAGCCCGTGGCTGGAGAGGAATTTGAGGGAGCTAAGGTACCATCTAACTTACCCTCCATTAGCCCCCTGTCACAGTGAGGCACTGGGAAGCCCTCACCCAGAGAGTCCTCATCTTCTATTTGCCCTGCACAATACCAAAGGCCAGGGTGGCCATACTAGCACCTACACAGCTCTTGGAATTTAATACATAGTGAGGCTCAACTCTCGCTTTTGCCTCCGATGGACTGTTTACACTGACTCCCAAGCCTGGTCCAAATTTCTGGAGTGGAGAGGGAAAAAGACCGGCTGCTGACCTCTGGACCCACCGTATGCGGCCAAATAGCCCCAACATCGCGCCACATAGGTTGGGCGACGTCTGCAGCATATGAGGCGCTGGGACCCCCCCGAGAGAAGGCCCCCTGTAGGAGCAACTGTTCGACCCAGAAGATTAGCGGATGTCGTGTGGCAGGCCCTAACATCGGTAGGAAGCTGAAGATCCTCCCCAGTCCTGAAGGCGGCCAATAGTGCGGAACGGTGCTCCTCAAGTCTGGGAACGTGGACTTTGCTACCACTCACTGGAGACTCCAAGATCGGGACTTGCCCCATATACTCCCTGTGCTCTCTCCCCCTCACCTACTGCATAGTCCGGCTTAGTGAGCTCCGGAACCGTGAGTAAGGAGGCAATACGCCCCCCATTCTTGCACTGGCTCACACGATACCCTTAACGCATTTGCTGTATCTCCAACATAAGGTTTCATGTAATTTGTGTTTATCGCTAGTGCCTGTGGTTTATTACTGAAAGTGTAATAGTGATTACATAACCTGTACTTGTGTTGTATGTAATGCCTTAACTTATCTTACAAAGTGGGCGACCTTACTCATCAGCTACAATTACTCCCGGGTATTAAGAGATACATTGGTTATACTTCACCCACTATTTCTGGCAAAATGGGTAAAACCAATAAACAACCAGCAGCTAAGATTACTAACGCTCCGGGTAAATCCCATACCCCCGATTCGCAATCAGCCTTCCCCCCCCACCCGTCTAATGACATTCCTGAGATATTTAACACACAATCTTCCCCGGTGACGCCCCCGGCCGCTACTGCCATGAGATATCGTCAATTCTCCTGCCGCAGTTAAAGCAGCTACTTGAGCAAAAGTTGTATACTAAACTTGACAAAAAGTTTCAGGATTTGGGCGATATGCTGTCCACTACCATCGCACACGTAAACTCTAACAAAACTAGAATAGAGGACTTGGAGCAGCGGGTAGGGGATTCAGATGATGCAGTTGTTGCTCTGCAAAACCAGCTGCTGTCACAAACTAGTACTATCACTGCTCTGTCCGAAAAGGTAGATGAACTCGAAAACAGGCACAGGAGAAGCAATCTCCGATTTATTGGAATCCCGGAATTCATTAAGGATCGGGAGTTGATAGCATTTCTCCAAAAAGATCTGTCTGAGGCATTGGGCATTTCACCGGGGCACGGTGATGCCACGATCGAAAGAGCTCATAGGCTCGGACCTGATCGCCCAGGCCGCAATGAAAAACCCAGAGCAGTGATAGCTAAATATCTTAATTTCAGGGATAAAGAAGCTGTACTGAAAGCCTATCGTGCTAATAATACTTTACATGTTAGAACCCACAAAATATTAATTTTTCAAGACTATTCGGCTCATGTAGCCCAGAAGCGGAGGGAATTTGGACCGTTATGCAAGTTCCTTTACGATCATGGCATCCGCTTTGCTTTATTGTACCCGGCAAAATTAAGGTTCTCTCATGAAGGCAGAGATTATATCTTTGATGACGTCCTGAAGGCCAAAACCCTATTAGAACGCATAGATCTAAACGGGTCTCCCCTAGCCAGGTCGCCCAAACCCACCCCCACTTAAAGACCTTCATAGCTTGTTTTATAGAATTAATCGCTTAAGGTTAACGGTTCTCAGTTTTGTGCAACTATATATTCACTAAATGTTCATTATGTTTGTACATGTTTATGGTTCATACCTTGCCTATTGTTGGTTGGGCAAGGATATATTTTGTCTGGAGGAAAAGAAAAAGAAAATGGCGAAAATTGGGTTTTTAGAGTCTCTAAGATGTATACGAATACTTGGTATCTTTATTTCTGCATTGATAACTGCATGTTGGAAGGGCGTACGGTTGATGGCTGTCAGCCCCGGGCTTGGCGCAAAGAGTATAAAGTCAGTTTACCCACACTGCTACGCACCATACATTATTGGTCAGCTTAAATCTCATTATTTCACTAATAATGCCTACGCAACTTCCTTCCTTAGCGGACCTTAGAAGGTCCCCCCTGGGGATGCGGGTGGTCTCCTGGAATGTGGGGGGTCTAAACACCCCCTCAAAACGAAAGAGAGTGGTCACTCACCTAAAATCATTACAGGCAGATATAGCCTTTCTCCAGGAGACTCACTGGCAATCCTCGGGAAATAATAGTTTAAGGGGATCGTGGATTGGTGACTGTGTCTCAGCCTCCTGCCTTACAAAAAAAAGAGGTGTAGCGGTGTTAATTCATAAAAGCTTAAATCACACAATAGAGGAGCACATAGCTGACCCCCAGGGTCGCTACCAGATCTTGAAGCTTAATATCGGCAGCGACAAATTCACGCTGGTTAATGTCTATGCCCCTAATGCTCCGAATCAGGCCTTCTTCCCATCACTCTCTCATTTGCTGTTACAGCAGGATACCCCCAACCTTATCATAGGAGGGGATTTTAATACCGTTGACAATCCCCAGTTGGATAAATCCCATCCGACAGCTCCCAGGCAAACGCACGCGTGGGAAGGCATACCCTTACTGAAAAATAGACATGGCATATCAATCCCCTGGAGGTTAACCCATGGTAAAGAGAGAACCTATACCTTTCATTCTTCGGTTCATAAAACTTTCACAAGAATTGATTATTTACTAATTGCAGACACTTTGTTTCCCAAATTGATTTCGGCCGACATCCAAGACATAATCATATCAGATCATGCACCCATAATATTAAGCATAAAAATTCACACCTGCCGTCCCACTAGCTTCAAATGGCGTTTCCCATCTTACCTGTACAATTCCGAAGGCTTTAAAGAGTTCCTCAATGCCAGATGGTTCGAATTTGTCGATGATAATCTTGCGCACTGGGATGACCCGCTCTTGTTTTGGAGCACAGCTAAGGCGGTGATGAGAGGTCACATTCTTTCTTATCAATCCAGAAAACGGAAGGATTTTTTGGATAAGTATAAAACTCTGTTATCCTCCATGCAAACAGCGTTCACTAATTACACTTCTGACCCCACAAAAGACAATTTGGAGACCTACACTACAGAAAGGCGGCTACTAGAAACATTCCTAGCTTCCCACGCTCAACTCAAGCTAGATTATACGAAGAACCATTTTTACAGGTGGGGAAATAAAACGGGAAAGTTACTGGCGAATATATCAAAACCTTATAAAAAGAAGCCCCCTATCTTAAAAATTAGAGATCATATATCTGGCAATGACCTAAGTAAATCCGAAGATGTTGCTAAGGCCTTTCAAGGCTATTATGAGGCCCTTTACACTGCACAACCCGCCAATGAACATCTGCATGAGGAAATGCTTCATGCCGCGAAATTACCACAGTTAACACCGGCGCAACGGGAGCTCTTAGAATCTGACATCAGAAACTGAGGTCCTGCTGGCCATCACCTCACTCCACAACAACAAATCCCCAGGTCCAGATGGCTATACGGCAGAGTTTTATAAGTTATTAAAGCAAAACATATCCCCCTTCCTCACCACCCTCTTCCGAAAATTATATTCGGATCAGCCTTCCTACCCGAACTTTAATGAGGCAAACACTATATTCATACTGAAGCCGGGAAAACCCGCTGACTCTATAGCCTCCTACCGCCCAATCACACTACTAAACCAAGACTTTAAAATTCTGGCCAAAATTATCGCTAACCGCCTGCAAAGCATGATGCCTCGCATACTCACCCCACATCAAATGGGTTTCACACATGGCCGTCACTCAGTCAGGGGCGTGAGAACAGCCTTAGCAACAGTAATAGCCACTTCCCAGTCAATACGACCCGGCCCTGAGGGTATTCTGTTGAGTCTTGATGCGGAGAAGGCCTTTGATAGGGTTTCGTGGAGCTATCTTCAAAAGATTTTTGAAATCAGGGTGTTCGGACATACATTCTCCCAGTTCATTCGCTTCCTTTATACAGACCCGACCACAACCCTCTTAACTAATGATTCTAACACTCTTAAAGTTGCCATGACCAGGGGAACGTGCCAGGGGTGCCCTCTATCCCCCCTCTTGTTTGATTTGGCTCTGGACCCTCTGCTGCGCTTGCTGCAGTCGTGGGAGACCTTCCAGAGTATCCAGGTGGGAGAAACGCGGACAAAAATTAGTGCATTTGCGGACGATTTGCTATTATTTATATCTAACCCCCGACATTCTTTAGAACCTATACTTCATAAAATAACGCAATTTGGGGAATTCTCTGGTTTCACAGTTAATCCATCCAAATCTGTAGCAATGTCCCTGGGGCCAGAGGAGAAGCCACGATGGGCACGAGGTACAGGAATTGCAGACTGTGAAATGCTGAGCACTGAAGATATAAGGAGTGGCTGGGATCAGTAGTACCAGAGTCACCGGGGGTTGCAGAAATCTATAATTTACTGGATTTTCCTACCACTTATGCATAATCCAGCTTTCCAGGAGGGATTGGCCACATTCCCATTTGGAAGTTGGAGGGCCAAGGGTATCGGGAACCAGGAAGCAGGTAAGTGCCCCCAAAGGCAATCTGTATCATCGATTGTACAAGTCCACTTTCAATATGAGTTGCCACAGACACATCAATTTGCCACCCACCAGGCGCTCCATTATGTTGCGACGGTTGTCAGAGGTTTCTCAGATGAGGATTGGGTAAATGACCTGGATAGGCTGCTTCTCAAACCTTTGGAGACTAGAGGAGTGATCTCCAGACATTACAAATTATTAAGACCAAGTTATGATTATTCAGGAAGTCAAGTAGGAATGGGTCGTTGGCTGCAATTCTTTCCTGAACTGACAATTGAACAATTACTCACAACATTTAAATTCTCATGGGATAGTATTAAAGCTAGCACTTATCGTGAGATGTTCTTGAACATCTTCCATAGAGGATACTTTTCCCCTAATCGCTGTCACACAGCCGGAATGACCGACACGAATCACTGCCCCAAGTGTGACGCCCCGGCGGCCTCTCTCGTCCATTGTTTCTGGGAGTGCCCCAAGATCAAGAAATTCTGGAGACAAATACAGCTTTATGTGTCTGGTAATCTGATTAACTATGTACCTCTTAATCCACAGTGGGCAATCTTGGGTAGGATAGACACGGAGACCCAGTGTGCGAAAGGTGTCCGTCAATTTCTCTTAGTCCTATCAGCAGTAGCCCGTAAATGCATCCTTCACATGTGGATCCAGAAGGAGGCCCCATCCATGACACTTTTCCACAATAAGTTACATTATGTGTTTCGCATGGAGTGGTTGGAGGCCTCATTACACAAAGAAACACGCACGGAAAAATTATTTTGTATCTGGGAAAAATATATAGATACGCTGCCCATTAGGACCAAGAGAAACATTTATAAGTGTTTTTGTACCACAACCTGGTATGAAACCAGAGTGTTTCTATCGGATCCTCCAATTAACATGGAAGAGGCTGTTGCCGAGAACTTATAAGGTGGAATGGGAATACTTGCTAATGCATGCGCCAGGCCCGGGGAAACAGTTCCTTGTATTATCATCGCTGTATTTACTGTAAACCACGTACTCATGGTAGAATAGTTCTTAGTGGATCATGATGCCCTTAGACCTGTTCTGTAGCCATCAATGTATGCCTAACCTATATATCTGTATACCAATATGTACCTATTGCTTCAACCCGTACATCTTTGTATCAATGTATACATGTTTATTCTGATTGAACCCAAATAAAAATGTTTCAAAAAAAAAGAATATATCTTACAGCATGCATCCCTCTCTCGTGCTTAATGCTTGAGTACAAAGACTCCACATCAAAAGATACTAGCCACGTACCTACTGGGACATATATATCCTCAATCCTAGATAGTAAGTCCTGGGTATCCCTAATATATGATGGTAGGGTCAGGACGTGTGGTCTGAGATGCGAATCCACATATTTACTCGCATTCTCTGTTACCGAGACATTTCCTGACACTATTGGGCGTCCAGGTGGGCACAGAGCATCTTTATGCACCTTTGGTAGAAGGTAAAGACATGCTGTTTTCGGATGTGGCACATAGAGAAAGTCAAAGACCTTTTGACTAATGATCCCTTGATGTTTAGCCTCTAAGAGTAAGGACTCATATGTTTTAAGGAATTCCTCTGTGGGATTCACTAAAAGTCTTTTGTAGCAGGCCTGGTCATGAAGTTGGCATTTCACTTCCGCCACATACATCTCACGTGGCCACAGCACTATATTACCCCCTTTATCAGAGGGTTTAATGATCACGTCCTCCCATCCCTGAATCTCCTTAAGTGCCAACCATTCTTTCCGTGTTGTGTTATAGGGCCTATGTGTGGTATTACCATCCTTCTTAAGAGCATTCAGTTCCTCCGTTACAAGTTTACGAAATACTGATAAAGCAGGATATTTATCCAAATCTGGAAAAAATGAGGATTTCCCCCTAAATGTTGTAGTCGGATTTGCTTGAGTTGAGCTCTCAGAGGCTAAGTCTTCCAGAATAGCCACTGCCTCAACATCTAATTCATCCAGCCCTGCAATTGACTTGGTAGGAAATTCTGCCGTTGATTCCTCCATACCTGCATAGTCTTGACGACTATTATACATACTATGGAGGGCCAATTTGCGCAGAAATAAGTGCAAATCCTTTTCCAAATCAAATCTGTTAAATGTGGAGACAGGGGAGAAGGACAACCCTCTAGACAGTATGCTTATATGATCAGGAGATAAAACATGGGATGACAGGTTGATAACCTGCAGATTGTCGGTACCTTTTAATATCTGCGACTCCTGTGCCTGTTCCGTCTGCTCGGCCCGTAGTATACTGCTCTGCCTCTTTTTTCTCCCGCCCCGCCGGATCTTGTGTGCATAGGCCCAGGGCGATCAGGAAGATTCCCTAAAAAAGAGACCGAAGTTTGGGATAGACTAGACGGATCCTGGCTCCTGGTCGGGAAATCCTTTCCATCAGTAGAGTCCATGTCCGATTGAGATGGGGTACCCCCTTGGAGTTTCCTCCTATAAGATTTAAGAGTACGCCAGGAGTAAACCAGATTGTTACTGAAGTCCTCCTTGTCCCTATGAAATTTCTCTCTCTTTTTCTCCATAATTCTCTTATCAAGTATCTCTACATCATTTTTATATTTAGAGAACATTGCCTGAAAAGATTCGAGATTATCAAACTCCTTAAGAGCTTCACTCATTTTTCCAACTTCTTCGTTGATCCCCTTTAACATGGTTTCATAGTGTGTTATCAAGATCTTTAATAGATCTAAGGAGCAACGTGTGAGGGTCTTTTCCCACTCTTGATTTAGAGTAGGATTACACAACTCAAAGGTCGGGAATACCTCAGGACGTAGGCCCCTCGGTGTTACATTATTATTCACATAGTTCTGACATGTGACAAGGTTCCACCATGTCCTAGTTTGTTTTACCATGCAACGTTTTAACAAAGATAGATTTCTGGACCAATCCCCAGTATCCACATTAGGACTATCATTTTTTTAAAAATCCTTAGCACTCCGCTGTAGCTGATTTTGTCTCTCCGTAATATCCTTGCATATACTGAAGGTGGCCATATCCAAAAAAGATATATAAATCAATGACAGTAACTACCGTCAACTATTAAACTGTGCAGGCACCTCTGATTAAAGGGCAAGAGGGCTAACAATTACCGTCTTACACTCAGAACAAACCAAAACAAGAACTGGGCTGCACAAGTACAAAATTAGTAGGATATGCTCAAAACCAAACACAAGAAACAAGGTGCTCCCCTGGACCCTATATGAAAGCAGAGTATACAGAAAAACAGGAAAAAAGGGGGGTATGACCTGTATTCCCCCCACATAGGATCTCTTATGGATGCACTCAAATATAATGAGTAGAGACAAAGGTGCTTTATAAAAGATGAAACTTTAATTAAACATAATTAAAAGTATATAGAAATAATGGGCGAACATATAAAGAAAAAACACAAAAAACATCTGAAGGGCAGCTATGCTGCTCCAATGTAAAAGCATAAAGTTGTAGAAAAATAACACATACCACCTGGGGATCACCGCACACTTACTCCTAAGGGAAGAATCCCTATAATGGATATAGTGGCCGCAAGGACACGCTTCGCACTTTCCAGTGCCCGTATCTTACCCTACTCTGGCTGTTGAAAACATGCGGCGTCCCCCGGCTGGAGAAAACACAAGACTGGCAGTTGAAGATTGCAGGATATCATTCACGGTGCACACAGATGGAGAATGTTTGAACGCTGCCAGACTGAACACCCGACGCGCGTTTCGCCCACAACGAGCCTTTGTCAAGGGTGGAGCTAGGTGCTTCATTATAAGGTAAGCGATATCCAATCAAAATAGAGGCTCCACGGACTCTGCATAAAAGAAAAAATAGATAAAAAGGTTTAACAATTAAAAGCATGCACCAAAATTGCTTCAACGGAGTGAAAAAATTCCTACAAATACAATCATATAGTAAATTAAAACTGAGGAGACCGGAATAGATAATATATTACGGCCTTGCAGTCCTGTAATGCCGCTTCAGACAAATCTTGTACAGCTGCTCAGGACAGAGACACTTTTCAATAGCAAATCCACATATATCAGTGATACCTCAACGAGTCAAATTACAATTGAACGGGGCATGTACAGGGGTTTTAGCGCTGATTATTTCTCTACTATTCATAGCAACCAATCAGATTCTAGATCTCATTTAACTTTACATACTAGAGAATGTCAGCTAGAATCAGATTGGTTGCTATGGGCAACATCTCCACTTTTCCAAACCTGCAGCTTAGTAAATCTGGTCCCAGGAGTTCACCGATCTAAAAAAAATTAGGAGCTCCCAATATCACATTAGACGATCAGATGCTGTGTCAGACCATTCTGCAGCATCGTGGGACAGTACACACTAGGAAGATTTCTGCTGAAATTGTCATTCAAATGTGTGATCTGCACAATTAACAGCAGAAAAAGCCCCAGTGTTTACCCAGCCTAATAAACAGAAAATGAGGGGACTTTATATAACATAATAAGAAGACAGAAGATTTACATCTACTCTGTTTGTCCAATGTCTCCTGAGCTCAATATTGTATTAAGGGCTTATATTGTTGACAGCTGGTTATATAAATACTAATAGAGCTTGCTGTACTTTTTTATATATATTGCACTACATAAACTGCATAATAAGGGTACACAGGCTATTTATTATTTAAAAAATGTATTTATAGCATCAGTGCACTTTTTAGATCTGTTTATATGTTGCTTTAATCACTTTTTATTTTTTTATATTTAAGGCATATTTAATAAATATTAATTACATTTCATATCATGAGACAGTGAACTCTGTTTTAGAACCATTTATCTGTTGATATTGTTATGTTGTACAGGTTGTTGAGAGTAGCATCACCCAAAATAAAATATAATATTAAATACAATAATATGTTATACTTTATTTTTGGACATTAGGGGGTGTCAGTTTGTCTTAGTTGGGCTTATTTTGGAGTATGGTCTCAATGATTTGTGATTTTGATCCCCCTGTATGCCCCCAGTCCTTCTTTGTGCCCCTGTATGCCTTCTGTCCTCTTCTGTGCCCCTGTATTTCTCCTATCCTCCTCTGGGGTCCTGTATGTCTCCTGTCCTTCTCTGTATTCCTGTATTCCTCCTGTCCTCTTCTGTGCCTATGTATGTCTTGTACTTTTCTGTGTTCTTGTAGAACTCCAGTCCCTTTTATCAATCCAACCCCAATTTTTCTCCCTGTATATATCATATCCAACCGCTTTTGCTCTCCTTCTTTTAAATAAGCTTTTAATCCTCACTTACCTTTGATGTCTTCTTTGCTTCGCCCTCCATTCTTCATGGCTCAATCTGCCTTGTAATTGGCGTGATTTTAGGTCTTGCTGATCCGGGATCAGCAGCTGCCAAAGCAACACATATACAGTACCTGGATCATAGCTGCTAATAACACAGTGGTTCAGGCACTGTGTATATAATATGATAGAAGTTCCATTAGAAGCGCAAGGTGCCTGCAGTTCAGTGGCTGGCACTCCCGTCCCCGTCCTTATTGTTGAAGTTAAATAAAGATATAAAAATAATAAATAAATATGAAAGGACAATATAGTGTAACCTGTGCATAGTTAAGAACTATAGCCACCTGAGGTCAGTACGGCCAGCATCGTAGCGGGGAGTGCACACCCCGTGTACTCCCCGTTGTCGGTAGGCAATCTGGACACTTACATGTTCAGATTCCTACCCTAACTTTTACTTTTAACCTTACGACCGCATACCTGATCGTAACGGGGCTTCCCCCGCGTTCCCTCATTAGCATGTCTATCTCCGCTTTCACGGCAGAGATACGACATGCGTAAAGGGGGGAAAGCCCCCTTTGCATAAGAGTCGGCATACGTAACGCTTTACGTAATTCCCCTGTCAGCCATAGCCAAGGATCTGGGCCAAAGAACTTCCAAGCGCGGGAACATGCATGCGCTTCCACGCAATCACATTTGTTTGATCAATAATGTGGAGTTAAAATAATAATGGGTGTGGTCTACATCAGGGCTTTCTCAGTTCGTGCTGTCATCTGTCAGATATATGGTATGGAATGCTGGCCATTTCTTTCTCTCAGCACCAAGTAAGGAAGGAACAAAAATTACTAGTTGTAAATTACAATTGCTTTCCTACCCATCTGATTGACCAAGGCCGTGATATATGGTATGGAATGCTGGCCATTTCTTTCTCTCAGCACCAAGTAAGGAAGGAACAAAAATTACTAGTTGTGAATTACAATTGCTTTCCTACCCATCTGATTGATTTCCTTCATCAGATGTGCTGGTAGCCCAGTCCATTCCTTTGAAACACTGCAGATGTCATCTTGGGTTTCCAAGACTGGGCGAGAAAGCAGAAACTCTTCCAAGCATAATTAGTAAACAAAACACTAATTTGCACTTTCAGATTATAACAGTTTCTGTAGACTAAAGCCCCACACACACTACAGTTTTATAAAGGATGGACGACATTACAGAACATTTTTATTACCAAACAGCCTGCATACACACTACGGGCCTCATTCATTTAAATCTAATTTGACCGGTGATTTTGCATCAGAGGCCATCGCGGCGATATTGGCGCGATGTAAAAAAAATTTCAAATTCATTAACACACAATTTTTTTCAATCTCAGGCGATGGTCTGCGATGTTTAAAGGGCTAAATCGCAGTGATTTTCATTAGAAAAGCATTAACAAATTAACAAATCGCGGCAAATCGCCTGCTATTGAAAAAAACCTAAGTGCTGCATGGCTGCAAGCTTTAGCCATGCTGTACTGATGGAACTACAAGGATCAGCAAAGCTGATCCTTGTAATTCTATCAGCACAACATGGTTGAACTTGTCACCATTTACATTTGCGTGTACTGTGTAAAAAAAAAAAAAAAGAAAAAAAGAACACAACACATACATTAACCCCTACATTGCTAAAATAAAGAATGCATGTAAAAAAAAATAATTTCCTAACTAACAATGTTCCCTCCATGAGTGCACTTACCTTCGTTGGTCATCTCTCCTAATTAAAGTGAAGTGTGTGCAATGTATCGTGTGTAAAAATGTATAAAAAATATTTGTACACTCACTATTTGATGTCCGCATCTTGGGAAGCCTTCAATTCTTCTTATACTGATGTCTTCTGGTGTTTTCTTCTTCCTTGGATCGTCTTCTCCTGTTGACACGAAGCAGAAGATCTTCTGAACTCCATCGGGGCTTCTTCTTATGATGATCAGGTCACTAGGGGGCACTGTTTTTATACTACAGGTGACGTCAGTTACATTGGTCCTCTACTGTTTCTGACGTCACCTGTAGTATGAAAACAGTGCCCCCTAGTGACCTGATCGTCATAAGAAGATCTAGAAACTCTGGACGTATATGCAATACGTCCGGTGGTGTGAATCCGATCCTTAATTTCCAGCTCCTTCTTAACTCTGGATCCAGACCAATGTGTAAAGAGAAATTGAATAACATCAGAAAACAGAATTGTGGAATATTGTTTGGCATTGTGATAGGCTGAAGCAGAATACTGCAAACCATTAGGAAGTTAAAAAGAATGTTTTAAAATGACCTCAATCTGATTTTAGGTGATTCTGAAACAATCAGTTTGACAAAAAACCGCAGGTGGGAGCATCTCTTCCCCATTCCAAAGCTTGTAGCAGCATCAAAATGGCTAGAGAATGATTGCAGTACAGAACAGAGTGACTTTACATGAATTTGTGACTAATAATTGAACAGCGCTTGTACTGATAGTTATAAAACTAGTTTAAAAGTTTTTATTTTGTATTGCTGAAATATTTGTGAATAACAATTCGTTGTTTGAGTATCATAATTCTAATCAAACTAATAATTACTAATAGTAACTTCCACAGACGATCGCTGTTTGGAACGGATAGTCTTCTTGGTCACCTTATGTGATGCAATGAAACTAATGGTCCATACACACTACAGCATATAAACGACAAACGACAGATAAACCACAGATATTCAAGCAGTAGATTGGCAATCAGGCTGCATACGCACGACAAACGATTTTCTGTTGAGCCTTCAGTACTGAATGGCTTGATCGTTTATATTAAACTTTTTAAAAGATGCGATCAAACGATTTTGTGTACTTTACAGCGATCAGGCATGATCGTTGCAGCGTACACACTTGCAGGATATCATTCAAAACACTCCTTTCACGGGTGTTTTGAACGATTATCGTTTAAAAACTGTAGTGTGTATGGGGCTTAACATATCTCTTCTAGATAACAAAAACATTATCACAATTTATCCCTATACCATATTCCATTTATCCAAATTATCCCTGTATCTACTACATTTCACAAAAATTATTCTAGTCCCACCCTTTTCTCCACTCTAATGAACTGTGTGCAATTGGTGGGGAGAAGATAAACAAATGATGTTCTTGTCCACCTGTGGAGACAGAAAGGAATATGAGTATCATAATACAAATTACAAATAATACAAATAATACAAATTATTCTATCACACACCACATCTTGTATTATTTTCCCAGAACACATATACTACATATATATGGATTTTTTATACTATCAGTTCTCAAACAATCGGTTTTATATACAGGTTAACCTACATCAATAAACTTGTAAAGTTTCCTTACACACTAAACATTGACGCAACTACATTTTGTTTTCAATTTTATCATGTCATATTTTCACATTAATTTTGTCTGAAGTTACAACTTTTCATAGTTTAGCGTTTACCCTTTCACAATAAACGGTTTTACTGTTTCAATTACCTCTCATACATAATGGCCATCTTTTGTGAACTTAAATCAGACGCACTAATATCCTGTTTGTACACCTTAGTCATTGGGACTGAGCTGTGCACAGGGCTCCCCCCAAAGCTTTGGTCTGCCTTCTGGACTATTTAGTACACGGGTACTATCGACCACTGGTGAGGGGTCTTCTCCCTCATATTGCCATAATTGCAAATTCGAATTATTTTTAAACTTCAATATACATAATTTAGAGTTGTAAGATTTCTTTATCAAAGGTACTGTTAACACATAAAATGACAATTTTCATACATGAAATTCTGCATACACAATTCAGCAAGTTCAAACATATCCTCACTGTCACGATTCTTTCCGTTCCCTGATCACTGTCTTTTGTTTACCTTTTGATGGTCACATGACCCCTTTTAGTTCAGCACTTCCTGGTATTCACTTTCTGCTGCAGGCTTTACCTCACAGGTGCCACTAATTGCCTTGCTTGATTCCCTCTTCACTTGGTCTATTTAAATCTCTCACTGACATCATTTTCCTGTCAGAGCAACAAGTAATCTCAGCCTGCTTACTCATGTCCTCAAGCTTACTTATTTGTTCTGGTTCCTAATCGTGTTACTTTCCTTGGTTCCAGTCTCTCATCATGTTTCCAGACTCTCTTCATTGGTATCTCGGTTCCTGCCTTTCACAGTGTCCAGCTCCAGTGTTCCAATCAACTCTGGACTTAGCTCTGCCTGTTATGTGGACGGAACCCCAGGGCGCGGAGTCTAACTAAAGGCCAGTGTTCACCAGAGCCCCTGATGGTGGGGATGGATTTGGCTGCGAAACCAGTAGCAGGTCTCGGCCCCCAGGGACAAAACTCACACAGAGGAGAGCAGAGGCCAGACGGTTAAGAGGGCACAGTGACACACAAAGATATAAGTTGGCTCATGTGCAGGTGGTAAAGCACAGAGATAAGCAGATAGATTGGAGTGCAGATGGTAAAGCACGGAGATAACCAGATAAACTGGAATTCAGACGTTAAAGCACAATAGCAACTATAGGCTGGGGTGCAGATGGTAATACACAATAGAGACCAGACCTAAGTGCAAAAAGGCAACACAAAACAAACAGAAACCCAAAAGGGGTTAAGACCAAGACAGGGCACACAACAGAACTCACTCACTCCCAGGAAGAAATACAGGGAAGACTGACAAGAATACAAGAGGGAATCCAGGGACCAAGGCACTTAAAATCACAGAAGTAAGGAACACAGAAGTCAGACAAACCGAATGGAATGCTATAACCGGCACCAGCTGACAGGATTTTTAACAAGCACATCCTCCAATAGCAGCCAAGTAAGATCCCACCGCAGACTGCATTGGCTGATGTCCAGGTTGATATGCAACAACCTGGACGCTCAAGCTGAAGACCAGAGTGTGCGGTGGGTGGGGACTGCATGTCATCACTGTGAGGGACGGCATGACTGGCCTCCGGGACTCTGCTTACATGCTTTTACCAACGGCATGTAATACCGCCGTGTCTCTTGGTTCAAGCTCCTATCCTGCCTTTATAACCAGCCTCAGTAGCAAGGACTACACTACCTGTAACCACTACTCCAGCTCAATTTGGATCTTGCCTCTCTGTGTCTGTACACTAGTCCAGAGGGCGATGACTTGCCCCTTGCCTGCAGCCAAGTCTATCCCCACCATCAGGGGCTCTGGTGAAACCTGGCTTGGGGTTAGACTTTGTTCCGGTGTGCCTTTCCGAGTGACACTCATTTTTCATGCATACATAAATTGCATTGCAGCCATAGTAGGCATCCACAATATATTTAGCTTATCCTCATTTGCTAAAATAACTTTTCTACCATAGCCTGATGAACAATACCAATTTTAAGGAATACAGTTTTATTTTCATACTTATGTGTCATCTGAGCCAGCATTCCATAAAACCTTTCAGCTTTAGTACCATATTTTGACTCATAATACACAAACACTGTTTCTTCTGCAACCCCTTGTTCTTCTTAGTGTGCTGGATTTCCATATCATCTCATCACTAGAGCCTAGGGGCCAGATTTATTAAGTTTGAAAAAGTAGAAATGTTGCCCATAGCAGCCAATCAGATTTTAGCTGACATTCTCTATGTAATAGGAAAGTAAGAGTTAGATTCTGATTGGTTGCCATGGGCAACATCTCCAGCTTAGCAAATCTGGCCCTAGGAATTTCTAAGTACAAATAATACCAGCAGGACTTTAATAACTCACTTATCTTTCACAGTTTATTGTCGATGATTCAAAAACATGACAGATACCCTCTAAAAGTTTGATACCAGCTTTAACTAAGTGGCAAGTTCTCCTCAAAACCTAGGGACACCATCAATTAAGGAGTTTAATCCTCATGTATTTAGAAATTGCTTTTTAAATAACCATCTCTATCCACAGACATCCTTTCAGACAAACCTTCTGAGTAGATCAGCAAATCTCTAAATGAACACCTTAAGGTTACATACAGCAACCCTTTCCCCAATACTCATATGAAAGAAAGGAGGTATACCACTTTAAAAGCACTTTATTCCTGCAGCAGTCCCCCACCAGTTGAAAGGGTCCTAATCCTTTCCAACGATAATAGCAAGAGAAAAATAAAATAAACTTGGTAGGGGAAAGCGCTGGAGGTATATGGAAACAAAAATATATAAAATACTCAATATAAACCAGGTACTTAATAAATAAATCACAGGAAGTATAAACTTAATATCCAGACTGGCTATGTATATATAGCGACATATTGGGGAAGACCAAAGATTTTCTTTTAACACAATAGTCCCAGAATTTTAACAAAATATAGTTCAATACACGTCCATACATGAAAAAAAGTAGATAAAAAGGATTAGAATAATTGATAAAATAAATAATATATGCCACTGAAGAGCAGTATAAAAATCAATGAGAATGACCTTAACATTAAGCTGACCTATGATATTAGTGAGACATCGGTAAACTATCTAGACCTGAACATTTACATAGAGGATGATATTCTGAAAACTCAGAACTACTGATACTAATTCGTATATATTCCTAAATCAAGCAATCATCACCCTCTTTGGTTTAGGAATATACCTAAAGGCCAGTTCTTAAGGCTTAAACGCAATTGTTCAGAGGAATCATCTTTTTTAAAACATGCTGAATTGATGAAAAATCTATTTAAATGTAAGGGGTATTCAGAGGATATACTTCAAAAAACTATTAAGGAGGTAAATGATATTGAAAGAAAATCATTACTCATTCCAAAATCACGTCCTAAATTTGACACAAATGAAGTATCCTTTATCAGTCAATATTCCACACATCATAAGGAGGTAGAGCAAATTTTAAAGAAACATTGGCATATCCTCCAGGGGGACACAGAATTAGAAGGCCATATTGGCCCTCAACCAAAATTTGTCTACAGGAAGGCTCCCAACTTAAGGGACCAGTTAGTAAGAAGTGCCTTCATTGGTGGAGATGTAGTCCTGTCAAAGGTGGTATCTAAGGGCTTCTATAAGTGCGGAGATTGTGCCCTCTTCAAAAATACAAAGGGCCCAAAGAAAAAAGTTAACTATAAATCAGCATCAAACCAGAAGGAGGTAACTATAGATGAATTCATTACCTGCAGTAGCAAAAATTGTATTTATATTATTAAATGCAGATGTGGATTGAAATATATGGGACACACTTCTAGACCCTTAAAGTCAGATGGGCCGAGCACCTCCGGAACATCAAAAAGGGTCTGGAGGTGCATCCGATGTCCTCTTATTTTAAAAAGTGTCATAATGGTGATCCAGCAGGTATAGAAAGTTTTTGTGGCATTAAGAAATTAAATCCTCATTGGTGGATACATGACACTGGATCTAGCCTAGCTAAGAAAGAAATGGAATACATCTTTAATTTGATGTTTTGAATTACATCCATATGGGCTAAATCAGGAATTTTAAATAAAGTGGTTTCTGTAGGTTGTATGTCTTCTAAGAAGCATTAATACTTCTCTTATCATAGAGGGGGCACTGAATCTGAAAAAGCATGGTTTACTTACGATCACACCATCCTGGATGAGCCTGATTCAGTCTGATCTTGGAAGCCATACAGGAGTGGGCCTTGTTAGTACCTGGTTGGGGGACCTCCAGGAAATACCGGGTGTCATAGGTCAAGAATTATGCTATAAGGTATATCCTTCCCTTTACAAATGGAGATAAGGTATATGGAGAAGAAGAACACCACATACTGCCACTTCCTGATGAATAGCCCTGGACTAATATGAGTACCATTGCTTACCACTTTTCACTTATTTTATATATTTTTTATTACATTCTATTTTTTATTATAGATATTTTATAAGATACTTCATGTAGGTTATGAAAATCTATAGATACTTAAATTGGTCGGTTAGGCAATATAGGTTTTTAGGCTAGCACAATTGAGGACTTACCCCATAATATTGGGAGGGATGCCGGGTGGCTCCTACCATTAAGTGGGGGTCCTCATTGCCTTTCACTTGTATTCGTGACATACATGATATGCGGGATATCCCCGATTAATATATGGGGCCTTCATAGATTTTTCTTATCTGGTTTTGAATTAGATTTTTTCTTATCTTGTTTTGAATTTATTAATTAGATTTACCACCATTATAAAGGTATGTATAGGGTTGCCCATATATATCTTGTCACATACTATTAAGGTATTTTAGTTTGGATGTTTTTAGGTTCCTATGGTTCCTTATTAAAATAGGATTTTAGGATATGTTGTTAATCATTAGCACTCACCATTTATATACTATTGCACTTTATGGCGATTGGGTAGATTTCTAAGAGTTTGTATGTTATAACATTAATATACAGTGTAATAGTATTATTGTATGATTTAATTGCTATAAATATGAGTTCTACAGGATTATTGTTTTAAGATTATTGTAATAAATCTATCATGATTAATATATATATATTTTTCACAGTAGGATTTTATTTGATTATATTTATTATTGATTATTATGTTATATAATGTATGATTATTGTTATATAGTGTAATCTGCATTATGATGAATTGCACTTTAATTTATTTATTCTAATGACTCATGAAAAAGCACTATTAGCACTTTTTGGCACATGGTTTGTATTTATATGTGAACATCATCGTTTCATTTAATTTTTGTATTAGTTAAAATAACTAGCACCTTGTATATGTACAAATATTATTTTTTATTAAGATCTGTTTAATAATAATAATAATATTTTTTATTAATATAGATTTTAGTAGTAGGATGTTTATATATTTTTATATATAGCCACACTTAGTACCTTATTTTAGTAGAAACATAATTTATTTGTATGGTTTACTCTATATTATCTGTATTAGCTTTAATTTGCTAGTTAGCAGAGCGACATATAGGGTTAATAGACCAGGTGTGGGAAATAGCTATCGCCCATAATTAAGAGGAGGAGTGATAGAGACCTCAATTGTGGGAAAACTATGTAAACAAGCCTCTCAAGTCAGATGGATCACTTTTGAAAAAGGGCTGCTGTCCTGAAACATGTCAAGCTGATCCGTGCATCGGGGGTTCTGTTTGTATCTAATCTTCTCCAGTGGCTCCAGACTGCTATCGGTCTCTGTGGGATCTTTGGCTGTGAGACATCTCAGCTGGGTGCATCACGGACTTGCATTCACTCTGTTTACCATCTTTTCCACTGGGGTAGAAGCGATCTTATTGGACTCTGATTGATTGATGTAATTTTGTTATATGTGGATCCCCTTCTTTATGGGGTTTTGATTTAATTGTTGTTTTTTAACTATGAGTAAACCTTGATTTTTATACTGCTCTTCAGTGGCATATATTTATTCTACCAATTATTCTAATCCTTTTTATTTACTTTTTTTTCATGTATGGACGTGTATTGAACTATATGGAAGTCCTCATTTTGTTTACATAAAGGACTATTTAATTCAAGACTGTTGAACCTACAGAACTGTTGCAAAATTCTGGGACTATTGTGTTAAAAGAAAATCTTTGGTCTTCCCCTATATGTCGCTATATATACATAGCTAGTCAGGATATTAAGTTTATGCTTCCTGTGATTTATTTATTAAGTACCTGGTTTATATTGAGTATTTTATATATTTTTGTTTCCACAGACCTCCAGTGCTTTCCCCTACCTGGTTCATATTTTTTTTCTCTTTCCCCAATACTATCTAGCTCACACAATCTAACTTTCCTACAGTTATTTAGCAATCACTCCTTAAAAACCATTTTACCAGGGCTTGCCAATACAATGATAACCGCATGCTTCGAGCCTAGACAATCATAGTAGTGCCAACCCAACTGTTAACGCTACTCCTGAAGAAACCATCCAATGGCATAAACATTCATATCTCCAATTACACGCACTTTAATTTCTTACCGTTTCTTCCAATCAGTAATAGCAATTCTTTGTTATTGCAAACAATTCATCTCTTTAATACTACACAATCTAGACCTTAGACACTTTGTGGGAAACAACTTTTGACATATAATAGGCAACTTACCACCTATTACCTATCCCCTAGATTCAGTCTCTCACTATTAATTCCATTCATGGACTGAAATTTCAGTCACTGACACAGAAAGCAGATCAAAAAAGAAAAAAAATAATAATTCCTCAACGCATAATATCTGACTCCCATTAATCCACCCCTTGTCATAGACTGAAATCCATTGGTTCCATTAAAAAATTATGAGGGTCCAAACTTGTTATTAATAGCCCCCAAAATTGTTATGTAGAGATATCATTCAGTCCTGAATAGCCTTCACTGATAACTGACTTAGCAGATATATGTACATCAGTGCAATCAGTGTATTATTCTCAGTCATAATCTGTGCTGTTGCTGACCTTTCAAACATTGACAGAGAGACTTTATCTTGACTGTATATATGACATGTCTGGGATTTACATGGTTGATACTACAATAATACTTCCCAATTAAAAGTCTTATAACCTGAAGGAGAATTATTACTTTACAATGCAAATGTGCAGATGTAGTAATTCAGCATTTGCATCTGCAGGATCCAGTCTGGAATGGATTCATTAACTTTTGCTTGCTGACAGAAACCTCCTACACAAAACAACTTCAGGGTATAACTATGTGTTAGCACTTAAAAAAACTGGCAGAAAAAAGCAAGTGTGTTATGTTTACTATGAACAAGAGATGGCAGCATTTTATATTTTTGAGTGATTAGGACACAGGAAAATAAAGGTCTTATTTTTAACAGAACAAAAAAATACACTGGTATGAGGTATGGCCCTGCTACTCATTTATGACTCTTAATTGTAGTTATGTATTTACCTCTTTAAGAGCAATTGCCTAACTGCTGTGTGATAGGTTATTTCCCATAGCTCTGCAGATGGTACATTGAAGTTCTATGCCATGCCTGGCCAACCTGTGGCTTAATAGATGTTGTAAAACTATGATACCAGCATGCTTTAGCTGCATAGCTGATCACATGACAACGCATGCTAGGAGTTGTAGTTTCACAACACCTGGAGAGCCACAGGTTAGCCAGGCCTGGTCTATTTTATTCAAGTCATCATAAGCCTCTATTAAGGAAGTCACAATAAGCTCTCCTATTCATCTCCTGAAAAACATCTTTAAAGTAGAGTAACGGGCTGGGCCACAATATGAGGATGGGCAGTTGGTAAAGTTATAAGTGGTCTAGACCTCTAAAAGAGACCTTGCTTGAAGTGACTACTGTTTGATTATCATTTGATGGCGGCTCCCAGTCACAAAGAGTGTGTTGTGCGGCAAGTAAATAAAATATCCTGTTGCATTCATTTTAAATGACCAAAAATGACCATTCAAACCATCCAGACCTAAAATGACACATCTGACCATAGGTTGAAATCACTTATGGCAGTTCCCTCTTGTACTGAAACAGACCTCAACAAATTTCTGCATGCTCAGTCACAAACAAATGAGGCCTTCTCGTGTGAGTGGAAGTGGTTAATATGTGGATGCACTTATGTCTTGATAGTGCCGTGCAGTGCTTGCAGCTTCCTCAATCTTTTTCTTAGCATTCAATCGTTTGCTCAGTTCTGTAAGATAGATGTTAAATGTGGAAATCGCACTCAACAATTGAAGGGCACATACGCCCTACCCTCCAGACACCCCACTTACACACTTTGCACGCGTAAATAGGAAGTCATGCTTAACTCTGTATCCCGTCCTTAGCTATTACTTATAGTGGATTTTCTATCCTGCTGCAGAAATTTCCATTCAGTTAGGTTATTGAAGCTTAGGACTTTCAGTTCAGGGCACAGGTAATTACTTATTGTAAATTTAAAAACACCTAAATGTGGATCATCTGATATTCATATATGAAGCTATGGTTGTTTTCATTTATTATTGAACCTTGATGTATTGTTATACTAACCTTGCATATTAAATGTAAATCTATCTCAGTGTACGAATAAAAACATATAACAAATATATTGTTTAAATAAAGATTCAATTGTTATTGTTTCACTAACCAGTACAATTACAATGTCCCTCTGCTCAGGCCAGACAGGCTCCTAGGAGAAGCTGAGACTGATGTAAATAGATAGAAAATTATAAGTAATGTGTATGAGTGTTTACATTTTTTTTTTGTCTAAATGTGTCATTCCTAAATGGTTACTGAAGTAACATTATTGAATTAAAATCAGACCCAAGCACTTACAACTGCCATGCCATAAAGTAGTATACAAAGGGCTAGATTTACTAATCTGCCAAAAAGGAAAAGTGGAGATGTTGTCCATAGCAACCAGATTCTAGCTTTCATTTCCTTTTACATACTATAGAATGTCAGCTAGAATCTTAAACTTTTCCACAGTTTAGTAACTCTAGCCCAAAGTATTCTAACATGTATGATATTGACGTATACCTAAACTAAAAACATTTTCCATTGCTGCATGTTCCACTTCGTGGACCAGATACAAACCTCTGATTTTCTCTTCAGAACCACGTAATCCACTTTTCCGTACCGCACAATTCCATGTATCAGTGCTTAAGTGCAGTGACACTTTCGACATTGTACTACAATGTACTGTGTAGACGTTCCAACGTTCTGTGTACCGATCAAGACTTCAGAGCTCCCATAAGTTTAAATTTGCAGGGGTTGGAAAAATTAAGTTGTGGCTATGATAAAGGAACAAATTGTACAGTATCTTAAATCCAGTAACTTACAGGATCCCAAGCAGCATGAATTCACTGGGGGAAGATCATGTCAAACAAATCTTATTGAATTTTTTGACTGGGTCAGTAAAGTATTAGATAAAGGGGGAGCTGAAGACAAAGTTATCTAGATTTTAGCAAGGCTTTTGACACTGTGCCGTATCGCAGACTGTTAAATAAGCTGGAAACTTTAGGATTGGACTTAAAGATAGTTACATGGATATAATCTTGGTTACAGGATAGACAACAAAGGGTTGTAGTAAATGGTATCTCTTCTTAGGATGGTAAGGTAACCAGTGGAGTACCCCAGGGTTCTGTACTTGGACCAGTGCTATTTAATATCTTTATAGGTGATAATGCCTGTGGTATTGAGGGGGAAATATGCCTTTTTGCAGATGACACCAAGATATGTAACCGGGTAGACACGCCAGGTGGGTTACAGAAAATGAGGGATGATTAGGTAGACTGGAGGAATGGTCAAGATTGTGGCAACTGCAGTTTAATGCCAAAAAATGCAAAATCATGCACTTGGGACACAAAAGCCCAAAGGCTCAATATTTCCTTAATGGCATTACATTAGAATCTACCGAGGAGGAAAGGGATCTAGGAGTCATTATTTCCAGTAACTTGAAGGTAGCCAATCAATGTAACAAAGCAATGAAAAAGGCAAGTCAGATGCTTGGTTGCATAGGGAGAGGAATTAGTAGCAGAAAGAGAGAAGTAGTGATGCCCCTTTATAAATCATTGGTACGCCCTCACCTAGAATACTGTGTTCAGTTCTGGAGGCCATATCTCCAGAAAGACATAAATACATTAGAGACCGTGCAAAGAAGAGCAACTAAAATGGTACATGGCCTTTGTAACAAATCATACCAAGAAAGGCAAGAGGAACTAAACATGTATAGCTTGGAGCAGAGAAGG
>WWET01000831.1:0-37497 GCA_011038615.1 Limnodynastes dumerilii
TAATATATATTGCAGGTGCTCAAAGCAAGGGAGGGGGTGCGGTCTCAGAGTGGCAGTTTTGGAGACCTGGGAATCTCCATTCTCCTAATATGTATGTGTATTGTGTATTGAATATGTATTCTCCTAATATACACCTCTTAGTATCTCTCATAATACAGGGAATTCCTCCAAGTGTATCTGCCTCCTTCTTAGGATCTCTGGAGTACAAATGCAGACACTTTCCAAATATTGGTTTATGTTTCTTTATTAAAAATTGCTCAAAAGTCTTTTCAGAACAGACAAGATGTTAGACACATATCTAGATCACAGCTGCCTTCGGAAAGGTGAGGCTAAACACTACTGTACTTAGATGTCAAATAATGCCTGCGTTTGTACACAAATAAATGTTTTTACCTTCCACTTTCTGGGACAGTGTCTGTGTGTCTTTCCACTACCACCAACGCAAATGTACTTGTCAGGATACAATCAAATATCAGGGGTATCAATTAATATCAAACCATAGAGGGACCTCAATTTGGCCAGGGTCTGCTTTTATTTTATTGAAATACCTTGAATGTAGTGGGGCAGAACAAGCTATGGCTCTGGTCAAGGTATGGCCCTGTTGTAAATGGATTAGTTTATTAGGGGGGGTCATAAAAGCCAGATTCCTGAAGAAGATTTTCTCCAGACCCAAACTGTCACTTGTCAGAAAGGCGGGGGCTATTTATTTATTTATTTATTTATTAACAGGTTTTTATATAGCGCCCACAGATTACGTAGCGCTTTACAATGTTACAATCTTTATAACAATACTGGGGAATAACAGACAGACTGGGTGGGTAAGAGGGCCCTGCTCACAGGCTTACACTCTATAGGACAATGGGTTTGATACATAAGGGCAAGTGCTATATATCACACAATGGACCAGCCAGGGTGTATGACAAAAGTGCTCAATGCTCTGTATGCTCCAGTCACACAGCTGTGTTAGTAGCAGAGATGAGGAGAAGAGGAACAGTTTTGTCTTTAAAAAGGTTACATAGATTCATAACATGTTCACTTCATGGGACTTCCAAACCTGATTTCTGGTCTGTCCCGACCCGGAAGGTTCTTGTGTGTAAGTCTTTCTGTGGTTTCCCCTTTTATTTTATAAGAAACTGTTTTGCATGTTGTATGTCCATTATGTTATTCTCTGCGACCAAGCATTGTGATTATTATCATATTAAATATAAATTAATAAGTTCATGTCTCTGTGTTCTTAAGGATTCACGTGTTAGTCCAGCTCGGTTATTAAACATTACTTAATAGTAACAGGTGGGGTCAGTCTGAGTTGATGATACTTCTGATAAAGCATAACTGTGTTTGATTTGGGTAAAGGAGAACCTAAGGCCTCCTGTGAATAGCCTTGGTGGTGGCAGTTCATTGGTAATAAGTCATATTTGGGGTGGGAGAAGGGGCATTAGTCATTGTAGAAGACCAGGTGGCTGTTGTGATTAACCTCTTGAGTCCCAAATAAGTCACGGAAGTCTCAGGTGAGGTCAGGGTCGTGACATTATTAAAAGTCTTTTTCAAGGTGTGCTGGTCTGTTCCCTGGCCTTTATTATTTAAAGCCTCTAGAGCAGCCTATAGAGGAGGGATGTAGATCGTTTGGAGGAAATTTACCTGGATTAAGTAGACCTTGACAACAAGACTCTTATTTGAAAAGCCTATCACAAAGAGTAGGAATTTGTGAGTGCAAACTTTGACTTCTAAATAAAGAAATTGCTGGTTATACTACACAATTGCTTTAGTTTATATTTTTTATATATGCGATGTTGAATAAACGCGAAGAGAATTATTAAATACATTTTTTTAGAGGCGCCTACCGGTATTTGTAAAGGACTTACACCCTGAGGGACATTATAAATTTACAAGAAAAAACATTTGATAGCAACACATCAGGATAAACGTATGTGATCCAAGATTGAATGGAAAAGTGAATATAGAGACAATTGTTTTTAGTTTATTTAATCTGTGCAGCGCCTAATATCACTGCCTATTTTTGTTGTAAATGCATACATTAGCCTCCATGCAGCCTGGAAGGCATGCCTTTTGCTGCACAAATATTGGTACTGGGCATGCGTACATAAGTCAGCTGGTTCTCTTAACTCTAGACCGGCCCTTACAAAGAATAATATAATCATAGATTTAACAATTGGATAAACAAATAAAATAAAAATGTTGCAACTCTAATGTATAAATTACACAGTTTATTAAAATGAATAATAATTAAAAATAATTAACCTCAATTCATAAGAGCTTATACCCAAAACCACTGTAGCACAATAATATAGTTGTCAACACACACTATTGGAATAAAACCTTTGCTGTGCAAAATAATTCTTATAAAGTGCTAAGGTGCATAAAAGATTGTCTAGGTTCTATGGACATATAAAACGGGAGTAGCAATTGCCAAACAACACATGTAAACAGTCTATTGCTTAGATGGAAAAAATGATCTACTAATACTGTGCTGATGGTAAACCAAGGAAGTTCATGCCAAATATTACGCTCAATGGGCTGGATCCAGATTTAAGAAAAAGCTTGAAATGAATAGAGGAAAGTTACTCCTGGGCTAAAGCATGTTGATTTCAGGGGGAGTCAAGTGAATTGTATACTTTGCATGCAGGGATATATCTTTAAATTGCACACAGATAGTGTCTAGCTTTACTATTACACTGTAATTTATATTTGGGCCGGGATACATGGTTTAGCCCAGGAGTATCTTTCCTCTCTTAGGACCTGATTCACACTTAAGAATCTTCTTAAAATAAGAACTTAAAGTCACTCCTGGGCAAAACCATGTTGATTACAGGGGTAATTAATTTAATTGTATTGTTTGCATGCAGGGATATATCTTTGAATTGCTTACTGCACACAGATACTGACCAGCTTTACTATCACACTGTTATTTAGACTTGGGATAGGAAATATCACATCTCAACACTAGTACTGTTTGCAACAGATGAAATATGACTCCCCTGACTCATCATGGTTTAGCCCAGGTGTGACTGGCTCTTATTTTAAGAAGATTCTTAAGTGTGAATCAGGTTCTTAATTTCAAGCTTCTTCTTAAATCTGGATCCAGCCCAATGTTTCCAGAGAAGATTGCAAACCGGCAGATTAATAGTGGAGCAAAGGTATAGTGATCCCAGGCACAATGATTACCAGATTAATTACAGAGATGGAAGTCCAACTGGAATGATGTTTAGAGAACTGAGCCCAAAAATACCATGGTCCACAAAGGCAGCATTATCAAATTAAGGGTAACTCATGGAGAACCACTTGGCCGCACAGTCCGGAGAGGAAGCAATAATAGGCATTATTATTGTTTTTAATTGTTATTTTTTAATAAACTGTGTAAGTCCTACGTTAGAGTTGCAATGTTTTTACTTTATATGTTTATCCAAGTGATAAGCGCAGCTGATGTTTCCCTTGTATTTTTATTGTTTGTTTGAGGATTTGCTGCACTCACCCTCCAACATGCTGCTGTCACTGTAATATATGGTTATATATTCTATCTCTTCTCTCAGTATTAGGGGCCAAGTCCGTTTTGTATTTATATCATTTTTGGATCATCTAGACAAATTAGCACTCATCCAATTTTTATTTATAGACTTAACAATGGTTTGTAAAGCAAAAGGGAAAAATGTAAAATAAATAAAAAATAAATAAATATATTTCAGTACATTCTCCTCCATTTTACTTTCTGAGCAATATACTTAAGAAAAGAATAGTGACAATGGGCCAGATCCAGAACTCTGCCATCTGCAGTGGTAGCAGAGCTCCAATAATGGATCACTATGCAATCCTACGTCTTGTATGTGCGAGGGAAGACCACTCTCCTCGTATGTACAGTACATCCGAGGGCAAGACTCTGCCTTAACATTTTTCATGGGTCCAGTGTGTAAATGAGGATCTTAACCAAACCCTTACTGTATGATTTAAACGCCTTCCATCATGTGTAGACGCAGCAAAGAAGCCTGGATCCTGAGGATTCAGATCTGTGCTGGAAACCCTTTGAGAACACATGTGCACTTGCTATGTTCATGTGTTTTCTGCTTGCACAGAGTGTAAGTGATGAACAAGTCTGGATCCTGTGCAACGATTGCAGTGAAGCACATGAAAAATTACTTTGACCTTTGCATGCCTTGGATTTATCAAGTGACAGACTGTGGCATGCAGAACTTAATTGATCATTTTAGGAAGCTTAAGAGATCATTAGTGTTAATGAATGTTAATTTCTCATATCCTTTTTATTACTTCCTACAAGTTGTCTAATGGTCAAGGTGTTATGAAGTTGAATTATTTATTATAAAAGAACTGAGTAGGTAATATAATAATATTATATTTGAAGCAATCCTGTATACTATATTAGCTTCGTTTGCTATTGGTTGTAAATGCGCTCGTATATGGTAACAATTGTTAGTACATTTATCAGAAGGTCTGCATTTAAAGTAACAGTGACAAGGGCTAGAGGGTAAATTAGTCTGAACACCTAGCAAAACAGGTTGATCCAGTTCAAGGAACAAAGGGAAGGACTTTACTTTTGCTATGGCAATAGTAAGCAAATCTGTTTTACTAAAAAAAAAAAAAAAAAATGGCAACGCATAGGGCATGCTGATGCTTGTAGTGCTACGAGCACCAGCATCCCCAAGGATGCCAGGGAATGCAGGCGCTTGAAGAACCACAAGTGCCAGCTTGCCCTGTCGTCCTGTGTTAAACACAAAATAGTTATGCCCCTCCTAGCTACATAATAAAATATAGGGCCAGCCATTAACATTAACATTTAATGCCCCCAATATAAAAATACATTAAATATATTAAATAAATATACATTAAAATTATTCATAAAAAAGAAGTACTTACCAACTTGTATGTTATCCAATCTTCTAAGCTTTTAATCTGGGGGGAGGTCTTTGCAAAAAAAAACAAAAAAACCCCTTGAAGAGCGACGATAATTATGTCCTACAAGCAGGACATCCTGGCATTAATGACGGCTCTGCTGTCATTGGGTCCTATTTATACCCTTGGCCAGCGTGGAAAATCCGCTTGAAACTGGGCCGACCCTATATTTTATTATGTAGGTAGGAGGGGCATAACTATTTTGTGTTTAACAGAGGATGATGACATGCTCACGATTGTAGTTCTCCAAATGCCAGCATGCCCTGGCATCATTGGGCATGCTGTTGCTTGTAGCACTACCAGCATGCCCTGCCTTCCTTATAGATACACTAAAACCCGGGATATTCCTGGTGATCTTAAAGGGTCAGACCCAGGAATTGTGTTTTTGTGGATTTATAATGCAACTTTTTTTTGGGACCCAGCATTTCTCCCGGGAAAGACCCTGGTTCTTCACCGGTGGTGATGTGAAAGGGTTTTTTAGAAGTGCAGCCTATACTGGTATCAACTGCACCTGTGCATCTAGATCTGGGGATATTTCCTTGTATCTTACATTTACTTATACATGGAATTGACAAAATATTCATATATGTATGTATTTGTGGATACATATATCTTTGGATAGTATTTGAATTATATGTTTTCTTGCTAATATATCTATCTATGTGTGTTTGAACAGCCGGACAACCTTTTTTTTATCTTTAATAAGGAAGATAGATAGTAATGCAATTGTAGCATGACATAATCCAGGGTTGCCGACTCTCCTGGAATGTCTGGGAGACTCCCGAAATTCCCGAGCCGGCAAATCTCGCGCATGGAAACCACGGCCTCAAGTCCTGCCCCCTGCCTAGCAACACTAGTATACTAGTGTTGCTAGGGCCAGGGAGCGACTTGATGGCGCAATTTGCACCATCAAGCACCATTCCGATGCCTATTTAAGCTAAAACTGGATAAGTATGATGCAAGGGGTGGGGCTTAATGATGCAATTTGCATAAATCACTACTACACTAGCTTCACTCTGGAATCTCCCGAAGGGAAGCTGGCAAAAGTCGGCAACCCTGACATAATCTTGAGACATAATGCTCTTTAGTACATTACAGCAAATTGTATTCAACATTCAAACTGTACAAATATTGGCTTTGTTTGATTGCTAACTGGTTATGAAAAACTGACACCATTAACACATTATTCACACACCACAGATAATTCTTACATTACTAAAGAAAAAATTATTGATTATTTCCAAATAAAGAAGTAGGAGAGTGAACCCCTCTAAAATGATCTTTTGAAAATTTGCATTTAGATTTTTTTTATATATATTGAGAGAGAAATCCCTATGCTGAATAAACTTATTAATGTTAATAACAAATGTCAAATGTGTAAATAAAAAAAACTTCTATTTTTTTCCCCTTCCTTTTAATCACTTCTTTTGATTTATATATTGAATTTTTATCTACTTACAGATAAAGTGTAGTAATATATATCAAAAGGATAGAGACCATCTGTACGCATCTAAGCCATCTTACGGAAACTAGCAAAAACCGCACCAAAAGCCCCTATAGGGGATGATTCAGAGTTGCACTTCCACCTTTTTTTAGGTGCAAGTGTAGACCTGAGCAATACCATGTTGAATTGCTAGGGGAGGCAGCTTTAAATTGTAAAACCAGAAATAAAATTAGGAGGTGAAGTTTCTTAGCTCAACACTATTTTATAGAATAAACATAAAACTATGCAGTATTTTAGTTCTATGTGTAAAAGTAATGTATTTTCCCTGCATGCAATTTTTTTTTTATTAATTAACACCCCTTACTTTGAAAAATGGTTTAGCCAAGCTGTACATTTGCACCTAAAAAAAGGTGTAAGTGCATCTCTGAATCAGCCCCATAATCTGGGAATCTCTCCTAAAATCAGTAGGTGCTGCCCTGAAGTCCTGAAAGTCACTAAGGGGCTTTCAAAGTAAGGGGTGTTAATGAATTTTAAAAATTTTGTATGCAGGGAAAATACATTACTTTTACACATACAACTAAAATACTGCATAGCTTCATGTTTACTCTATAAAATAGAGTTGAGCTAAGAAATTTCATCTCCTAATTTTAATTCTAGTTTTTCAATTTAAATCTGCCTCCCCTTGTATTTCAACATGGTATTGCTCAGGTCTACACTTGCACCTAAAAAAAAGGTGGAAGTGCAACTCTGAATCAGCCCCTAAATGTAAATGAAATGTTTGTACTGTTTCCTATGTTTACATATCAATCTTAAATGTAACCTCTACAAAACAAATTTAATTCTGCTTCAAACATAACTTTAATAAAGATCATTAAAAAATCTAAACCATCCCACTATTTTCTTTTTGGGAAAAGACTTATGCAAAATGGGCATTTCCCATTCACAAGGATCGCATTCACGCAACTAATCTGTAAATAACAATTAATAATCCAGCAAATTAAGTGTTTAAACAACCAGGTGTCAGGTGCAATGCATGAAGGATGATGAGGAACAGACAAATGACGCCAGGCCTAGTGAATATGGCTCAATGAGTAGCACTTGTGTCTTATAGTGCTGAGGTCATGAGTTTGATTCCCAGACAAGGTCTTATCTGTATGTTGTATGTTCTTTCTTATCTGTGTGGGTTTCCTCTGAGTGCTCTGGTTTTCCTCTCACACTCCAAAAACAGGCTGGTAGGTTAATCAGCTGCAGAATAAATAAACCCTACTGTGTATATATGTGTTAGGGACCTAAGTATGTAGCTCCAATGGGGCAGGGACTGATGTGAATGTATATATATTCTATATATTAACCTGTTAATAAATAAATAGGCTAAACAGTGGCACCTTTGGTAAAGTTCAGTTTTACCACTTTATATAAGAACACAGGCGGCCTCTCTGGTGGAAACCCAGTACTGCAGGACTGACTGTGACAGACTATGCAGACTTCCAAAGGTTCCCCATTTTAAATGAGAATGCATTGGAAAAGATAAGTTAGGAGCCTGTTCACAGAAGGACTCCAGCAAGGCTGGATCCTTACTGTCACTACAGTGGAAGTCTGCATCTGGTCCGGCACTTGTAATAAGTTTGAGTGCATTTGAAAACATCTCAGGCTAGTTTCCTACCTGAAGCTTTGGGAAGAATCGCTTTCTGATCCCTACATCTACATCCAGGCCTTATCTCTGAAAAAGCACATGTGAGAGATGTGGCAGCTAGTAACCAGCACTTTGAGATTTAAAGAAATATGCATCTTTGTGTTTTACCACAATTTAATAAATATGTCTCCCTAAACTGTAAACATAATTGTGTAGATGAAACTCTGGAAATGGGCCTATTGTATCCTACCCCAAATTTTTTAGATACAAAATTAAAATGAGAAATGATTGCAGCACATACATAAAATAGGTAAAACTAGCATTAGAGGGACATCTAGTGGCTGATTCTAAGAATGCGAGAAATTAATCTGATGTAACTTAACTGTCATGAAACTGATCTACTAGTCAGAGATATATAGGTTGTGTGGTGTGTGCATCCTAGACATGACCTGTGGCAGGTGCAAATGTTTTGAGGTAAACAATGTATGTCTACATTCAGATCTGAATCAGATGCAGTTGCTTGGGCACTCCACTTAACATCCTCATTGCATCCTCATCTATCTCTTCTTCTCCTTCCTTGCCCCTCTCCTCCACTCACACCAGCAGTCTATTTCCTTCCCCTTCCTTATGTCTTCTGTATATTTATTCCTGACACTTAGTGTGTTAGCTTATGTGAGCAGGGCACTCCATCCTATTGTATCCCCTCCACCCCCTCCTCACTCCATACCCTCTTGTCCCCCCTCTGCTACCTTTTACCCCATCCGCATCTGGTGGCTCCCTCTCAACCTCCCACTGCAATTTATCACCTCCTCCCTGATCTATGTGAGCCTGATCTGGAAAGCTTGATACCTCGTATTCTGCCTTGCTGTCTGTGCTCACTTTACTTTATTGTATTTTGTGTGATATTTTTATATTTACACTGTATTTTATCATGTACTCTGCTGTACTATGTATTTTGTAATGTACTATGCTGTCCATTCCCGTCTGTACTGTATTTTGATGTATGGGACACCTTGTGGCACCTTATAAATAAACAATAATAATAATAAATGGGTCATTCCTTGTCGGTACAGGGGTGTCCACCACCCATCTCAGATTTTTACGAAAATATTTTAGTTGAGAGGATGTCAAAAAGACAATTTCTGCCAAATATCTCAAGAGTTTGACCTTTGGTTTAATAAATATTGGTTTTCAATGTATTAAACTATTTATTAATCACAAATTATTTATTCCAGTTTATTTGAAGTGTCACAGGTGTTTATTAAGGAATCACAACAGAAGTGGGACCCCTAAAGTAACAAATTACTGTATCTGACTTCCGTTTTGAGTTACAGTGAAAATACAAACTTTTGGAACAGAATTAAAAACGCTAGGTTAACTCAACGTTAAAAATCACAATTTATTTTAGGTGCTTAACAAAGGTATACATTCCCACCACAAAAAAATTTAGCATGAGGTTGACATTCGATTACTGTTGTAACACATATATAATTTACACAAGAAACCATGAAATGTAAATACTATACTAAAAAAGTGAGCAACCCTTCTATACAGAAACTGAAACTTAACACAAACTGATACTGACAGAGAAAGTGATACCCCCTTCACATCGCCCAGAAATACCCGGGATTTTCGCCAAAAACCCAGGTCTCGGCAAAATCCCAGGTATTTCATGGAGATGTGAAAGGGTTACTTCCGGTGGACCCGTGTCAGAACAGGGGTAGGGGTGCAGTGTGAAAGGTGCTACCCGGGTTTTTCAACCCGGGTTGCACCTAACGCACTTGATTGGTACAATTCTTTTTACTATTTCTCTGGCAACAAGTGTTGCCAGAGCAACGGTAAACAAATTACGCACCGCGATGACGACAGGGCAATATATATATAGCCCAATGCCAGCCAGGCGCTCATTAGCGCCGGGGATGACCTGCATGCAGGTCATCGTGTAGCGTCGCTCCGGGACCCCTGTGGATTAAAAGCTTAGAAGACTGGACCCCTGTGGATTAAAAGCTTAGAAGACTGGACCCCCCTCTGGATTAAAAGCTTAGAAGACTGGACCCCCCTCTGGATTAAAAGCTTAGAAGACTGAACCTGGACCGGGACCCCCATCAGAACAGGTAAGGCTGGTTTTATTTATTTTTTTTAGCCATCTTTTTTTTTTTTTATTGATTTTATTTTTTGTTTAACGGGACATTGTATTTTTAATCTTTGTATTGTGGCACTGGTAGTTTTATTTTTAATGTGTTAGGGGCGATGGTCGCCTTAGCGATTTTTATTATTGTTGCTATTGTGGCTTTAATTTTTGATGTGTTAGGGGCGATGGGGGGCTTAGCATTTTTTTTATTATTGTGACACAGGTGTAATTATTTTTATTGTGTTAGGGGCGATGGCCGCCTTAGTGTTTTTTATGATTGTGACACAGGTGTAATTATTTTTATTGTGTTAGGGGCGATGGGGGGCTTAGTGTGTTTTATTATTGGTACACAGGTGGAATTATTTTTATTGTGTTAGGGGCACTGGTGGCGATATTGTTTGTTAGTGTGGCAGTGGTGCAATGTGTTTTATTTTATTTACTATGTGCATGTAGAAGATTCTTTGCGAGATGCTAAACATCAGAGCATGAATAGACGCCATGTAGGTGGTGTTGGTGCTATGCTAAACATCAGACAAGACGTCTATTCCGCCTCTGATGTTTAGCATAGCGTCCAGACCTTCTATATGCACTTTGCTATTGGCATGTAGAAGGTCTGGGCGCGATGCTAAACATCAGAGCCGGAATAGACGCCATGTAGGTGGTGTTGGTGCTATGCTAAACATCAGACAAGACGTCTATTCCGCCTCTGATGTTTAGCATAGCGTCCAGACCTTCTATATGCACTTTGCTATTGGCATGTAGAAGGTCTGGGCGCGATGCTAAACATCAGAGCCGGAATAGACGCCATGTAGGTGGTGTTGGCGCTATGCTAAACATCAGACTTGGCGTCTGGTCAGGTCAGGCTCTGTTGCAGGTGCCCAGACCTTCTATATGCCGTCTATTCCGGCTCTGATGTTTTGCAGGCGCCCAGACCTTCTATATGCACTTTGCTATTTGCATGTAGAAGGTCTGTTGGCGCGATGCTAAACATCAGGACCTGACCAGACGCCATGGGAGTCGGGATTATAACTGTAAGTACTTATTGTGGGGTATTGCTTAGCGGGAGGGTTTTTAAATTGCCGGTATTTTTAATGCGTCGGGATTTTTTTGGTGCCGGTATTTTTTATGTGTCGGGATTTTTAGTGGCCGGTATTTTTTAGGGGCCGGTAATTTTTTGGGCCGGTAATTTTTTGGTGTCGGGATTTTCACCACCGGTATATTTGGGGTGTCGGGATTTTCACCGCCGGTATTTTTGTGGTGTCGGGATTTTCACAGCCAATATTTTTGTGGTGTCAGAATTTTCACTGCCGGTACCCTCGTGGAGGTATTTTTAATGTCTGGATTTTTACCGCCAGGAATATGACTACAACCCTTTTAAATACTGACTGCCACAGTGGCGCACCCAGGGGGTGTTTCTGGTTGCCTATAAAACCCCCCTCCAGATTAAAAACAAGCTGTTCTTTGTTTGAGGTGGGGGTATCGCTATAGGTGATGGTATCGCCCACTGTTCTTCAGAGGTAGAAGTCTACCTCTGAAAAAGTGGCCAGAGGGCCATGAAACGCGTCAGCTGTCTTTATTATTGATGGGAGAGCACGATTCCTATTATTTGATTTCACCACTCTGGAACTTCTATCTTGATCTGCACATTGGAACTTACTTGCCCTTGACGGGAGGACTCTAAGCTATTACCTATTTGTGCCACCTATACGGTGGGCGATATCATCACCACGGGACCCCCACCTCAAACAGAGAACATTAGAGATACTTTCTAGGCACCTTGTTACAACATAACTCCAGGTTACTCCCACCTCTTCCGGGACTGCCCTCCGGAGCTCCGACGAGTCAAAACATCGGAGGAACACTCGGCGGGACACGTGTTAACCTCTACTTCAGCTGGACTCCCACACACTAGCTCTGACCTCTCAGAGTAACGGAGGAAAATACCAGCACAAGGACTGCCTTTTGCCACGGGCCGACAGACGCGGACGCGCGCCTGCCGGTGGGTAAGCCCACACATAAACTTTTTCTTTGTTCATATCTACCTGTGGTAAAGATATACGGGTCCCAGTGTCTCCAATACATCTACTACTCCATTCCTCCCCGGAACTATCTCCAGAGGCTTGTGCCTTATATGTGCATTATCGCTATACTTACCATCTATTTATATATAACTAGTAGGAATCTCCTTTCCTGCCCTACTTGTTTTTATAACTTTATTGAGCTTTTTTAATGCTAATGGATAAAATTGTTTTCAGGCAACTCTATTGAGCGTTGGTATATATCCTTGGTTAAAGCTTCTAGCGCAGTAATTTCTTTTTATTTATCCTTCATAGTTTGCCAGCAGTACCTTTTCATGGTGGGAGCAGACTGAGGTTCCAGAATCACTGATTGCTACCTTTGAAACTTCAGTTCTCAAAATCAAAAGTTCTTTTTCTTTATCTGTAAAGTGGTTCCAGCTATGTAATCCAGTGGTGTTTGAGTAGTGATATGGCAGTCAGTATTTAAAAGACTACCAAATGTGCACTTTGGAGGAGCAGCTGCCATGATTGACTGTCTGTCTGTCTCCCGCTCACTTTCTCTGTCAGTGTCAGTTTGGAAAGAGAATCACCTTCCCATCAGTTTCTGATAAGTTTCAGTTTCTGTATAGGAGAGTTGCTCACTTATTTAGTATAATTTTTAAATTTCATGGTTTCTTATGTAAATTATGTATGTGTTACAACAGTAATTGAATGTCAACTTCATGATTTTTTTTTTCTTCACTATGAAATAGAGTACCATGCTAATTTTTTGTGGTGGTAACGTATACCTTTGTTAAGCACCTAAAATAAATTTTAACGTTGATTTAACCTAGCGTTTTTAATTCTGTTCCAAAAGCTTGTATTTTCACTGTTACTCGAAACGGAAGTCCGATACAGTAATTTGGTTTGTATTTTGGGATTCGGGACACACTTCTGTGGTGATTCCTTAATAAACACCTGTGATGTATCTGCAAATGTATGTAACAAATTTTCTGACTTTTATTTTAAAGATAGATTGTTTTGGTTTGTTGCTGGGTAATGGTAAGAGTGCTGGGGTGTCTTTCTGTATTTGTGTAAATTCCCTATACCTTGCAGCACCTGCTGTCTCTTTACTTATAAATTGATTTGAGCAACCTCCATTCTGTGTGTTATAAAACGTGTCTGGGATAGCAGCTGACAGGGGGTGCTGTTTCAGAGTAGCTGTTTTGGAGACTTGGGCACCTCTGCCGGGGGTGAGCTCTCAATTTAAAAATACATGATATATGACCCAAAGTTGTGACAGTTTTAGAGTTAGGGGGCCGTATGCATTTGCGGCCGGAGTTTTCAGAAAAGTGCTACTGCACATGCGCAGTAATTTTTGTAAAGTAATCTATGTTACTTCCTGCAACGTAGATTGCGTATACGGCCTTATGGCCCAGGACCACCAAATAGAGAAGCCTTGTAAGTGGCTGGTGGCTTATCATATATATGCAGATGTAAGTAACACATTCTCTGACTTTTATTTTAAAGATATAATGTCATGGTTTGTTGCTGGTTAATTGCAAGAGTGCTGGGGTGTCTTTTTTGTATTTGTTATTAAGAAAAATATAACAGGATACCCCTTTCTGCAAAAAAAAAAAAAAAAAATCGAAGTCTAAAGTTGTTAGCTATGCCAGCATATTCTTCTCTGATAGTATATTATAGTATATACACATTTAGAAATTCAACAAAACTGCACAGAATATTGTGAAAAGACCAAAGGTGTTTCAGAGAAAGAAAACATTTCACAGACATATTAAACAATTTATAGAAAAAAAAACCAGCACAAAATTTTCTTTGTAGCATATTATAATTTAGGTTGAATGCAAAATAAAACAAATTCGGATTGAATGTATTTTAGTTATATTATTGAAAAAACATTTGATTATATTTAAATTGTTCAAGTGCATAATATATACAAACATATCAGAAAAATACATAAAAACAAAATAGTTAATGGTTTGATGGTTTGGATACTGTGTGACGTTGTCCAACTTGATTAGCATTAGTCATATATACAGGAGCAAACATGATTTAACCCAATAAAGCTATATTATGAACTAAACCTCCTCTTTTATGTATGTGCTGACACATAGTGTTATATAATGTTTGTTTGGCTCGCCGGACCTCTATTTTGTTGCATGATTTATACATGGTATTAATGAATACATCATCCAAACCAGTCCTTAAGGCTCCCCAACAGTGCATGTTTTCCAGATCTCCCTACAGAACAAGGTATATAAATATACCACCTGTTGATCTTTTAAACAGTCAATAATGAACACACCTGTGCTCCAGCAAGGAGTTCTGGAAAACATGTACTGTTGGGGAGCCTTAAGGATAGGTTTGGGAACCACTGGAATACATGATTTGCAGCTGCATAAATACAATAAGCTTACAAAATGCACAAATTGTTTTACTGTCATAAACAAGTTTGGATAAGTCTGAAAAGTTTCTTCATATTGTCTTAAATGTAACAGTAATAAAAAGTAATTTATATTAGTGATAGCTCATCATATCTTGCGACAAGTTTATTGCCTGTTTAGAAATGTTTGTTGGGCACTTACCTCTATCCGCAACTCACTGCAGACTTGGGACAAAGCAATATTATCTCTGAGAGAGTTTCTAGTACCAACACCGGTATTGTCCATTAAAGCAGTGGGTAAATTGATCACTGATATATCCCTGTCGGCATGGAGTGGGAGAGGTATCACTAAGTTGTCTGATATAATGGAGGGGCCCTCCTTGGTTTCCTTCCCAAACTTACAGGCTAAATACGGCCTCCCAGCCTCGGAAAGGTATAGATACTTACAGATCCAACATTGGATTTTCAAGGTCCCGCAGGGCAGAGCGAAATTTACCCCTCCGCCCCCCACGGTGCTCAATAGATTTACCCAACCTGCAACATCGAAGGCTATCACTTTTTGGTATCATTTTCTCTGGGAAGCCAGGGATGTGCCTAAGGCCACGTTCCAAGTGAAATGGGAGAGGGATTTGGGCGTCTCCTGGTCCGCTTCGGAGTGGAAGAAAGTTTTTGCAAACTCTCATAAAGTATCTAGGTGTTCTAATCATGTGGAGATGGTGATCAAGTTAATTAACAGATGCTATCTCACGGTAGTCAGTCCCCGGTTAGAAAATGCCAATTTCGAAAATCTGTATTTCGACCACTAAATTGCGAATTTTCGCTATTTCGAAAGTTCGCAATTTCGAATTTTCGCTATTTCGAACGTTCCCGATTTCGAATGTAATAGGTTGCGAAACATACACATTTCGATTGTATTTCTATTTCGATTGTTGTATTTTCGATTATTCTCTATTGCTATTATTCTCAATTTCGAACAATTCTATTTCATAAAGCTCCCTATTCAGAATATACTTCTATTTCTACATTTCTATTTTCGAATTTTCTCTATAACTCCCTATTCAGAATATACTTTTATTTCTACATTTCTATTTTCGAATTTTCTCTATAACTCCCTATTCAGAATATACTTTTATTTCTACATTTCTATTTTCGAATTTTCTCTATAACTCCCTATTCAGAATATACTTTTATTTCTACATTTCTATTTTCGAATTTTCTCTATAACTCCCTATTCAGAATATACTTTTATTTCTACATTTCTATTTTCGAATTTTCTCTATAACTCCCTATTCAGAATATACTTTTATTTCTACATTTCTATTTTCGAATTTTCTCTATAACTCCCTATTCAGAATATACTTTTATTTCTACATTTCTATTTTCGAATTTTCTCTATAACTCCCTATTCAGAATATACTTTTATTTCTACATTTCTATTTTCGAATTTTCTCTATAACTCCCTATTCAGAATATACTTTTATTTCTACATTTCTATTTTCGAATTTTCTCTATAACTCCCTATTCAGAATATACTTTTATTTCTACATTTCTATTTTCGAATTTTCTCTATAACTCCCTATTCAGAATATACTTTTATTTCTACATTTCTATTTTCGAATTTTCTCTATAACTCCCTATTCAGAATATACTTTTATTTCTACATTTCTATTTTCGAATTTTCTCTATAACTCCCTATTCAGAATATACTTTTATTTCTACATTTCTATTTTCGAATTTTCTCTATAACTCCCTATTCAGAATATACTTTTATTTCTACATTTCTATTTTCGAATTTTCTCTATAACTCCCTATTCAGAATATACTTTTATTTCTACATTTCTATTTTCGAATTTTCTCTATAACTCCCTATTCAGAATATACTTTTATTTCTACATTTCTATTTTCGAATTTTCTCTATAACTCCCTATTCAGAATATACTTTTATTTCTACATTTCTATTTTCGAATTTTCTCTATAACTCCCTATTCAGAATATACTTTTATTTCTACATTTCTATTTTCGAATTTTCTCTATAACTCCCTATTCAGAATATACTTTTATTTCTACATTTCTATTTTCGAATTTTCTCTATAACTCCCTATTCAGAATATACTTTTATTTCTACATTTCTATTTTCGAATTTTCTCTATAACTCCCTATTCAGAATATACTTTTATTTCTACATTTCTATTTTCGAATTTTCTCTATAACTCCCTATTCAGAATATACTTTTATTTCTACATTTCTATTTTCGAATTTTCTCTATAACTCCCTATTCAGAATATACTTTTATTTCTACATTTCTATTTTCGAATTTTCTCTATAACTCCCTATTCAGAATATACTTTTATTTCTACATTTCTATTTTCGAATTTTCTCTATAACTCCCTATTCAGAATATACTTTTATTTCTACATTTCTATTTTCGAATTTTCTCTATAACTCCCTATTCAGAATATACTTTTATTTCTACATTTCTATTTTCGAATTTTCTCTATAACTCCCTATTCAGAATATACTTTTATTTCTACATTTCTATTTTCGAATTTTCTCTATAACTCCCTATTCAGAATATACTTTTATTTCTACATTTCTATTTTCGAATTTTCTCTATAACTCCCTATTCAGAATATACTTTTATTTCTACATTTCTATTTTCGAATTTTCTCTATAACTCCCTATTCAGAATATACTTTTATTTCTACATTTCTATTTTCGAATTTTCTCTATAACTCCCTATTCAGAATATACTTTTATTTCTACATTTCTATTTTCGAATTTTCTCTATAACTCCCTATTCAGAATATACTTTTATTTCTACATTTCTATTTTCGAATTTTCTCTATAACTCCCTATTCAGAATATACTTTTATTTCTACATTTCTATTTTCGAATTTTCTCTATAACTCCCTATTCAGAATATACTTTTATTTCTACATTTCTATTTTCGAATTTTCTCTATAACTCCCTATTCAGAATATACTTTTATTTCTACATTTCTATTTTCGAATTTTCTCTATAACTCCCTATTCAGAATATACTTTTATTTCTACATTTCTATTTTCGAATTTTCTCTATAACTCCCTATTCAGAATATACTTTTATTTCTACATTTCTATTTTCGAATTTTCTCTATAACTCCCTATTCAGAATATACTTTTATTTCTACATTTCTATTTTCGAATTTTCTCTATAACTCCCTATTCAGAATATACTTTTATTTCTACATTTCTATTTTCGAATTTTCTCTATAACTCCCTATTCAGAATATACTTTTATTTCTACATTTCTATTTTCGAATTTTCTCTATAACTCCCTATTCAGAATATACTTTTATTTCTACATTTCTATTTTCGAATTTTCTCTATAACTCCCTATTCAGAATATACTTTTATTTCTACATTTCTATTTTCGAATTTTCTCTATAACTCCCTATTCAGAATATACTTTTATTTCTACATTTCTATTTTCGAATTTTCTCTATAACTCCCTATTCAGAATATACTTTTATTTCTACATTTCTATTTTCGAATTTTCTCTATAACTCCCTATTCAGAATATACTTTTATTTCTACATTTCTATTTTCGAATTTTCTCTATAACTCCCTATTCAGAATATACTTTTATTTCTACATTTCTATTTTCGAATTTTCTCTATAACTCCCTATTCAGAATATACTTTTATTTCTACATTTCTATTTTCGAATTTTCTCTATAACTCCCTATTCAGAATATACTTTTATTTCTACATTTCTATTTTCGAATTTTCTCTATAACTCCCTATTCAGAATATACTTTTATTTCTACATTTCTATTTTCGAATTTTCTCTATAACTCCCTATTCAGAATATACTTTTATTTCTACATTTCTATTTTCGAATTTTCTCTATAACTCCCTATTCAGAATATACTTTTATTTCTACATTTCTATTTTCGAATTTTCTCTATAACTCCCTATTCAGAATATACTTTTATTTCTACATTTCTATTTTCGAATTTTCTCTATAACTCCCTATTCAGAATATACTTTTATTTCTACATTTCTATTTTCGAATTTTCTCTATAACTCCCTATTCAGAATATACTTTTATTTCTACATTTCTATTTTCGAATTTTCTCTATAACTCCCTATTCAGAATATACTTTTATTTCTACATTTCTATTTTCGAATTTTCTCTATAACTCCCTATTCAGAATATACTTTTATTTCTACATTTCTATTTTCGAATTTTCTCTATAACTCCCTATTCAGAATATACTTTTATTTCTACATTTCTATTTTCGAATTTTCTCTATAACTCCCTATTCAGAATATACTTTTATTTCTACATTTCTATTTTCGAATTTTCTCTATAACTCCCTATTCAGAATATACTTTTATTTCTACATTTCTATTTTCGAATTTTCTCTATAACTCCCTATTCAGAATATACTTTTATTTCTACATTTCTATTTTCGAATTTTCTCTATAACTCCCTATTCAGAATATACTTTTATTTCTACATTTCTATTTTCGAATTTTCTCTATAACTCCCTATTCAGAATATACTTTTATTTCTACATTTCTATTTTCGAATTTTCTCTATAACTCCCTATTCAGAATATACTTTTATTTCTACATTTCTATTTTCGAATTTTCTCTATAACTCCCTATTCAGAATATACTTTTATTTCTACATTTCTATTTTCGAATTTTCTCTATAACTCCCTATTCAGAATATACTTTTATTTCTACATTTCTATTTTCGAATTTTCTCTATAACTCCCTATTCAGAATATACTTTTATTTCTACATTTCTATTTTCGAATTTTCTCTATAACTCCCTATTCAGAATATACTTTTATTTCTACATTTCTATTTTCGAATTTTCTCTATAACTCCCTATTCAGAATATACTTTTATTTCTACATTTCTATTTTCGAATTTTCTCTATAACTCCCTATTCAGAATATACTTTTATTTCTACATTTCTATTTTCGAATTTTCTCTATAACTCCCTATTCAGAATATACTTTTATTTCTACATTTCTATTTTCGAATTTTCTCTATAACTCCCTATTCAGAATATACTTTTATTTCTACATTTCTATTTTCGAATTTTCTCTATAACTCCCTATTCAGAATATACTTTTATTTCTACATTTCTATTTTCGAATTTTCTCTATAACTCCCTATTCAGAATATACTTTTATTTCTACATTTCTATTTTCGAATTTTCTCTATAACTCCCTATTCAGAATATACTTTTATTTCTACATTTCTATTTTCGAATTTTCTCTATAACTCCCTATTCAGAATATACTTTTATTTCTACATTTCTATTTTCGAATTTTCTCTATAACTCCCTATTCAGAATATACTTTTATTTCTACATTTCTATTTTCGAATTTTCTCTATAACTCCCTATTCAGAATATACTTTTATTTCTACATTTCTATTTTCGAATTTTCTCTATAACTCCCTATTCAGAATATACTTTTATTTCTACATTTCTATTTTCGAATTTTCTCTATAACTCCCTATTCAGAATATATCTGCACATATTCTGGGACTGCCCCCGGGTCAAACGGGTGTGGAAGGAGGTATTCCAGTTTCTTAAAGTACTCTTTAAAGTTGACATTCCTCTATCCCCATCCCTAGCTCTTTTACACGTGTACCCACGGGAAGTACAGCCTGACCATAAATATGTCTTAGGTCACTTATTGCTTTCCACTAAGGCCGCGATAGCTCAATGTTGGAAATCGCCTGACACTCCCTCTTTAATGAAATTTTTATCCAAAGTCCAATACAGCCACGATATGGAAACCAGGAATATCCCGTACTCTATGAACACTAGGTCCTTAATGTTTAAGTGGCTACCCTGGACAGTATACACGAATGATCGAGGTACCTCACACGCTATCCCCAAATCTATATGTTATGATATGGAGGTCTCAAATCTAATTGAATTGCCTCAGGGAGAATAAAGATTGATAGGGCAGTTAGACCTTTTCGGATCGTGAACTGAATCCCTTAATTGTTCTAGCAAGATTTGTGGGTGGCTGGGCCCCCCTGCTGGTGAGACTCTGAATATTGGAGTGTATCCCCCTCCCCTTCTCCCCCCCCTATTTTGAGGTTTGTCTTTTAGTATTATCTAGCTATCTGGCTAACTCTAGGAAAAAGAATGATAATGCTGTTTGTCATATTATGATCAGTTAAACCTTGCTGTTATTGATGTATGCTCCACTCCCTTTTCCTTTTTTCTGTACCCCCTATTCCGTCTGTTTTTGAAAACAATAAAAACTATTAATGATAAAAAAGAAATGTTTGTTGGGAACTTCATGAACACTGGTATTTTAATCCAAAATCTTCCAAGTTCATCTTTTTACCAACTGACCTTTAAACCGACATCCCTAGGCACCCTTATTCTATACTATACTGAGCTACCACAGGCCTCAAAAATTCTCAGGCCTCAAAAGCTAGCTCCCAGGAGCAGGATACCTGTATGGTCTGCCCCAACTGTACTTCTCATAAAATCACAGGTTGTGTGAAGAAATGCATCTATAACATTACAGTATCTTATGTACATCCAGCCTAAGACGTTTTTGTTTATGGTGAGGATTCAATCGTACTGTAGTTTGTGCTGTTTAAAACCTCCAAGTTACTGGCTATATCCTTGCAAGTATTTCAAATTACAGCTGCTAAAACTCTGTTAACTTACATTAATAAATTCCAATAACCAGAGAGGAAGTTTTTTTTCCCACAGTGTTTGGCTTTTGCCCATTATTAAGGTAAAGAGATCGCTGTACCCCTGCACTTCCTTAATGAAATCACGTTCCAGCTCATGGCTGGTGAAATTGGCGAGGGAAAATTGTTATAATTATAGCCCCTATTCACAGTCACAACACAGCCTACAAACCTTACATTTATAAAAAACAAAAAAACAAAACAACATTATATTATATTTAATTATGTTTAGAATCCTTATTATATGTAAGCAAGACATACATGAAGCAATTTTTTTTATTAATTATAAACAGGATACATTGAGATATGCAAATTCTACAGGATGCTGCATAACTTTTCAGCCTATTTGCTTATGAATATTTGTTTGCATGTTTCAAATCTGTGCTCATGTCATGTCCAATACTACCTCTCCAGAGATAATGCTGACAGCACTACCTATCCAGAGATAATGCTGACAGCACTAACTATCCAGAAATAATGCTGACAGCACTACCAATACAAAGATAATGCTGACAGCACTACCTATCCAAAAATAATGCTGACAGCACTACCTATCCAGAGATAATGCTGACAGCACTACCTATCCAGAGATAATGCTGACAGCACTACCTATCTAGAGATAGCACTACCTCTCCATAGTTAATGCTGACAGAACTACCTATCCAGAGTTAATTCTGACAGCACTAACTATCCAGAGTTAATACTGACAGTGATACCTATCCAGAGTTAATGCTGACAGCGCTACCTATCTAGAGTTAATGCTGACAGCACTACCTATCCAGACGTAATGCTGAGAGCACTACCTGTCCAGAGTTAATGCTGACAGCACTACCTGTCCAGAGTTAATGCTGACAGCACTGACAGCACTACCTGTCCAGAGTTAATGCTGACAGCACTACCTATCTAGAGATAATACTGACAGCACTACCTATCCAGAGTTAATGCTGACAGCACTACCTATCCAGAGTTAATGCTGACAGCACTACCTATCCAGAGATAATGCTGACAACACTACCTATCCAGAGATAATGCTGACAACTACCTATGCAGAGATAATACTGACAGAACTACCTATCCAGAGTTAATGCTGACAGCACTACCTATCCAGAGTTAATGCTGACAGCACTACCTATCCAGAGATAATACTGACAGAACTACCTATCCAGAGTTCATGCTGACAGCACTACCTATCCAGAGTTCATGCTGACAGCACTACCTATCCATTGTTAATTCTGACAGCACTACCTATCCAGAGTTAATTCTGACAGCACTACCTATCCAGAGTTAATTCTGACAGCACTACCTATCCAAAGTTAATTCTGACAGCACTACCTATCCAGAGTTAATTCTGACAGCACTACCTATTCAGAGTTAATATTGAGGGAACTCTGTATAGGGTGTACACATTTTCAGTGAATAGCACATCAATCTGCTGCGCTTAAACTCAGGATAAGCCTTAGCTGAGTTATTGTTGGAGAGGCATAGTAATTGTAAGAATTTACTAAATTGTAGCCAACTGATTTCTTATAGTGACAGTTGTGCCATTGTGCATTTACACTCCCATTCTTTAAACTACGGGTTACTAATTTAAGAGAATGATATCTTGGGGCTGATCCAGAGCTGCACTTACTCCTTTTTTTTTTTTTAGGTGGAAGTGTAGACCTGAGCAACATGATGTTGATCAGCAAGAGGAGGCAAATTTATATTGTGAAAACAGAATTTAGAATTGAAAGATTACGTTTCTAAGCACAACTCTATTATAGAGATTAAACATAAAGTTATGCAGTATTTAAATTCTATCTGCAAAAGTTAAGTCATTTCGCTCCATGCAAAATAATTCATATAAATTAGCCGCCCTTACTTAGCAAAAGGGTTTAGCCGAGCTGTACACTTGCACCTGTTTTGCCCTTACTCCCAAACTCAGGATCAGCCTCCTTAACTTTATTACAGCCTCTGTAAATATAACACTGTTGTAAATTCAGCAGTGACTGTACTTCAGCAAGTGGATCATTATATTTAACTAGATCACTCATTTCACTAGATCACTTTAAAGACTCTCCTATGGTAATCCAAGCCTAATGTATACAATCTAATTAAGCTATGGGGGCTGATCCAGAGTTGCACTTATACCTATTCATTGGTGCAAGTGTAGACCTGAGCAATACCATGTTAAATTGCAAGGGGAGGCAAATTTAAACTGTGAACTTAGAATTGAGAGGTGAATTTGCTTAGCTCTAATCTGATATATAGACTAAACATAAAACTATGCAGTATGTGAGTTCTATGTGCAAAAGTAAAGTATTTTCCCTACTTGCAAAAGAATTTAAATTAATTAGCCCCCTTTACTTTACAAAATGGTTTAGCCGAGCTGTACACTTGCACCTGTTTTGCCCTTACTCCCAAACTATGGATCAGCCTCATAATCTGGAACTACAATTATGCCTTCATAAAAGGGGGAAATCTGTTTGCTTATTGTTTTTTTCTAATAGATTGCTGGAGTAATATTAGTGGCATAGCATTACTAGGTAATTTTATGCTTATTTCAGAAATGTTTTATTATATGAAATGCGCTCTCGTCTTTTTCTTTATCACTTGTTGCAAGCCGGAATGGCAGACTCAAGACCTGAGTTTACTGCTACTAAGATGACTCAATGAATTATTGGGTTTCATACTGGTACTGCCACTTGACACATCCTCTATCTTGGTATCCTTTTATGTAAACATTTGGGCAGTCAACTACACTCTTTATGGAACTTACAGCTGTGCTTAGAAGTAATAAAAATGTTTACACAATATATATTATTATGTATTTCTTTATATACTGTTGTCATATAAATAATGTTCTAGAATGACTTATTTTCTTTGCAATGCTTACTCATTTGAAAACCCAATATTTTTACTTTACAATATAAAAAAACACTAGCTTGGAAACCCAATATCTGTCTATTGTATTTGAAACACTAGGTGGCACTAGATGATTTCTGATGAACACACCCAAGTCACATTACTTGCAGGTAATGAATAGCATATTAAAGTGAAAAGAAAGAGAAAAAATACTATCTACAAAAAAAACTATGCTCTTATAGAAGGTTTATAAGTAGTATTAAAATAATAATGGCAGAAAATTAAAACTTGACAGATTTCCGTAATTGTTATATTGTGTATGGTTAAGATCTAATAACAAAAGGAGTAGGTCTATGTTGTGTTGAAGGTTCTCAGTGCTTTTGATGCCAAAATTTTATGACAAACTGGCAGTTATTATTTAAATAACATTATAATAACCTGAATTATTTTGAACACCTACTGACATATTAGTGCATATATCAACTTTTCCTTGAAAAACAACATGACATTCTCCAGAAAAGGTGTTGATTTTAGACTTGGGTTAGCATTAGCATGCCTCCCAAGTGTCCAGATTCGAGCGGGGGACTGTCCCCCTGTGTGCCGCCTGCTGTACAACTTGTCCCAAGAGATCAGACTCTCGGGACAAAGTAGTTGTTTTTTTTTTGTTTTTTTTTTTAAGCCCCTGCCGTTATGTATATGCGGCAGGGCTTTTTCCAACAGAGTACAGGTAATAGGAGCCCTGTAGGACCAAACCTGTTACTGTGAATGGCATTGACCTATCCTATGCAGTCACTGCCATTCTAGAAACAGATTTGGTCTACAAGGCTCCCGTAGGAGCACTGTATTACCAGTACCACTCCACCAGACGGCGAGAGGCAGCATCAGAGGGAGGGAGCACCGCGGAGGAAGGGACAGCAAAAGTAAGTAACAGAAGACATTGAGGCTGGATATACGGGGCAGACATAGAGGCTGGACATTACAAAGGGCAGACAAGGGAGGCTGGACATTACAAGGGGCAGAAAATGGAGGCTGGACATTACAAGGGGCAGAAAATGGAGGCTGACATTACAAGGGGCAGACATAGAGGCTAGACATTACAAGGGGCAGACATAGAGGCTGGACATTACAAGGGGCAGACAGCTAGACAAATAATAAAGAGGCAGACAAGGAGGCTGGACATAAGAAGACTGGACAAATAATAAGGGGCAGAAATATGGATGGCAGGCCTAATATTAAGAGGCAGACATGAATGGCTGAATAAATAAAAGAGGCAGACACTAAACCCGCTGGTCTGGGTGGTGCAAGACAACTACTTTGCCAGACACACCGACTGGGTGGTACAAGACACACCCCTCTACCAGGCCGCAAAATTTTGTCCCTCTTTCAAATTCTCAAATGTTGGGAGGTATGCATTAGCTTACCTTAAACTGGGAGCTGTTATATCAGTAGATTATAGATCATGCAGAAGACATGCGTAGTACATTTTTTATGTTATGTACATATCTTCCTTACGTAGATTGCGTAAATGCGGTCTTTCAGAAATGTATTACTCAGGGAAAAATGCTAAAGACCGGACGTATATGTTATATGTTTGGTAGTCTGCATACTGCCCCCAGTTGCCTTTAATTGCACCAAATATTTAATGATAATTTTTACAAATTTTAATCTGTGGATGAATCAAATTTAAAAGATGAGATATTAAAATAGTTTTCACTTATTAGTTGCCAAACAGCAGCCAAAAGCATAAGTGGAATTAAGTGAATAATGCCTCAACGCATTATTAGTAACCATGAGATAGCAGCATAAGAGAGGAATGTTTAGCAAATGAATGCACATGGCTAGTATATGGAGACCAATTCAGAATTCAAATATTTGTCATTTTGTCATTTTCATATACTTTTTTGTAATATTTAAATATTTTGCATTGTTGTCACTTTAAAAAAAATAAGTGTTAAATTCCAAACAAATAAATGGGTGAAGGAAATTCTTTGTAGGTCAATATGTCTTCAGTCCCCTACAATGTCAATGAGGACTGCAGCAAGCATCTGGCAGCATAGGACTATAGCACAGTGGTAGAGCAGAACAGAACAAGGTTCGAATCCCAAATAAGCCAGGTAGCTATCCCCAATCAGCCCATCCAACAGATGGAAACAGTCACCTGACTGGTCAATGCTTTTCCCAAAACCAAAGAACTAGGAATAGGTTCATGGTATACAATTTGTAAAGAATTGAGGTATGGGTTATAGCGCAGTGGTAGAGCAGCCAACTGCAGAGCAAAAAAGTCCCTGTTTCAAATCCCAAATGAGCAACCCAGCCCTTTCATGAGCTAGTAGCAGAGCCATCTGGTTGGTCAATGTTTTCCCCAACACAAAGGAGCTAGGAATAGATTCATGGTATACAATTTGTAATGAATGAAATATTTGTGTGGGTCATAGGCCCGGATTCACCCCCCCGGACATGTTTCACATATGTCCATAAATTATCGTTTCGTTACATAGATTGTGTATATGGGAGGGATATAGCGTAGTGGTAGATCACCCAAATGAGGAACAAGTTCCTTTTTTTAAGTCCCAATTGAGCCAGCTATTCTTTAGCCATCCCCAACTAGCCAGAAGTTTTTTGCAAAACCAAGGAGGTAGGAATAGGTTTATAGTATACATTTGTAATGAATTGAGATATGGGTGTGGTTCATAAGATCTAAATCTGCTTTTCTACTCTGGTGAGGGATATAGCGCAGTGGTTGAGCACCCAACTGAAGATAAAGAGGTAACAGGAAAATGCACCAAGGAGGAGGAAACTCTTTTTGTAGGGGGGGGGGAACATTTTTTTTTTACCTTGGGATCTGGAGAAAGATGGTCTTACTTATAATGAAGAAGACTGGTGCCTCAGCTCCCAGTGAGGTGGACACAAGGTCCAATTCTGCTGGCATGGTGATTGGAGAATGTCACCTCAACTGCCCTGCAAGCTACCTCGGGGAGCAGATCAGTGGAATTTTCCAATGGGGTTGGTCAATTTGAGAAGAGGCTGGTCACGTGCGCAGGCTTTCTCAGAGCCAGACTGAGAAGAAATGGGTGTGGGGCTCTGGTCTGAATGGCTGATTTTCGAAACAGCTGTTTTCTTCCAGCCAGTTGCGAACTGGCTGGGATTTTGATAGCATATGCCTTGATGAGACATAGCAATCGATCCACGGAGCACCGAAAGCTCTGTGGTCCAAAATGGTAAGTAAAAATAGTCTCCCACTCATTTTCCTAATTCTAACCCTCCCCTCTCACTACCCTAACCCTCCTTTCCTGGCAGCCTGACCCTAACCCTCCCTTACTTGCAGCCTGACCCTAACCCACCATCTTCCGAAGCCTGACCCTAAACCACCATCTCCCGCAGCCTGACCCTACCCCACCATCTCCTGCAGCCTGACCCTAACCCTAACCCTCCTTCTCCCGCAGTCTGACCCTAACCCTCCCTCTCCTGCAGCCTGACCCTAACACTCCCTCCCCTACAGCCTGACCCTAACCCTCCCTACCTACCCCTAACAGATAATTTACTCACCTGTCCCTTGGTTAAGCGATATCAGCGGCGGAGGTGCGACGGAAGGATATCGCTGTTTCTGAAGGTGAATGGGTAAAGTATGCCGAACAGCATACTCACCCATTCTAAAAAAAAAAAAAAAGGAAACTGCATTATTCAAAATAGAGACAGCAGAAAAGGACATTTCGGATGTCCCAATTTCGGAAAGCAGAGTTTCTAAGCGGGGACTGACAATGGAAGAAACCAGCCTGTCAGTCCACTGAAACCAGGTCCAACTGTCCTGGACCCTGGGAGTAAGAGCAGTAGCCTCAAACTCTGCTATTCACAACCCCAATTCCGCTGAGCAGGTGCTGCTGCTTACCAACAGTTTTTAACTGTCAAGAGCTCAGCTCCAGTGCCCCATCCTAACATGGTTTTAGTGCCCCCCAGATAAGTGAAAGAGAAACACACCCTATATACAATGTACAAACACAACCGCATTACAATTTCTGGAAGCTTATCTCTAGGCAGTACTGTAGCTATTGTATTATTGGAAGTACTTGTCATTTTCAGAGATGCATAAGTAACAGGACTGAAGAATGTCATTTAAAAATAAATATCCTGTAGCTTTTTAGAGAAAATGGAGCCATCAAAAAAGTATAAGTGGCATGATTTTGTATTCCTATTCTAGCACCGATTATTCACAACTGCAATTGCAACCTTTTAGTTCTATCAATAATTTACTTAATTAGTTTTGCATCAATTTACAGTTTTTAGTGACTAACTCCATTTCTTAATTTTCGTATAACTATTATATATTATTTTTGTGTTTGTTAATATCTGGTAAAAAACAAAAACAAAACCATTTTCATTAGTATATATATGTAATTGCATGTCACCAAACTTGTAGTTTTTATAATATCATCAGTTTTCTAATTCATTACATTTTTACAATAGAATAACTTGATGTATTGTCCTACACATATGCCCTCTGCAGGAATATTCACAATTACATGTTCATAAAAAATATATATAACTCACCAATGAGTGAGACTAGGAGAAAATACAAGTAAGTTACAGTTTTGCATTCTGACAGCAGAAGCTGGTTTGTGCTTATTTTTTTTATTTATACATATGAAAGTTATATATAGATATACATACTAATGTTATATATATATAGATATACATACATACACTTAAACATTAACACATAAAACAGAACGGAATCAGCTGGAGTCAGCAATGAAAATGGACATCACATTTTCTACAAATATGCAGGTGCAGCCACACAGAAATAATTTTACAATGCATGTTTAATAATTATGGTGAAACTCTGCTGTTATTTTGGACCTTTAGAATGTAAGCAGCTGCAAGCCAGCAACACAGGTTCTAGCCCCCAAATCTAGTAGTAACACAAGTATTTCTGTGCAATTTTAATAAAATTTGGACTGTAAATGACATTTAACAAAGGAATTGTTAACTGAAACCATTTCTCTTGATGTAGTTGTTGACATGACTGGTTGAGTGTATGTAGTGTTTATCAGAAGCTTGTTATCTTCAGTTTAAAGGACATTTAGTATTTTTTGTGCATACTTAAGCTGGCCATACACTAGAGCAGTGTTTCCCAAGCCTGGTCCTCAGGGACCACTAACAGTCCATGTTTTCCAGGCCTTCGCACAGAATAAGTGATATAGAGCCAGATCCAGACCTACGTACGCGAGAGATTTTATGATTGCCGCTAATGTAAAATTGCACATTAGTACTTACTGCACATGCGTGCAGCAGATGTTACGCCACGTAACTCAGAGCGTAAGGGCCAGTCACGTATCAACAGCGTAACTACGGACGCAGGGGTGTGCCAGCCATACGACACCCGTAATTACGCTTCATAGGCGGGGTGAGGCATTTAAATCGTACAGTATGGGTGTGCTTAGAAGCCTATATGTACGTCAGTACTTACGCTGTGTAAAGTTAAGGTAGGGTTCGGTAGGCGTAAAATGGCCAAAGTACGTACATGCAAGGGGAGTGCCTAGAAGGCACGCTAGCGTAAATACGCTATGCTATGTAACGTATCAAGCATGTAGGGTCTGAGTACCACCTATGGAACTTTGAAAATGTGACAGTTAGTAATGAACACATCTGTGCTCCAGCAAGGAGACCATGAAATCACGCACTGTTAGTGGTCTCTGAGGACCAGGGTTAGGCAACACTGCACTAGAACGATTATCGGCCCAATAATCTAACTATTGGGTGATCTGGCAAATAATCGCTGTAGTTTGTGGGCAGGATCAATTTTTCAAACACCAAATAAACATACCAGAAACATTCTTGTACGATTATTTGGTCTTTTAACATGTTTTATTCATATATCGGGAGCAAGCTCCAGATATTTTGTAATGCATATGTCACAACAGCCTCAGATTCTGCATTGCTGTGACAGTGTCCTCTCTCCCTCTGTGTGTACTGTGACAGCGCTGTGCAGCTGTCATAATTGTGTTTTGCAGCCAGCCAATAGGCTAGCTGCATAGGTCTCCTTTCAGGGTTGACAGGTGACCCAGCCAATCAGAGAGGACTAAAATCAGTCAATAGACTAGCTGAATGGGTCTCCTGTCAAGATTGACAGGAGACTACACCAATCAGAGAAGACTGCAGTCAGCTAATAGGCTAGCTGCAAGGTTCTCTTGCTAGGATTATCGATCCCAGTAGGGGAAAGTGTATGGTGGTGATCTCGGGACCTTTCCCCCAGGGGAAAATCGTCCCGTTTATCAGGCCATCCCCTACTGGGATCGATTATCTGCCTTGTGTATGGCTAACATTGCCCACCCTAGTCTAGAGAATAGATGTTCGTGTCATCTGTGATAGATAATGAGCCTTGGGGCCAAATTTACTAAGCTACAGGAAAGAAAGAGAGATGTTGCTCATAGCAACCAATCAGATTCTAGCTCTTATATTCCTATTGCATACTAGAAAATGGCAGCTAGAATCTGATTAGTTGCTATGGGCAACATCTCCACACTTTCCTTTCCCATACCTTAGTAAATCTGGCTTCTGGGGTGTGGTGTGGGCAGTATGCAAATATTTTTCTTGAGAAAAATGTTTAAATATAAAAGCCTTCCATACAACAGGTAACCAATACACCAATTGTACAGCACATACAATCTAAAACAGATAAGTAAGGTCCGACATACAGAAACGTCACCTGTTTGTGTCAGAGCAATACTTTGGAAATTAATTTATAGAGTTATAGAACTCTCTCTCACACATACATAGCTGCTCTCCGCCCACACACACACACATACAACTCTCTCTCTCTCACATACACATAATTGTGTGATACATCTCTTGTGCAGACTTGTGTAGAGAAAGGATTTAACTGAGTCCACAAAAGTATTCAACTTGCTTTAAAAACTGTCATCAATGTTGAAGAAGACAGTAAAGCATCCCAACCTAGACAAGATGTGAAACAAGAACGTTGTAAAACGTGCCTGAGGGAGAATGAAAGAAAATATTCTGATAGTTGTCGGGAATGTGACTTTTTTCTGTAAGGTCCATATAAAAATAGAGATTCATAAGCGATGTTGTGACTGCAACAAGTGAATTTAGTGTGTTGTCAACCACATTCACTTACAAACTATTCCAAGTAAATTTTGATTTAATTGTCTGTGCAATGTATGAATTTTTATTTTATTTTCATAAAAATTAGTTAGACTACTGATGTTGCGTATTATTGAAAATAGTAGATATGAGACTGCCTCACCATACATTTAACTGCAGAAAAAACATTTTTAACCTGGGTTCAAATTTGACCCCATTTTGGGCTAAAATACACAATAAAATATTTTGGGCATCTGATGGTCAAACACTTTATGCAATAAGAAAATAAAAAGATCATATAGAACCTTATTACAATTAATTAAATAAAAATACATTTTCAATATATATGTTTTTATATGCTTTGTATATTTAGCACCAGCAAAATATTATGTATGTATATGTTTGTCCAATCCATTTTATAGCCCAATGGCTTCTAGAAGTACAATACTTGTGAGGATGAGATCACTTAACATTGAGTTCATAATGAAACATTACAAAATAAATAGATAATAAAACCCTAAAAAAAGCCCAATCAAACTGCATTAAAACAAAAATTTGCATTAATGTGGTAAGGAAAACTGTCAAAAGGTAATAGTATAGTATGCTGCACACAATGCATAAATATAACCCTTTCTAATTATCTAATAAATATGTTCTTTAATTTATATGTAGTGTTGTACTAAAGCACCTTGTTTTCATACACTTTTTTACAAAAAAGACTGTCCCAAATCAGTACTAAAATACACAAAAATGAATGCTGACAGCTAGCTGATATGAATATAGAATGTTAATTCAAAATCAGGAATAGATGCTGCAAATTTGTACTTGGACAATGGATCATTACTAATTTGCAAACCATTTTTTTTCCATGCATGAAAATATAAGCAACTTTATATTATTGGAATTATATATTCGCGCCTCACTTCAATGCAATATGGGTAAGGCTCTTTCTTCCTAAATCTACTATAAATATCTGTACAAATGTTCTTCTTTTTTTTAGGATTATTTGGCAAGATTGTCTGGTTATTATTATCTAGAGTACCTTGGCACATGCCTTTTGCATGAATGTAACATTTCATAAAAGCAACCGTTAAATAATCATCATTTTTTGGTATGTGAAAAATAAGATCTTGCGATTTTGTAAGTATAGAATATCAAGTTGGCTGCAGTAATATGTTTGTGAAGTGTGTATTACTGGCTGGCTCGCAGTGATGTATGCTTGTATTCTATTAATACATTGCCTTGTATTGCTAATAGTATGCTTTACCTGCAATTTCCATTTATGTTGGGATGAATGTTTTTCTAACGGTTATGTTCTCAGAAATTGTTTCTTTCCAAACAAATGCTAAATAGCAATCACTTACAATCATGGTTACAATATATACAATATATATATATATATATAAAGCTCTCACTCATTTTGAGCAATTCATTTATAAATAGTACAGATGAGCCTCTAAGGATTGCACTATACATACTCTCAGGTACTTCATACTTCTGCCTCACTCCTTTTCTTTTCCAAAGTACTACAACAAACGACATTGTCAGTCATAAGTGATAGCATAATATCTCTGGATCTCAGTAACTCAAGAGACACTAAACTATTGTTGTGAAATTTATGTAACTGTTCAGATCATTGGCATAAATGAGAATTACATGGAAATAAAAAGCAGCAGGGATTTAAAGCCCTTTAAAAACACAAAGACATTTACATAAAACAATAATCCTGAGAGTTAGCTAATCCCATTGAGGATATATACTCCTTAAGTAATGTCATCTCACAGAGAGAGATGTATTGTGCAAACATTGAATTGTCTTGGCACATAGTGGTGGCTAATTCTGACTTCTGTCTCCATCTCTCCAGTACTGGTCCGTCTGCATTTCAGTAAGACGAGACAGGGTACGGTGAAATGCAAAGAGTTCCTCTTCGCCTGTAAACATGGACAAGCCTCCAGATACATCCTGCAAATAAAGGGCAATAGAATGTCACTATAGTCAGACAGACATTTGGGAAATAATTTTTCTGAAAGCCTTTCATTGACAATATTGGAGATAATTTAGAGTTTGAGAGTAAGGCCAAAATAGGTGCAAATATAGACCTGAGCAAGACCATGTTGCAATGTGAGAGGTGCAAATAATATAAATTCTTTTGCATGCACATACTGCATAGCTTTATGCTTAATCTGTAATTTAGACTTGAGCTAGAAAACGTCACCTCTCAACTCTATTTTCATAGTTTAGAGTTCCCTTGCAGTTCAGCATAGTTTTTCTTGCACCTGTTTTTCCTTATTTCCCTCAGCATCAGTTTCTTTACAATGATAATTGGAAGTGCTCATTTGTGCTTTACTCCTTCTGTGTGTCACACCTTATTCAATCATAGACAGGGGTACAATTACAGATGGGAACATTTTCAAGAATGACCATGTGACAGGGTGTAGTTTGGAATGTTGTTGTTTATGATGTAGGCTAGAGAGGGACGCCAGCTATATGTACATATAAACAGAAAAATGCAACATATTACCTAATGTATGAAGATAAAAAATAGATCAGGCACGCAGTTATGCACAGCTAAACTTTATACATATTGCAGGAAAACTTTTAGAATACATTACTTTTTTGTACAATTCTAACTTCTAGCATAAACTGATACATTTTTGACCGAAATGTTAATATTTAGTTAACTATTTATCATTATTTTTAGAACTATGGGCTGGATACAAATCTCCATACAGAACCATGCTTGTGCATGTAAATTGCATAAGTGGGGTGCCTGAAGGGCAAATAAGCCCTACAGATGTTACGCACGTATCAACTATAGTAAATCCATCTGAAGGTGTCTGGTCTTCCTTTCTGCTTGGTAAGGAGGGGAGGGATTTCAATTTTACAGTGTGGGCCCAGTCGTACGGACTGGTGATCCACATGTCAGTGTTAAGGCTGCCTTATGACAGCGTATCTGCCCTCAAGTCTGCATGACAGAGGGGAGTGGCAGAGAACGCGGAGGTCTGGATCCAGTCCTATACGCATGATTCATTGTATTCTGTATATGTGTTAACAAGCCTGACTAACACCAGGACACCACAAGCAGTGTTCCTAGATGCTATACATGGCCCTGATTCACACTTAGGAAGGTTCAGAATCTCTGTGTGTATTTTTACAAGTAAATATACTGGGCATGTCCAAAACTCAAACATACACAAGGAAACCATAGCTGACTACGGACGGCTGACTTAGGACTGATTAACCCATCTGCATGGAATCACATGTGTGGCTAGAGGGGCAAGACTCTGAATGCAAATGAGCTGCACGCGGGTTACTAATGTACAGTATGGGCAATCCTCTTATGTTAGGACTGATTCACAAGTGCGAGTGCTTTGAGGAAGTATAAATACACACAGAAAAAGATAAGGTAGCCCTCTACCACACTTAACTTGATTTACATATGATTTGGTGCTTGCCTATGCGTCTTGTATATATGTTTGTAATGCCACAAGACCTTTAAAACTATAGAAAACATTTCTATTTATATTAATTTAAACATTTGTAATTTATTTTTACATTTTTAAAATAATGTTTTATTTATAAAGTTGATTACAATTGTTGTTTGAAAATTTTTTATAAAGAACAAACATCATTTTGAAAAAAAAGGTATCTAAATAGCAATTAGCATACATTACACAGGTAGCTTAAGGGATACATTTACAATGTGGCATTATTATATTAGCAAAAAAAACGCCATATGTCCATTTAATATTTTAGCAACGTGCCATATTTGTGCTTTTTTTGTCATCTTTTGCAAAGACTATCAACAAAAAATGCCACGTGTTTCAATTATAATCTTTGTGGTAGACATACATGAGCAGTGTTTTTTTTTTCTGCTGGTGGTTTAATAACTGATGGCTTGCAGCAATGATACAATGGGATATTGTAATGCGCTCAGCATACCTGGCTAAGTTCCAGATCATCCAGGAGTATTCTAGAATCTGAATCCTCAGCATTATGAAGCTTTTGCATGAATAAACTTTGCAAAGGGATATCTGCAGAGCAAACCACACGCACCTAGAAACAAACACGGCTTCTTGTGAAAAAGGCTAATGTTGGAGTTCAGACAAAATATATACATGGTTTAAATAAGTTCCTTAAAATTATTACATAAAATATCATCATGGTGTTAGCTCAACAATTCAAAGTCAAGATCTTAGTGTGTGTGTGTGTGTGTGTGTGTGTGTGTTGAATTTTTGACAAATTTAGCAATGGAGACTGCATCTTAAAAAAAAACTAACACAGCAAAATGTGCATATGCAGCCATTCCTCCTCCTGTTACATTTTGCTATTACCTGTACAGAAAGAGGTAGCCAGTTGTGGGTTGAGAGATTACCTTAATATTTAAAGAAAATTAACTCTTTTAAAAGAATACTACTAATAGATATCCCTTTCATGCCCTTTATCCCTATGGCAAATCGTAATTTCATGAAATTGTGGGAGACTGCATTCTCTAAACATCTCACCCACCTTGATTTTATTTTCTTATTTTTCTACTGACAAATATTTTTGTGTCTCAAAGGCTTATAATATGTGTTTTAATAGAATGAATGAATTTAGTTTTAAATATTTTGTGCTTACTCTTCTCATTTTGATGATACCACATTGCTATAATATAAATATAATAATAATATAATAAAAAAAATGGAAATAAAATGAAGGCAACGGGAGAGACAGAAAAAGTTCCAGCTTATGAACTCTACATAATAATCATAGAATGCAGTGGACATCTTATTGAAACACCAGATGTTTATTCTTTTTTTCCATGTTGTAATTGCTCACCAATTAAATAAACAGGTTACTCTGCAAAGACTGAGATATTCAGCGGCTGAAAAGAATTTTAGTGTTCATTATAAACATCTTAAATTATTAAATAATTCAAAGCATGTGCCAGAAATATTTAGCATTAAGACTTCTCTCTACAGAAAGAATGTTTGCGAACTGTGAGGACTCATGGTATAACTTGTTTATATGTTGGATTGCATTGGATTTTTTATGTTAGAGTGTGTGTATCTGTGTTTGTGTGTCAGTCTTCTGCACCCTGGGCTTTATTTAGTATATATTGATGTATATGTCTGGAAATTAAATGAAAGTCACAGGAAAAGATCCAAACATACAAAATGTGGGTGCTTTCTGCTCTTTGCAAGCAGGATGGGGTGGGTTGCATACGGCATGTATGCCAGGTGGGAGGGTGTTTAAATTGTACAGTAAAGGCTGGCTGCTATACTTTCCGATAACTATAGCATCAGAAAGATGGGGAAACTCCGGCCAGGAGATGGAGTTACAAGTTTGATAATTGGAAATGGCCACACACTACACAATATCGTTAGCTTGAACCCAATATACAAATAATCAAATCAGAGTGTTTCTGGTACGATTATTGGGAATTTGCAAAATCCATCCTTACCACTCACTACAGTAATAACTGGCCAGACCTCTCAATAACTGCATGATTGGAACAATAATAGCAGTGTATGGTCAGCTTAACACCAAGACATCATTTATTCAATAACAGTACCTTATGATCATAAAAGGCATCAATGAGCGTAATGAATCTACGAGCCTGGGATCGTTTTGTCAAGTCTAATTGTGGAATTTGTCGAATAAAAACGATGTCAAATTTCTTGCACATTTCCAGGTAATCACTGGCACCGAGAGGCTAAAATATAAAGAGCACAATAATACATGTTACCTACTCAGCATACAAATATATCTAAATCATCGATGGTGTGATAATTCAATGAACATGTCTTGACAACATAACCCTGTCTGAAATCATTTGCTTAACCACTGGTTAGCAAAACACTAGCTGCTATATTTAGACATGCTTTTTTTATTGATCTTTCATAGTCAACCTGATTGCAGCATATATCAAAAACATAACATAAGAATGGTAATTACTGTTTATATAATATATGCAAGTTACAGTTAAGGGGCTCTGGTAGCTTTACTTGCCTGATACTAATGGTTTAACAACACACTCACTGGATGTCATAGTTGTTGGTTCTTAATGCACATGTGAGATCACTACTGGTGGTTCAGGAGAACATAGAAATATAGAAAGTGATGGCAGATAAGAGCCACATGGCCCATCTAGTCTACCCAGTTGTTTATTCAAAACTATACTGACCCTAGACCCTATTTACCCTCAATTTGGTTTACAATTTAGGATACCCTTATATTTATCTCAAGCATGTTTAAATTGTTCTACTGTATTGGCCTCAACCACTTCAGATGGGAGAATATTCCATTTATCTATC
>WWET01000831.1:37743-61302 GCA_011038615.1 Limnodynastes dumerilii
CTGAACACAGTATTCTAGGTGAGGGCGTACCAATGATTTATAAAGGGGCATCACTACTTCTCTCTTTCTGCTACTAATTCCTCTCCCTATGCAACCAAGCATCTGACTTGCCTTTCTCATTGCTTTGTTACATTGATTGCCTACCTTTTAAGTCACTGGAAATAATGACTCCTAGATCCCTTTCCTCCTCGGTAGATTCTAATGTAATGCCATTAAGGAAATATTGAGCCTTTGGGTTTTTGTGCCCCAAGTGCATGATTTTGCATTTTTTGGCATTAAACTGCAGTTGCCACACTCTTGACCATTCCTCCAGAACTATAAAGTATCTATCAAACAGCATATTGTACCCAACCTCATTTGCTGCCAGGTCAAGGATTTTTTTCTACACTTGTTCATTGTTTTTCTAGAAGGCATTTGGATCTCACTGTCAGTAATATGTAGCTGACCTGTTTTGGAGGTAAACTAAAAAAGCAAATGATTTGAAGTGGCAAGAATTGTTCCTCTGTTTATACTGCTTTTACCTTTATTTGCAAAGCTATTGATGTTACCTCTTCATCACTTGCTTTCATTTAAAAGCTTTGCATTTGAATCACAGTTGCAATACACACAATACATCTGGTTATACATTTGATTCATGGAAACATAAACAATTCGGGAAACGTGTTTTTTATGAGATTAGTTTTCAACCCTAATAAAAATCGGGTGTTCGTCTGCGGAAAGAACGGCCCTATTCCGATACTGCTGTTTCCTCCCATCCAGTTTTGAACTAGCTGGGATTTCGATTGCATATGCCTCGATGAGGCATAGCAATCGATCCACAGAGTACCGAACTTTCGGTGCTCCGAAAGGTAAGGGAAAAAGTACCCCAACTATTACCCTAATTCTAACCCTAACACTCCCCTATCATTACCCTAACCTTCCCTTCCCTACAGCCTGACCCTAACCCTCCCTTCCCCGCAGCCTGACCCTAACCCTCCCTCCCCTGCACCCTGACCCTAACCCTCCCTTCCCCACACCCTGGAGAGGTTACTCACCTTTCCCTGCGGTCCTGTGGTAGTGGCGGCAGCGGGGTAGTGGTGGTGGCGGTGTTTTACGAATCAGAATGGGTAAGTATGCCGATCGGCATACTCACGGATTCTGAAAAAAAAAATTCTAAGCTGGGCGGTATTCGAAATAGGGACATCCGAAAGGAACTTTCGGATATCCCTATTTCGGAAATGAAACTTTCTAACCAGGGACTGCAACCGCTAAAAATCTAGGGTGGTGCAAAATCTTCAGACATTAGATACTGTATAATCTTCCAAAAAATGCTATATGATAAAATACTGTACAGCTTGAGTGCTGCCAGGGGCACCCTGTTCTACGTTTAATGGACAGTTCTAAGTACGGTTGTGCCTCCTCACAGACTCTCGCTGCCAGCTAGGAGAAACAATAGCGCTAAGCTACCAGCTGCTGCAAGGGGCAAAAACAGAGCTAAGCACACAATGCTCAGGACTGAGCACTGATTTTAAACAACTTGCCAGCAGCTGAGTGTTGGTAAGTTGCTGCCCCATTTAGCATTCTGCAGGTACCCTTTCTGTACTGCCCATCTTTATAGATTTATTGAGATGGCTTTAATAGTAATACTTCTACCGTGAACATGGCAGCATTTGTTGTTACAATGAATGTTAATTTTAACTTCACAAGCAAGCAGCCTCTCTATCAGGGAGGATCCAGTTGACCTTCACAGCTCTCTGGACCATTTTTATTAATTGACTCCATACAGATACAAAGTCAATACAACTGTAAAAGTAAATATATTTTGAACAAAGCTTTTCTTTTCTGACATGAAGCTGCTGCACTCTTACTCACAAATAACAATTTAATACTACTTTCAACTTACAGGTGTAAAGTGTAGGCAACCATAATGTTTTTTTAAATCTATTTTTATTAGAAGAAAATAAACAAGATAGAAATCATCTTTTTACACACCATAGCAAACGTTGTATACATCGGTTGTAGAATGTAAAATTTTCTCATCTGGTAGCAAAACTATGTATGACTGATGCGTAAATTAGCTCATTCAGTACAGCAAAAACAATGAACAAAAGGTTCTGAGTGATGCGGGAATGCTGATCTGCACAGAGATTAATGGAGAAGATAGTTGTAATGGGGGTTCAATTTTTGAGGCGTTGGAAGTCTAAAGAACCACTGCAGAGTGAGCGTTAAATGCAAGTTTACAGGTTTAAGCAATCGCTGGGCTGGTTGCAAAGGCAAAAGAAAAATATGTGTTATTTTCCTGTGCCCATAAATTATGTCTGGTGAGCAGCTGCAGGGGTCTACAAGGGGACTTGTGAATCGCACCTAGGGACATACGTACAGAGGAGCATGGTTTTTATCCGGACGGTAGAAGTTACGTGAAAGTGGGTGAGGGGAAGCATTTAAATAGGCATTTGAGGGCGCGGTTAGATAAATACGCACGTACATAAGTGACATACACACGTAAGTACACAAGTAAACTTAAGGGTGCCCTATGGAGGCGGAAGTCACCGGAAACTTGTTCATGCGAGGGGAGTGTCAACGTAGGTGCGTATATTTGCGTACTTTTTACACACGTATCTGTGAATACAGTCCATTATTATTATTATTAATAATAATAACGTTTATTTATAAGGCGCCACATGGTATTCGCAGTGCCATACAAAGGCAATTATTATTATTATTGTTATTATTAATAACGTTTATCTATAAGGTGCCACATGGTATTCGCAGTGCCATACAAAGGCAATATACAATACAATTAACAGACAAGGTACAAGTTCAAATAAATGAGGTATAAAAATATATAAGAGAGAAAAGGTGGGCATTAATTTGGAAAGGTAGAGGGGTGATGACAGGAGGGAGGAGGACCCTGCTCATAAGAACTGACATGCTAAGTGGGAGGAGGTAAACAAGCAGGATACACAAGGATGAAGATGGTGAGGGCAGGAAAGCTTAGGTGGAGGAAGAGTAGGTTAGCATGAAGAAGTGGGTTTTAAGGGAGCGTTTGAAGGTTTGGAAGGTGTTGGATTGCCTGATAGGTTATTGTTCCAGTGCAGAGGGGCAGTCCAGGAGAAGTCTTGGATGCAGGAGTGAGAAGTATTGGAGTTGAGGCAGAGTGAGGCGAATTAGAGTGTTTTAGTTGGAGTGAAACTAAGAACTTTTGTTATAGAACAAGAGATCTTTAAGTCCCTCAATATATATGTTTACTTTCACATCTATTAGACAACCAGGCCTGAGGATTGCACCCTCTGATGCTTTATGTTGTTATGTGCGCAACCAAAAATTTTAGAGCCTTTCATTGAAACAGTAAAATATAGTTTCTTTCTCGTAAATACCGACTCAGTTTACAAAACTCCTTCTGATGAAATTGTCGGTTTGACAAAGAAACTTGTCAAGGTCCCTCTACTGCAGCTTTTAACGGCACTTAGCAGCACTAGTAGAATTCTTATGTATATCCTCTGATACAGCTAAAGACTTTTATGCCTATTTTGCCTATTGAGTGTCCCTGTGTGTAACCCACTGAGCATACCATACGGCTCTCTCTGTCCATGTGGTCCTCCTCGCTGCCTGCTCAGCTGCAGATTCCACCACTTCGCTCTACGGGGCTCCGCTTACCATCCACAGCGTCTGAGTACTCATAACTGAGCGGAATTGCCATCGTCAGTCTAAGATTTCTACAGCTCCAACCAGGAGCTTTTTGAGCTGTACCTGTGGTGTCTCCCGTCCACGCGGCATTCTCTATTTCATGCTCAGCTGTGATTATCAACACACTGCTCCACGTGGCTTTATTATAAACAGCACCAGAGCCGAGCTGAATTAACACTGCCAGCCGCAGTCCCTCTTAAGTTCCACTAGAAGGACAGCACCAAAGCCCTATTTAGACTTGGCTCTCTGCTCCATTTGTCAAACTAAGTAACTAACTAACTAACTAACTAGCTAACTAACGGAGGACAAAGTTAAAGGTACACACTAATTTTGGCCAATATTTCAGCCTCCATCAGGCGCTAACACTTGGGACATATTGTAAATCACCTGCTTTACAGCCTAAACTGTGATATTATTACCAGAGCTATTCAGTATACTCTATCATTCGGCTGCATTGTGTATTTATATCAGAGTCAATTGCTTGTACTTTTGCCTTACCAACTTTGAACTTTTGGCACTTATTGAGAATTCCTTAGACAGTTATCTCATATATTGGAAACATTGCAATTACCTACAAATTCTCCAGCTGCATTTCTACTGCATTATTGCTGCATATCTATTGGGTGTTAGCTTGTCATTCATTTATGTATGTTTTGTTTTTATTTGTACTATTTAACACATGATATTTACAAATCCTTATTAAACTGTATAACTTTTATACCATATTCTGTCGAGATTTTTGGCTCTTCTAGCACTCCCACAATATTTGCAAGTTACAAATGACTGTCTGCTCTTTGTAGCAGGGATGTCACAGATATTTAGTATTTATACTTTGTGCATAGATGGCAGTCTTCATTGTGTGTGTAGAAAAGAGGAGCACTCTCAGATGTCACTCTTATTATATTAGCAATATTCATATTAATTGTTAATCAGTTAGATTCCTAGAGTAAATGTGTTGAGTTCTGGATTTTGTCATAAAAATATTATATTGCATAGTGACTCATTTCAGAATCCAACTGCTTAAAAATGTGCTATTGTACACTGTTTAAGAAAAACATGAACTGACGAGAGCGAAAACAAAACTCTCAGAAAACAAGCGTGTTAACTTGTTTATTGTCGCTGGGGCACTTACACGGTCACAGAGTTCCTCAAATGTGCAGTCAGCAATGGACCCACAGGCTTTACTCAGCTTCAGCTCCCTGCCCTGCACTTTCAGAATCCTTGGTCTTGTTACTATGGAAACAGGAACAAAAGCTCAGTCTTGTCTGGATAATTACCCTAAAATTCATCCCTTACAGCTCGGAAATGCATAGCTTGATGAATAATAGCACATGATTCAACACATAAATTAGACAAAATGCTGATACAATGACTGCCACTTGAGTGTGGCATCAACCCATAGACAGCAATGGAACTTATTAATTGGTCAGTAGAGATTGGGCATTGTGTTTTAAATGTGTTCTCTTTCAAGAGAAATTAACTTACGTACCATCATTTTGTTTCTGAGCCAGCTCATCAAACAACCTATCCATGACAGCCTCCACATCAGCTTCACTTGTGCTACAGTGAAAAGAAGAATAGCATGTGAGATTAATGATACTCAAAGCCTGCATCTAACAGCTGCCTGCGATCGTTTAGCTTCTTGCCTATACACCTATATATGTGTATTAAAAGGTAAAAAAAATAAAAGATGTTATTCTCTAAACACAAACATTACATTTATAAAACACTTTAAAATTGGAATATTAACATGTAGATGATTAGCTATTATTTGCATACTCTGAAAGACTCATGTGATTCAAACAACTTCTAGTAATGAGACAACACAGTGGTAAAGGGAGCGTCTGACTCATTCTTGCCGGCATAGCATACAGTGCATCCGGAGAGTATTCACAGCGCTTCACTTTTTCCACATTTTGTTATGCTACAGCCTTTTTCCAAAATGGAATAAATACATTTTCCCCCTCAAAATTCTACACACAATAACCCATAATGACAATGTGAAAAAGTTTTTGGGAGATTTTTTCTAATTTATTAAAAATAAAAAAACAAGGAAATCGCATGCCACCACCATGCTTCACTGTAGGGACGGTTTTGGCCTGGTGATGAGCGGTGTCTGGTTTCCTCCAAACATAACGCCTGTCATTCACACCAAAGAGTTCAATCTTTGTCTCATCAGACCAGAGAATTTTGTTTCACATCGTCTGAGAGTCCTTCAGGTGCATTTTGGCAAACTCCAGGTAGGCTGCCATGTGTTTTTTACTAAGGAGTGGCTTCTGTCTGGCCACTCTGCCATACAGGCCTGATTGGTGGCATGTTGCAGAGATGGTTGTCCTGGAAGGTTGTCCTTTCTCCACACAGGAATGCTGTAGCTCTGACAGAGTGACCATTGGGTTCTTCATCATCTCCCTGACTAGGGCCCTTCTCCCCCGATCGCTCAGTTTAGACGTCTGGACACCTGGTGGTTCCGAACTTCTTCTATTTACGGATGATGGAGGCCACTGTGCTCATTGAGACCTTCATAGTAGCAGATATTTTTCTGTACCCTTTCCCAGATTTGTGCCTCAAGAAAATCCTGTCTCGGAGGTTTACAGACAATTCCTTTGACTTCATGCTTGGTTTGTGCTCTGACATGCACTGTCAAGTGTGGGACATTATATAGACAGGTGTGTGTCTTTCCAAATCATGTCCAATCAACAGAATTTACCACAGGTGGACTCCAGCTAAGCTGTAGGAACATCTCAAGAATGATCAGTGGAAACAGGATGCACCCGAGCTCAATTTTGAGCTTCATGGCAAAGGCTGTGAATACTTATGTACATGGGATTTCTTAGTTTTTGATTTTTAATAAATTTGCAAAAATCTCCCAAAAATGGTTTTAACGTTGTCATTATGGGGTATTTTGTGTAGAATTTTGAGAGAAAAAATGAATTTATTCCATTTTGGAATAAGGCTGTAACATAAGAAAGTGTGGAAAAAGTGAAGCAATGTGAATACTGTCCGAATGCACTGTAAACAAACAACCCATACAGTGAATATATTTTCAAGTTTGTGTGTGTGTGTGTGTGTGTGTGTGTGTGTATGTATGTATGTATGTATATATATATTTATTTAAACAAAGGTTGTTTTGAGCTTAGATCATTGTCTTTTTAAATATATTCTACCAAAATGGTGATCTGAGTTCAGACGACCATGCGACACCTGACCTCCACAATGTGCTTGCGGAAGTTGGCTGTGTTTCTGGCACCATAGATATGAATCCAGCTCCTCTGAGTTCCCTAACAGATTTTGTTCTTAAATTTGGCCTTTCCCCACACAGATTCCACTGACTGCGTGTGGTTCCGTCTTGAATTTACAAAGTTCAGTGAATTATTTACCAGCAAATGTAGATAATCTTCACTGAATAGTCAGTTGTATGCTCGCCATTCGTCAGATATTACCGTAATGCCAGGTCCAATATACTGTTTAATGAAGGACATTAAAAATACAGCTACATCGCTCTGGAACAGCAATGAGGAGGCATTTGCAAGTTTCTCTGCAAACCCCTGTGAAAGCCCATTGCTCTGGCAATATATGGGCAACGCCGTTTTTCCTTTTAGAAAATAAACTTTTGTCTATTTCCGCTGCCAGTCATGGTCCTCTTTTCAACTTTGGGATCCTTAGAAAAGCAGCCACACAAACCTCTCTCACGTAATCATTCCAGTCCAAACAACTATCCTTATTTATACGCAGTTCGTTCTCACAAAACAATATGGTAGTGTGAATACATGAAAAATATAACCGCTTTGAAGCTACTTCTTAGACGCTATGAACCACACATTGGAATGTAAAGATATTTCTTCTTGGCATTCTCGTTTGTAAAACCTCCATCTCTTTTATCCTGTTAACACTAATGTCATCTTATAACCCAGAGAGAAATTTATTTGCGTATGTAAAACTTCTTCATCTTGTTGGCAACATAAGGCCGTTTCTCTGTCTTTAACCGTTGTCAATAAATCAAGGAAATCCATTGCTTAAATGAACATATAAACAACAACAAATCATCTGCATTACAACACATAATCCTGTGCCCACCTTCACTGTCTCCCCTCCCTGACAGGAATCTGCCTGTCCCAATCACTTACCTCACACCAACTGTCACTTTTTTTTAAAAATCATCACTGGTCCTAACTGATTCTAGGCAGCCAGAACCTTTCCTCTGGAGGGCAAATAAAAGGAAAGGCCCCAGTAAATGATAAGCTACTTTGTCAAGATGCTGTACCATATAAGGCACAATAAGTTAATTTAAGAACTTATTATTTTATGTGGACTGACTGTATTTTATATAAGGATATATCTTATACTTAAATATTGCCACGAGGGCTGTGTTAATGGGAAGATGATGTGTTATAGGGAAGATGATGTGTTATAATGCATAAAAAATTAAACTTAGCAAGTGTTAAATTTAAGAAGCTGCCAGTTAATAGAAAAGCAGGAAAAGAATAAGCAAAGAGTTGAGAGGGGCAAGTGTAAGGCGCTGCTACATATACATGACATACAAATCTGATGTTAGTAACATAAAATAATTTTTAGATTCTTTAATGATATACAAGCCATATATCATTCAGAAAGGCAAAAACAAATCTTCTGCATCCTGCGTGTTTTGCCAGCCAAACATGTCTAATCACCTGCGTTTTATTCCTGACATTGGATCCACATCATTTTCTTGATGGGTCATTATAAAAGGCACCTGATGGCACTTAGATTTCCATATGCAGGCCATTTGTCGGAATGAATCACTGAACCTGTGTCGCATTCCAATGAATGATTGCTATGAGAATGTTTCTGTCATGCCATTGCACATAAAACTTTCAGCAATCAGAGCCTTGCTTCAGACCAAAAAGCCAAGGACCATCAATTCTATGCCCATGGTTCCTATTGGTTTGTAAATTTGCATCACTTTCTTCAAGAAGAGTGGGATTATCACCATTTAGCCTTCTTTCACAATTATACTTCTTTCGACCAGCAAATCTTGCCTCGTTAATTTGGGTGGGGTTAATGTCTGTACTAACAATCTTACCTCTTGGACCAGTCAGTTACAGTTCTACTAGATTTTCCTGTAAGAGACAAACTTTTTGTTGTCTTCATGGGTATTTCCATGACAAAAAAAGAACATCAGTTCTAAAATTTAGCACAAACTCAGATTGCAATGTATTTTTTGTTTATATCCATATGTTTGAACAGAATGACGTGTGACACCCTTTACGACCACATTGAAGTATATGTCCGCATTCCCCACCTCTGTCACACTTTCTCTTTTCTTGCATATCAATACCACATCGATAAAACGGTTTTGCGTCTTTCATGCATCCAGAAGACCATTTTCATGTAAAAATGCAACTGCATTTTCTTCTATACAGATGATATACACTGCTCAAAAAAATTAAGGGAACACTAAAATAAAACATCCTAGATCTGAATGAGAATGAAATATTCTTATTAAATACTTTGTTTTTTACATAGTTGAATGTGCTGACAACAAAATCACACAAAAATTATCAATGGAAATCACACTACAGGCTGATCCAACTTTGATGTAATGTCCTTAAAACAAGTCAAAATGAGGCTCAGTAGTGTGTGTGGCCTCCAATGCATGCTCCTGATGAGGTGGCGGATGGTCTCCTGAGGGATCTCCTCCCAGACCTGGACTAAAGCATCCGCCAACTCCTGGACAGTCTGTGATGCAACGTAGCGTTGGTGGATGGAGCGAGACATATTGTCCCAGATGTGCTCTATTGGATTCAGGTCTAGGGAACGGGCGGGCCAGTCCATAGCATCAATGCCTTCGTCTTGCAGGATCTGCTGACACACTCCAGCCACATGAGGTCTAGCATTGTCTTGCATTAGGAGGAACCCAGGGCCAACCGCACCAGCATATGGTCTCACAAGGGGTCTGAGGATCTCATCTGGGTACCTAATGGCAATCGGGCTACCTCTGGCGAGCACATGGAGGGCCGTGCGGCCCCCCAAAGAAATGCCACCACACACCATTACTGACCCACTGTAAAACTGGTCATGCTGGAGGATGTTGCAGGCAGCAGAACGTTCTCCATTGTGTCTCCAGACTCTGTCACGTCTGTCACATGTGCTCAGTGTGAACCTGCTTTCATCTGTGAAGAGCACAGGGCGCCAGTGGCGAATTTGCCAATCTTGGTGTTCTTTGGCAAATGCCAAAATGGTGTGAACCTAGTTGTTCTCTGGCAAATGCCAAATGTCCTGCACGGTGTTGGGCTGTAAGCTCAACCCCCACCTGTGGACGTCGGGCCCTCATACCACCCTGTTTCTGACCGTTTGAGCAGACACATGCACATTTGTGGCCTGCTGGAGGTCATTTTGCAGGGCTCTGGCAGTGCTCTTCCTGTTCCTCCTTGCACAAAGGCGGAGGTAGCGGTCCTGCTGCTGGGTCGTTGCCCTCCTACAGCCTCCTCCACATCTCCTGATGTACTGGCCTGTCTCCTGGTAACGCCTTCATGCTCTGGACACTACGCTGACAGACACAGCAAACCTTCTTGCCACAGCTTGCATTGATGTGCCATCCTGGACGAGCTGCACTACCTGAGCCACTTGTGTGGGTTGTAGACTCCGTCTCATGCTACCACTACAGTGAAAGCACCGCCAGCATTCAAGTGACCAAAACATCAGCCAGAAAGCATAGGAACTGAGAAGTGGTCTGTGCTCACCACCTGCAGAACCACTCTAATTTTGAGGGTGACTCCAAATCCAGACCTCCATGGGTTAATAAATTTGATTTCCATTCACCTTACCGAATGGCTCCCTATTCATTTAGTGCCTCCCTCCACTGGGTAGCCTAAGCTGTGTGGAGCGCGGTCTCTACTACTCCATGCACTACTTGCTGTTGCAGATCTATGTATTATGCTGCGCTGACACATTTGAAGTATACTCCAAAGGTGTCAGAGCAGCATAATACATAGATCTGTGGCAAATCTGCTAGGATTACCAGTCAGAGCAGGAGAGGTGTATGGTGCCAATAACAGGACCTTTCCTTCCCTGGTAGGAAATCATCCCGTTTACCCGGCAACCCCCTGCTGGGATCGATACTCGTCCCAGTGTATGGCCAGCTTAACAGTGCTGACTTGTAGATTGCAGGCTCTCACAAACAGGGCCCGCTATTAACTTGTCCTCCACCTCCTCCAGCCTCATCTCTGTCCCCTCTGCATTAACACTTAAATAGTTTTATAAATAATGTTTGTTTTGCTGTCAACTTTGTGCCATCATTTCTACCACCATGTATGTGGTGTTTATGTTTACTTAATATTCATGTTATGTCTATGCTTGTACAGTACTTGCTACAGGCCCATTGTGGTGCTTTAAACAATAATAAAAATAATAATAATAATAATTCACCTGATTCACAGTTAAGAAGGGAGATAAGAACGAATGGGTTCATAATTATACACATGGCAACTCCCTTGAAACGCCCAGCCTTATCTTCCTGTGCGTATGTATCTTCTTAAGTTGCTAAAGAACGAAAGTACATAGTAAACGCGCCCTGTCTGTCCCATTAAAATGCCTCCCCCCATTTACTTTTCTTAGCTTTTTCTAGCACACCTCTTCTTATTTATCTCATTATGAACGGCTTTGCGGATTGTTATTAAGGAATCAGCATTCTTAAAACCTACGTAGATTGTGTAAATAAAAGTAATACACATGCACAGTTTAGCTTTACCTAAAAATACGCACACAAATAGCAGCAGTTTCTTAACTGTGAATCATGTCCAATATATAGAAGATACAAATTTGCTGTGGTTCCCAGATGCCCTTTTTTATCCCACAAACCATTCACTGAAACGGTTTGAAATAATATCATTGGTATAACCCAACAAAACAAAAGTAGCTTTTCTATTGCTTTCTATTTACCAAACTCATATTATAGATGGACAATAAACTGGATTTGGATGGACAATGAGGGCCTGATTCAATTAACCGCGATGGCGGGAAAAAGCTTGTGGTGCCCTTTTTCCTGTCCTATACGTTATGGAAAGGAAGCAAATTTTATGTGCACCTGTCCCAAAAAAATACATAGATTTAGCTTCGCACTGCAAATAACACTGGTGCGAAGCTACTTAAATCGGGCCTGAGAATGTCTTTTTATTAAGCTAGTTTACACACTTACTATACACTTATTCTTTTGAAGCATATATATTGTAAAGAATAAGTGTATATTAAGTGTGTAAAAAGCTTTAAGAACTTTATCTAGCAAGGAAACTTGGTATCATGGCCAAGGCAAAAGATAGAAGTGCTCTAGACATTTAACCGCATACTCCTATCTGTCCTTTTGTGCTGACAATCTTCCTCCTTTCTTTGCTATTGTGCTAATGTATGTCTTCCCCTGTTATCTCTAGAATAACCACCTATGTACATTATTAACAAATGTGGGCAATGTGACATATATTATCTGCTATTCTCTGTATGAAGTGTTGTCTTTGTGCTTCCCCATCATTCAGTAACTGGCACATGGTCAGTTTTTTCTCTCTGCTCTGCACATAATGGATGCCTGAACTGTGGCTATTCAGCTGTTTCTAAACTTTTTCAGTTGACATCCCCAGCTTTATTTACAGAGCTGTGACTGCCCGCTACATTATATTAGCTGTGTGACGTGCTCTGTATATGCTGCTGGGGAGTAGTAGTGGCGGGGATCAGCTGGAGTTACTATCTGTTAGTACGGATAGTGGTTTTGGCTCACCTCCGCTTTGATTACATCCCGACAGCATTTACAGCGACATGCAACTAATATAGTGTGGCAGGCAGCTGCAGCTCTGTAAGTGAAGCTGGCGTGGAGGCCCTGTGGGGCCCGGGGTGTAGTCCCCGGTTTAAACCCCCTAGTGCTTTGTACATACATATTATCAGGTACTTCGTCATCTTTGCGGCCCCTGCTACGTAACTTTCGCAACTGCCATTAACCTTCCGCCGTCTGCGATATCCCTCTACCACTGCTATCGCCGGACCTGGAACAGGTGAGTAAACTGTGTGTGTGGGTTAGGGTTATCAGGGGAGGGAAGGTTAGGGTCAGGCTGCTGTAGATGGAAGGTTAGGGTCAGGCTGCAGGGGAGGGAAGGTTAGGGTCAGGCTGCGGTAGATGGAGGGTTAGGGTCAGGCTGCCAGGAAAGGAGGGTTAGGGTAGTGAGAGGGGAGGGTTAGGGTTAGAATTAGCCAAGGGACTATTTTTTCTTACAATTTAGCAGAGCGTCAATGTAAATACAGAAGCAAATATTTTATGCAAAATAAACAAAACCACCTATATGAGCATGTGCATATTCTGAGAGACAATTTTAGGTGACCGTGTGGAGTCACACAAGTAGTTTGATGTTCATTGTCCACACCATCTGTGTGGTACATAAGTAGAGTAACCAGCTGCCTCCAGCAGGGGGCCGCAAAGATGAGGAAGTACCTATATAACTGAGTCACTGATATATAATAGACTTTGTCTCTGAGTATTTTCAAAACACTCAGAGCATCACCAAAAAGTCCAGTACCACAAGTCAGATACAATGGAACAGCAGCCTGTGTGCTATCAGCAGAGATCATTTATAAAATAAACAGCAATTAGGTTTAATATGTCTAACTGTACTGCCCAACATGTTTAACAAGTATTCTCTGAAGTATTTTGAGAAACCTCTTCAAACAATTGCCGGTATAACTGCAGCTACATGAGAAAACCTGAGCTTTAGCTAAGCAGAAGTGTAAACTTCACATAAAAATTTTGCCTCCTATCACTTTTGTAATCATTAAACCTTTCATTTACTAAAACATTTCAGGGTATTGTGTTTGTTTGTTTTTAACCTAAAATATTGCTAAGTCTGATTTATGTCATACACTAGTTTGGGAATTTTTTCCAACATTTGGAGCTCCGGTAAACGAGAAATGAAAGATAAACTTACAGGAAGAACACTTTACCAGCTGCTGCCAGAACACGTTTTCGATAGTCTATACCGGAGTCCAGTTGAATTGTGTTGCAGTATTCCTGAAAGACAGGATGAAGCTTACATGATATTACATCGCATTAAAGTACAACTTTATTCTGGTCACAATTTATAACATCTTCAATCTGGAACTAGATTATATGGACAGGATCCTGAATTCTCACGGAACAGACTTACATCTGTGTGATACTAAAGTACACTCGCCTCACACGCATGGACCTTCTGAGTTCAGACCTCTTCCTTATACAGTCAGGTGCATAAACATTGGGACATCTGTTGTAATTCCTACCCCGTTCACCTGATTTGGATGTAAATACCCTCAAATTAAAGCTGAATGGCTGCAGTTAAAGAACATCTTGTTTGTTTAATTTCAAATCCATTGTGGTGGTGTATAGAGCCCAAACTATGAGAATTGTGTCGATGTCCCAATATTTATGCATCTGACTGTATCTTATGCACCAGCCCCATGTGAAATGGGGCAGGTGTGTAATGGAGAAGCGTAAGTAAAGGCTTAACCAAGACGTTACTGTACGATTCCATACACCCCCCTGCCCACAATGCATACACGCTGTACACATGGTGGGTCATCCTGCTCCACCGTTGCAATGGCTTAAGGTGCGGAAGCTTGCATGAAGAGGATGCAGACCCAAGCTGGAAACCTTATAGGCGCGAATAAACAGGAACTAATGAGGTCGTTTTCCCACACACAGAGTGCAGATAACGGCCTCATTATGTAATTCAGGAGCTGGTCTTTTTAGCAAAAACGTATACTGACACGTCCATTTTAATACATATGATCCAGATAGTCATTACCTCCAGCTAGATAACAACCTTGGACCAGATCCACAATTAGGATAGAATTACTTTTGTTAACCCTTAATGTATGTATCACGTACGTTCAAATTGGAATGCAATATCGGTTGGCCTCTTTTTCAATGCATAAGTTTCAATTGTATGCGTGTGGGTTAGGCAAGCACAGCTAACTTACGCATGCGGAATGTGTAAGTCAGATTTAATTCTTAATTGTGGGTGTGGTCTCTTGTTCTCTATTTTGAAGGAGTTTGAAATGGCATGTGTTCATATTTTTTTTTTTAATCAGGTAGATTTTTATTAAGCAATTTTCAAAACAAAACAAATAATAACAAACAACCAATCAACACAATACAATAAATAACATGCATTGCACTACAGAACAATAGTCATCTCAGTTACATACATACTGAATACACATTATAATATCCCATTGTTATAGTTATTGTACCCTAAAAAGACAAGATACATGAATTTACAGCTAAATCTTCCAGCACCCCGTTCCGCACCACTCTCAGGAGATACACATGTATAGGACCGGGACAAAGAGACAACATTCTATATATTAGAGGGAGACCCAGACTCAGTCCGGGGCTCACAATAGTAAGGGGAGTCCATCCAAGGAGACCATACCTTGAAAAATTTATGCAGTGCCTTCCTAGAGGTATATACAAACTTCTCGTTGCTAATAGTGTCATTTACAAGGAGACCCACTGACCCTGTGATGAGGGGGGGTGTCGCCATCCAAGCCCTTGCTACTATCACCTTGGCCAGAGACATCAGAGAGAAGAGATATTTGTATATGGTAGCATCAAAGGTCTCCACCAACGTCAAGCCAAAAAGGCAAACCTTAGGGTCAATAGGGATGGAGATAGACAAGGTACTTAGCGCGATATTCCACACTGCCTTCCAAAAGCCTATAACTCTGGGACATTTCCATAGCAAATGCCAAAAGTCTCCCGGATGAACCCCACATCTATGGCAGCCTCCGTCTGAACGCTGACCCATCGTAACCAGCATTGATGGAGTGATATATGGAATATATAAAAGCGGACCTGCTGCAGGCATACTGAAGACATGGCGTCCCGCAGACGACTCTGCATGTCACTCCAATCATCATCGTCCAAAGCTCCCAGATCCACCTCCCACCACGCTCTCAAGTTAACCAGGACATCGGGGGAAGCCTCCGCAATCAACCCGGAGTACAACATAGAGATAGTGCCTTTAAATGGAGCCCCTCTCAACAAGGTTTTAATAGGGGAATTTACCGTGGCCGGGGGGGTGGCACCATACAATGCCCATAAAGCATGAAGTAGTTGAATGTACCTGTATGCATGGGAACCCGGAAGGGAAAATTCTTCGGCCAACAACGCCCAGGTTTTCCAGGAGTTCCCCTCTATCAACTGACCAATAGCAGTTATACCATATCGTCCCCATACTGCCGAACCGTCTAAGGGCCGTAACTCCCTCAGCGAGGGGTTATTCCATAGAGGAGTCTCCGGGTCAAGCCCCTCGTCACCCATCAGTCTCCGCACGGCCCCACACACCTTCCTTGCCTGTATGAGTAGATCAGGGCAAAATCCACGCCTATGCTGTACCAAAAGATTTTGCAACGGGGACCACCCCACCCACCCTAAGGAAGTGTCTAGTAGTATCCATCAGAGCTCCCGACATCCAACTCACCAAGTGACTAAGTTGGGCCGCCCAGTAATACAGCTTGAAGTTAGGTAATGCCAGTCCACCATTATCTTTAGGTCTCTGAAGAACAGTCATGCGAACCCTTACACGCTTCCCACCCCATACCAGGGCCAGTATATGGGTATTGATTGTTTTGAACACATCCAGGGGTATGTAAACAGGTGATTGTAAGAGAGGATACAGCAGCTTAGACCGTCAACGGAAGCCTATGCCACGTTTGTGATTTTAACTTAATGTAATCAATAATAGGGTTAAGATTAAGGTTAACATAGTTAGACATTTCATTCGATATCCAAATGCCAAGGTACTTAAATTTAGTAGTCCACCGCAACACTTGATTCCCGGCAGCAGCACCAGGGACAAATCCAGAGTGGGAAAAGGCTAGATTTGGAACAATTAATTTTTAGCCCTGAGAAGTGACCGAAGCGCTCTATCACCGCAAACACTCTCTCCAATGAAGGCCCCATGTCTGCCAGGAAGAGAAGCAGATCATCTGAGTACAATGCTATTTTGTCCACAGACTCCCCAATAGGGAAACCGTGAATAGCATCATCCGCACGGATCAGACAGGCCAGTGGCTCGATAGCCAACGCAAATAGGGCAGGAGAGAGGGGACACCCCTGCCTCGTACCCCTCCCGAGCCGAAACTGAGCACTGGTGTACCCCCCCGACGCACACTCTAGCAACAGGTGCAGAGTAGAGTATTGGTACCCATTTAATAAAGGACTCCCCCAACCCAAAGCGGCGGAGAACCTCCCACAGATACTCCCATTCAACAGAGTCAAAGGTTTTAGCCGCATCCAAAGATGCGACCGCCGCCTCCGACTCTACTCCCCGGGATAGCTGAATATGCGCATACAACCGACGGAGGTTAATGGAAGTGGTCTTGCCTGGCATGAAACCGGTCTGGTCCGGATGCACTATTTGGTCAATCACTGTGTTAAGCCTTGAGGCCAAAATTTTTGCCAGAAGCATAACATCCGTAGCCAGAAGAGAGATAGGGCGGTACGATTCAGGGTACATCAGATCCTTGTCTGCCTTGGGAATCACGATAATAATGGCCTCAGACATAGAAGGGGGCAATGCCCCTGTTTGCAGAATAGCTTCAAAATTTTCTAGCAGTTTGGGAATAAAGAACTTTTGGAATTGTTTATATACTTCCCCCGGAATGCCATCCGAACCTGGTGCCTTATGGTTCGGGACAGTAGACAGGGCAAGCTCCAGCTCCTTATCAGAAATCGGGGCCTCCAGAAGAGCACCAGACTCCCGCCCCAGTCCCGGCAGGGCAACCCATCCAAATACCCAGACAATTGCTCGAGGGAGTAATTGGCCGAGGATGCATACAACGTGGAGTAGAACTTTAGGAACACCCCTGAAATTTTGTCACCCTCATAGTGAATGTGTCCCTGAACATTCCTTATGGCAGAGACATTTCTCATGGCCGAGTCATCCTTAGCCAGGAAGGCCAAGTAGCTACTACACATATCCGAGTTAAGATATTGAGAGTTATTACTAAACAGTAACCGTCTCTTAGCTTTATGGGATCTCCATTCAGCCTGCGCCCTAAGCCAGTCAAGTCTATCAGACGTCAGATATTGCGTTTCCAGTGCACCACACCTAGTCTCCAACTCATTCTCCACACGTCTAGACTTACGCTTAACTCTGGTAACTTCTATTTGTTCATACTTTTAAAATAATTCCTGGTGACCTTAATGGATAGATAACATATAAGATAATATATGAAATTAATGTTTTTTAGGAAGTTAACTTTTTTTATTCAATAGTGTTACTTCAGTAAAACAAACTCTATATGTATTTGGGTCTATGGGCCTGATCCAGAACAATGCCCGCTGGAGTTGTTACGGCGGGCATAAGCGTAAGATTGGACGATCTGCGCATGCACCCCGCAGATGTTTTGGAACGTAAGCAGGGAATTTCCTAATTGAGAATTGTGCTTCCCTAACTGTTGTGTATTTACAGTGGAAGGGGCGTGCCTAAATTACGATCACCGTAAATACACAACAGTTAGGAAAGATAGGCTGGGGGGTGGCATTGTAATTAGGCAGGAAGGGCAGGGTTTAGAAGTTACGGCCAGGTCGTTGTTACATCCTAACGTAGTTACGCTGGCAAAAGTTAGGGTAGGCTGCAGCTGGCGTACAATAATGTAACTACAGCAGGGCGGGGGGAGTGTCAGGGGAGTACATAGTTGTTACGCTGTGCATTAGTACGCACACCGCTTGGCCGTAGCTCTAGATCAGGCCCCATAATTGCATAATTTGTAGCACGGACACAAAATTGGACATATCAGACAATTGGGTAAGGGTTAAGTATACTCAGAATGAATGCAGTGAGAATGCACATATAATATAATTGAGAGCATATTAAAATGTTTCTCATACTGTCAGAACAGATAATTGTATTAGTAGAGACACAGATCTGTCCTCTACTCATTTTGCAAACAGGATTACAAATGACTGTTATAATTAAATAACCACACATGCTTTACATAGCATAAAATTATACTCAGCTATTAAAGAGGGCATTACCATTTGACTTGTAAGAATTACCTATCACCAATGTTATTATGCCTACCATTAGACATATATACGGAAGCTTCAAAACCTGCTTATATTTTCACATATTCATTTACATTGCCATATGCTTCTGTGGGTTTAAGTCAATATATGCTAGTTAATTTTGTGCATTTTCTGTACTTTGTACACTAGTGTATACCATTGTATGCAATACTGTTTACTGTACAAGGTACATTCCTTGTACAATGCTACAGAAGTACAAATGTTTTTGTAGGGTTTTAATGATTTCTTGATTTATTTTGTTTTATTTTAAGCTCTTTAAAATTCCATACAGTGCAAAGAAGTTGCCTCTAATTGAACTAATTATACTTGCCTTCCAGCATGCATAATCTGTTATTAGGATATATTTGACTATTACTTGAGAGGAAAAAGTATTTACAGATAAGACTGGTGATTTTGTGGGAGACTTTTTAAGGTGTCTGTGAATGAAGATTGCTATGGGACACAACAGTAATTGCTTTTTTAATCAAGAATCAGAGTGTATATAAACACATTTATCCTGTACTTAGTCAAGTGTCGTAACTCCCTTCAACACATCGGTGGTCGCAATGTATCATAATTCTAGATCAGTGATTTTCAAGTACTTTTGGTGTGTACCAGTTACCCATTATGGAATAAAGTGAAGTACTGACCAATCCCATTCTATCCTCATTTAATACTCCTCAATTCCTTTCTTCACCTACATCCCTCCTTTTATCCCCACTATGGTCCAGCTATAAGCACATCACCTCCTTAGCTCTTTTCCATATTTTCTCAGATCCATGTTCCCTTCTTCCCGTATATTTATATTTGTGACATTATCATGCAGATACATTAACCCAATCCCCATATATATTTAACTGCAAACATTTTTATTCAATATACCCTCTGCGCCATCTGCGGTAAAGAGGGTGATTAAAGTAATTTTAGAAATAGGTTTTGGTTTATGTAACTCTTTATAACTCTGCCTGGTTACCCTGCGTACCAATAGGCAGTGGTATTAAACTTAATTTGAATTGTATTTTGAGTATGACCAGTGCAAACAAGGGCAAAAATGCCACATCATCACAAACTCTGCAGCAGCCACGCAGACTGAGGACATGACCTTTAGTATAAGAAACAAGGAGGACTAAGTCTGTGACCTCATCTTGCACATACCCTGTGCTGCATAATTAGTAAATTGGTAAGAAACAAGCTACAGGAGAAAACAGACTGATGTATGCTATTTATAGCAAATATATTCCAAAGAGGAAAAATTGTAATTATTGTTTAACATTTATAGATTCTGTCATGCTACTATGCCAATTTAAACATTCCTTTTTAATAAATAATGCCAACGAAGCTAAAGAAGAATTGTTCATGACCTTAAGGGTAATTAGCAATCATTCAAAATGGTGTGTTCCTTATTTGTCAGTTCTTCTCATGATCAGCTGATTAATAAAGCACATCTCTTCTCAGAAACAGTTTTATGAATCAGTGGTAATTACACTCTGGCATGAAGAGAATAGTAAGGCAAACTTAGTATCACTTCATCAACCTTTTTAACCTTAATGTAAGTATTAGCTGTAAATAGCTTTTCGAAAATTCCCAACAGAAAAGCAAGGTTTTTTTTAATATTGATCTATGCTGTGCTACTGTGTATGAGCCATATCTGAAGCACAATCATCCATAATTATGCCACTTACTCTAATGTTCTGACACTATCAAACATTGTTCATGTTGACTGTGAAGACATAATACGTAAATGCTTATAGAAATGTCAACAGACTCAGCCAGTTATATAAATTAGTTATCTAATTCAATTGATATTTCAATTTATAGAACTAAAAACATTGGGCCGGATCCAGAACTACTCCGTTAGACTACTCTGTCTGTTAGACCGCATATACGCAATCTACGTATCGAAACGATACGCAGATTACGTACAATAGCTACTACGCATGCGCAGTAGCTATTGCTCATTGAATTACGTCCGTCTATGGAAGATGGACGTAGTTCTGGATCTATCCCATTCATATTAAGATATCACAATGGGATGGCCAGATACTATAAAGCACCAGTATATATGTTAAGGGGAAGTAACTGTCAGGTATGTAACAGTGATTTCTGCCTAACTAAAACTGGGCACACACTACAGCTTTTTCATACGCTTATCGTTCCAATCAAATGAGAAATGAGTATTTGGAGTATATCATATTAAAGTGTACACTGCAACAATCATGCTTTATCGTGTATAAGTACATGCATTATATTGATTCATTGGATCTTTCAAATTTCCCAATTTTACTGATCAAATGATGGAACATTAGAAAAAATGATGGCAAAAAAAAATAAGATCTCAGAGCTGACGGAAAATAGTGTATAATTTGTATGTATGAATCCGCATGCTCATCGGGACTGTCAGTCATTTCTAAAAACAATTAGCATATGTCATGTATTCTTTCACTGACACATTGGTATATAGGACCGTATTCAAGCTTAAGAAAGCTTAAAAAGGTGTGGATAAGCATGGTACGTGGATTGCGTATATGACCTACTACACATGTGTAGAAGGCCATTTTGAAAAAGACCGTACTGAAGAAGCACCTGCTTCTAAAGTGTGAATACAGCCCATAGTGATTATTTTGTTCCACCTATAAAGCAAATATGAATTCAAAGGAAAGAATCCATTTGGAGCAGTCATATATATGTATTTGCTTACAGAATATATGTGTACTTTTTGCTAGTGTGCATTACGTAACTAACTTTACACTTTATCACAAAAGGCTAAGAAGTTACAAATTCATTTTATTCTGTAGGTCATTTGAAATAGTATAATGAAATATAATGATTAAAACAAGAAAAAAAAAAAACCAAAATAATGTTTTGCTTTGCTACAACTAGTTGTTTGATCATTGTTTTACAGAAGACATTAGTTACATTTAAATAAAGAGCAGAGCAAATGCAAAAGTAAAGAATTCCTCTCTTCGTTTACATTCATTCCCTCATTACCTACAAGGAAAAAAAATTCAAGGAAACCCAAAGGTCCTTGCTGTTGAGCAGATTTGGGGGTTGCAATGCCTATTCACTCTTTATGTATTGCTGCCATTATGAATGTAGAATAAAACACTGCCTTTATACTGCCAAGCCACAATGACTCTTCATACATCAAAGCATTTACACCACGAGCAGTTTTTACTTCCAACATTATTCAAGCTGAGGGCAAAGAGACAACAATTCATACACCCTAATTACATCTAATTATCTATTCCCTTGTAAGACCAGCTTTGGCCAGAGCTATTAGCTATGTGAATTTCTCACAGCCTCTGTATGCCCTGTCCATCCTGCTTGACACTGAATTATTTCAATAGCATTGCTTTGTTATTACAAATATGAAGTTTGTCCAGGTAAACCAATTACCCTCCCACAAACATTGCTGTAAATAAATAGGAATTTCTTGGTACATTTGTCAAACCCCCGGGAGCTCCACCTGGTTAAAATGACCCTCGACACACTCTTGTTATAGCTTCTCCCTTGGCTTCTATTCATGATTTCAATGAAATGTTTATTGGATTAAAGACCCTCTCTGCAGACCTCCATGATGGTTTGTGATAAAGGACATAAAAAGTCCTTTTAACTGGCTTACAGTCCTTTCTGGGATGTGAGTAACATTAAGGGCAAAGTAATAGAAATGTGTTTCACATTACATCAGCACTCACAAAGTGAATGACTTTTTGTACAAAACACACCCTACATGACTAAAGCAGAAGCATCTAGCACTCAAACAAAATAAAAACATACCCCTATTATTTCAGTTCTCTGTGTTAGCATTTGTTTATTTTCTTCATAAGAGATCTAAAGGTATATAGCACAGAAAACTAGAAAAAAAAGAGCTGTGTGTATTGCAAGAAAGCATACATAGAAATATAATATTGCTTTCTATTGCATTGGGTACCACTCAAATATTTTTAACTGACAACTTTTCATACATTTGACAAAAGGGGAGAAGCACGTGGAGTAATAAAACAATAAGGGTGTTAAGTCCCTGTGTTTCACAGTTAATAGAAATAGATTAAGGTGCTTTTAATGTGAAAGAACCAGGAAACTGCTCACAATAGACAAGTTACAGACTCCCGCAAATAGTCATTTTCTGATTGCAAAGACTGTAAAATAACTGCATTTTGCGTGCGCGCTTGCACATGGGCTGCACTACCAGTATTGAATCGTAAGGTAGAGGTGTGCTTGCGGAATCTCTTGTGCGCAAAGGATTCATCTCCCCTTCCTACATAGAAGGCACTTTATCACTTATGCACTTTATCAATTCTGATCACAAGATCTTTAAGCTATGAATAACTCCAACATTTGTATACAGCACTGGATATTCTAGATTAAACCATAAACCTTGTTCAATTTTAGTGGACAAAGGATTTAGCCTAATAGTCTATGGACACTATAAACACAAAGTACTTGGATAAAGTGAAGTGATAATTTATTTCTAATTTTCTTGGAATACTGGTATTATTGGAAAATAAATATGTACAATAATTCATAAAAAATTCAGCTTATTTCAGCAAAAGTTCTTATAAAAAATATGCTGTAATTTTTATTTTTAGGACTGTAATTACTTCATTTTGTACTTATAATTACTGCATTTTCTTTTTATAAAGAAGGGGTCAAGTGCACCACAAAATTTATGATCAAAGTAAAATGGTCTAATTACAACTTATAAAAAAAAAAAAAAGATTAATGTCAACTTACCTTTAAAACAGCAATGAAAGGAACAAAGTTTACTCTCTGAAGTCCATTTTTATACAGATCTGCAAAACACAATTTCATTTTATAAACGTAGTGAC
>WWET01000831.1:61393-103718 GCA_011038615.1 Limnodynastes dumerilii
ATATATATAAAATGGCAAGGATACATATAAACATCCCTGCCAGAAGCCTTATGAGCACATTTGCATGCTTGTGAAATGTGGGATTTTCCCACTAGCAAAAAGTGGAAAAATTCCACATTTACTAAGTTTGGATGTGGCCCAGTGAGACTCAAAGTTAAAGCTCTGGTTGTCTGAAAGGGGTGTTTGAAAAAAAATTTGTTTCAAATCCAACCCACTCTCCTATTAGGAAATGCATTATTTCCTCATTAGGAATAATAAGATTGCATTCCACACTAAATACATTATAGGCAAAACTTCAGCCAACTAACCAATGAAAATACAAGAGATGCTAGCAGTGCTAATACTGCAGCAATTCTCCCTACCACTAGGGGTATTTACTCCCCCCAAAAAATAAAGGACTAATTGTGACGAATCTGGATGGGGAAAAAGTGCTGTATTTAAAAGGATATCTATAAAATACAATCAATCATATAAAAATAAATGGGTGTAAAAAATGCTCTAAAGACAGCTACTCAATCATCAAACATATACACACACACACACACACACACACAAACACACACACAGGATTGGCACTCCAATACTCAAAAATAGAACAGCTCTGGGTGCTAAACACGATGTATTAGAAGTAATATGCATAGGAAAGATGAATACACACCAGAGATTATGCTAGTAAACAAAAAGACGTCTTAATGTCCAATGTAGATCATTATTTTAGAAAGAGCATGATAAGGTCCGATATTTCAATCTCCCACATGGAGATTTTCATCAAGACATCAATAAAGAAACAAGCAGAAAAAACACTTGTTTCTTTATTGATGTCCTGATGAAAATTGGGGAACTGAGAGACAGTCAGGAGCACTACAACGTATAAAGCAGCCTCTAACACAGATTACTGGTAAAAAGAAGTGATCCAAATGTGAAGCGCTATATATAGAGATATTGTACTGGGAAGAGGAGTTCGTTTCCCATAGAAAGTAGAAAAATATAGTGGAGCTAATAATATCAACAAGTGTGACTAATTAGACACACGATGTCCCATATGTGATGGTAGATACTAATGCCCTACTGTTGATACAAGTCCCACATACAATGATGAAAGGCGGTATTCAATACTGGTATATGAATGCTATGAAGGTATGCACAGCCTATTGTAAGGGGACAGTCCACACACAATGTGAAATGTCAGTGATCACTGCTGGTATGCGTATAACACATGAGGGTCCCACATACATGTATGTCCTGGGTATATGGCAAGGAATCGTGGGCAAATGAAGATGGATTCTCACATTTCTTTAGCACTTCCTTTTCTTTCTTCCTTTTTTATCTTCTTTTAACTGTTTCATTTTTGTAGAAATCATTACATCATCAATGATTTGTACAAAAATGAAACAGTTGAGAAGATAAAAAAGGAAGAAAGAAAAGGAAGTGCTAAAGAAAGGTGAGAATCCTGAAAAAGGTGTGAACCGACCACTTGGATTTGGGATCTGCACAGCGTGTCCACATAGCGGCACAAAGTAATATCGGACTGATTTCCCGCAGCTACTGTGAGTTTTGTCCTTTCCTTTTTGTTATTTATACAGATACATTTTGGAAATTGTGGCCATCAGACTCTTTAACTGTGGACACACTCCTCTGAGTTTCATTTATCATCTTCATTTGCCCACGATTTCTTGCCATATACCCAGGACATACATGTATGTGGGACCCTCATGTGTTATACGCATACCAGCAGTGATCACTGACATTTCACATTGTGTGTGGACTGTCCCCTTACAATAGGCTGTGCATACCTTCATAGCATTCATATACCAGTATTGAATACCGCCTTTCATCATTGTATATGGGACTTGTATCAACAGTAGGGCATTAGTATCTACCGTCACATATGGGACATTATGTGTCTAATTAGTCACGTCTGTTGATATTATTAGCTCCACTATATTAGTCTACTTTCTGTAGGAAACAAACTCCTCTTCCCAGTACAATATCTCTATATAATGCGCTTCACATTTGGAAATATATATATATGTATGTATTTAATGATTGAGTAGCTGTCTTTAGAGCATTGTTTACACCCATGTATTTATTTTTTATATGATTGATTATAATTTATAGACACCTGTTTAAATACAGCGCCCCCCCCCTCCATATTCTTTACAATTAACCAATGAAAATGAAATATATGGCTGCAAAATGTATCAGCTGCATCATAGGGATCAACTGATTATTTTTTGGCAGCAAACATAGGCCGTGGTGGAGCTGCTTCTTGTCACAACAAGCAGGACACACAGCCTTGGGCAAAGTCTGAACTGACAATGAAGACACCGGGCATGACTGGTATAGTATAACTGGTGTGATCATAAACAGGAAATAACAGGCAATGTAAGTTATATTATAAGAATTAACATGTCCAAAAAGACAGGGCAACAAAACACCTTGCATCAATGGTGTTACAAAAAACTTAATGTAATACAGTCAAGGTAAGAAAAAAAGCCAGCAGAATTTATTCAGTTACGAGAGATCATAGTTACTCTATAACACTTAAGCAAAAAAAAAAAAAAACTATTAAATTAACTGAAGAGGGAGTCAGCACAGCAGGTACTGGACTGGAGTCAGCACAGCAGGTACTGGACTGGAGTCAGCACAGCAGGTACTGGACTGGAGTCAGCACAGCAGGTACTGGACTGGAGTCAGCACAGCAGGTACTGGACTGGAGTCAGCACAGCAGGTACTGGACTGGAGTCAGCACAGCAGGTACTGGACTGGAGTCAGCACAGCAGGTACTGGACTGGAGTCAGCACAGCAGGTACTGGACTGGAGTCAGCACAGCAGGTACTGGACTGGAGTCAGCACAGCAGGTACTGGACTGGAGTCAGCACAGCAGGTACTGGACTGGAGTCAGCACAGCAGGTACTGGACTGGAGTCAGCACAGCAGGTACTGGACTGGAGTCAGCACAGCAGGTACTGGACTGGAGTCAGCACAGCAGGTACTGGACTGGAGTCAGCACAGCAGGTACTGGACTGGAGTCAGCACAGCAGGTACTGGACTGGAGTCAGCACAGCAGGTACTGGACTGGAGTCAGCACAGCAGGTACTGGACTGGAGTCAGCACAGCAGGTACTGGACTGGAGTCAGCACAGCAGGTACTGGACTGGAGTCAGCACAGCAGGTACTGGACTGGAGTCAGCACAGCAGGTACTGGACTGGAGTCAGCACAGCAGGTACTGGACTGGAGTCAGCACAGCAGGTACTGGACTGGAGTCAGCACAGCAGGTACTGGACTGGAGTCAGCACAGCAGGTACTGGACTGGAGTCAGCACAGCAGGTACTGGACTGGAGTCAGCACAGCAGGTACTGGACTGGAGTCAGCACAGCAGGTACTGGACTGGAGTCAGCACAGCAGGTACTGGACTGGAGTCAGCACAGCAGGTACTGGACTGGAGTCAGCACAGCAGGTACTGGACTGGAGTCAGCACAGCAGGTACTGGACTGGAGTCAGCACAGCAGGTACTGGACTGGAGTCAGCACAGCAGGTACTGGACTGGAGTCAGCACAGCAGGTACTGGACTGGAGTCAGCACAGCAGGTACTGGACTGGAGTCAGCACAGCAGGTACTGGACTGGAGTCAGCACAGCAGGTACTGGACTGGAGTCAGCACAGCAGGTACTGGACTGGAGTCAGCACAGCAGGTACTGGACTGGAGTCAGCACAGCAGGTACTGGACTGGAGTCAGCACAGCAGGTACTGGACTGGAGTCAGCACAGCAGGTACTGGACTGGAGTCAGCACAGCAGGTACTGGACTGGAGTCAGCACAGCAGGTACTGGACTGGAGTCAGCACAGCAGGTACTGGACTGGAGTCAGCACAGCAGGTACTGGACTGGAGTCAGCACAGCAGGTACTGGACTGGAGTCAGCACAGCAGGTACTGGACTGGAGTCAGCACAGCAGGTACTGGACTGGAGTCAGCACAGCAGGTACTGGACTGGAGTCAGCACAGCAGGTACTGGACTGGAGTCAGCACAGCAGGTACTGGACTGGAGTCAGCACAGCAGGTACTGGACTGGAGTCAGCACAGCAGGTACTGGACTGGAGTCAGCACAGCAGGTACTGGACTGGAGTCAGCACAGCAGGTACTGGACTGGAGTCAGCACAGCAGGTACTGGACTGGAGTCAGCACAGCAGGTACTGGACTGGAGTCAGCACAGCAGGTACTGGACTGGAGTCAGCACAGCAGGTACTGGACTGGAGTCAGCACAGCAGGTACTGGACTGGAGTCAGCACAGCAGGTACTGGACTGGAGTCAGCACAGCAGGTACTGGACTGGAGTCAGCACAGCAGGTACTGGACTGGAGTCAGCACAGCAGGTACTGGACTGGAGTCAGCACAGCAGGTACTGGACTGGAGTCAGCACAGCAGGTACTGGACTGGAGTCAGCACAGCAGGTACTGGACTGGAGTCAGCACAGCAGGTACTGGACTGGAGTCAGCACAGCAGGTACTGGACTGGAGTCAGCACAGCAGGTACTGGACTGGAGTCAGCACAGCAGGTACTGGACTGGAGTCAGCACAGCAGGTACTGGACTGGAGTCAGCACAGCAGGTACTGGACTGGAGTCAGCACAGCAGGTACTGGACTGGAGTCAGCACAGCAGGTACTGGACTGGAGTCAGCACAGCAGGTACTGGACTGGAGTCAGCACAGCAGGTACTGGACTGGAGTCAGCACAGCAGGTACTGGACTGGAGTCAGCACAGCAGGTACTGGACTGGAGTCAGCACAGCAGGTACTGGACTGGAGTCAGCACAGCAGGTACTGGACTGGAGTCAGCACAGCAGGTACTGGACTGGAGTCAGCACAGCAGGTACTGGACTGGAGTCAGCACAGCAGGTACTGGACTGGAGTCAGCACAGCAGGTACTGGACTGGAGTCAGCACAGCAGGTACTGGACTGGAGTCAGCACAGCAGGTACTGGACTGGAGTCAGCACAGCAGGTACTGGACTGGAGTCAGCACAGCAGGTACTGGACTGGAGTCAGCACAGCAGGTACTGGACTGGAGTCAGCACAGCAGGTACTGGACTGGAGTCAGCACAGCAGGTACTGGACTGGAGTCAGCACAGCAGGTACTGGACTGGAGTCAGCACAGCAGGTACTGGACTGGAGTCAGCACAGCAGGTACTGGACTGGAGTCAGCACAGCAGGTACTGGACTGGAGTCAGCACAGCAGGTACTGGACTGGAGTCAGCACAGCAGGTACTGGACTGGAGTCAGCACAGCAGGTACTGGACTGGAGTCAGCACAGCAGGTACTGGACTGGAGTCAGCACAGCAGGTACTGGACTGGAGTCAGCACAGCAGGTACTGGACTGGAGTCAGCACAGCAGGTACTGGACTGGAGTCAGCACAGCAGGTACTGGACTGGAGTCAGCACAGCAGGTACTGGACTGGAGTCAGCACAGCAGGTACTGGACTGGAGTCAGCACAGCAGGTACTGGACTGGAGTCAGCACAGCAGGTACTGGACTGGAGTCAGCACAGCAGGTACTGGACTGGAGTCAGCACAGCAGGTACTGGACTGGAGTCAGCACAGCAGGTACGGTACGTGACTCAGCACAGCAGGTACTGGACTGGAGTCAGCACAGCAGGTACTGGACTGGAGTCAGCACAGCAGGGTACTGGACTGGAGTCAGCAGAGCAGGGTACTGGACTGGAGTCAGCAGAGCAGGGTACAGCAGAGCAGGGTACTGGACTGGAGTCAGCAGAGCAGGGTACTGGACTGGCATCTAGGAGACTAGTTGTTCTGGCAATGAATGAGGGAGCCTGCAGCATTTAAATAGTGTGCCCTGTGCGCCTATTGGTTGAAGGACCAGAGCAGGCAATTCCCATTGGTGAAGCGGTGACACGTGGGCAATCCTTGATGGCAGCACCCATGGACCGGAGCACCGCAGCGTTTGGCGCCATGACCCATGTGGAGGACGCGGCAGCAGGATGGTGAATATAGAGGCTGTCACTGTTTCAGTGACAGCCTCCGACGGCAGAAAGCACCAGACCGCAGGGAGAGAGACGCCGACGGGGAGCCAGGGAGCAGGTAAGTGCGCCGTCTGCCGCAATATGTGATAATAAGCAGTTGATATCCCGAGAGAACGGCCCTATTTCAATAGGGCCGTTACCAACGGGGACCCACACTCGAATCAGACCTCCGTGTGTACCGAAAACTGGTAGCCTGCACGAAATAGCGGAGTGAACTCGCCTGTCTCTCCCCTCTCTTGTGCAGAGTTGGCAGCACTTACCCTTGCATAACCCTACCCGTATGACCACTGATCCACACAGAACTGCTCAAACCCACCCATTCTGTAAAATTGAAATGTTCCCCCTGCCAACCTTATGGGTTTTAGGTGGGAGTAGGGGGATGGGCCATTCTGTCAGGAGCATCTCCTAATGTACGGAACTGCACCTGAAGATCTGTATCGTAACATCTGGCACGCGCATGCACAGATGTTACATCTTGGCTTACTTACAAGTGAATTGCACATGTAGCAAAACCTAGGGAAGTCTGGATCTGGCCTTAAGTGCATAATAAAAAAGATGCTTTCAGTTATGCTTTATTAAACAATTAAAAGTTGTGTTCTAAATAAACACTCTATTTATGATAAAGTACACTTGTTATAATCATTCCAATAATTTCATATTGTTGCCACTTTTTTCTCTTACACTGTTAAAAATCAAATAAAGTATCTATGTAAGCATTATTTGTCAATTAAGATTACATAAACTACTTTTTTATATGGATAAGAGTAACATTATAAAATGATTTACAATATATTATAATCAATAACATTCCATAAAATATATTAATATATTTACAATGAAAGCATATAGGTCTAAAGAAGCTAAAAACAAAGTAGTGAATAGTGGAACAATTCTCCCTCAAGAACCATTTCTGTATACTAATCCATTCGTCAGTAATAGAAAAGTATTTCTATCCTAAGCCCTCTCATCATGGTGCTAATAGTGATATGCGGTGCCTAGAATACATAAATTTGGGTATGGTTTAGTCATTTTTTTCACTTCACAGCAAGTTCTGCTTCACTTTTACCTTCAGGTGGCCTGTTTGATGTAGCTACGACAACCACTCCATTTTGAAACAAGTTTTCAAAAAGCTGCTTTAGGATCATGGCATCAGCAATATCAGTCACCTGGAAAACATAGACTTAGTTACAGACAATTAGCTCTATGGGCCCGATTCAATTAAAAGCAATGGCTGTGTTTTTTGGTTGCCAAGGTAAGTGCGCAAATTTTTATAGAGGATTTTAATATGCACCTCATAGAGGTGTGTATTAAAATTGGAGTATTTCGGTTACCATAATATCCATTTTAAAGCGCACTTACCTCCACAACCAAAATAATGCAGCCTTTGCTTTTAATTGAATTGGGCCCTATTTGTTTTACATCAGTCATTGGGAAACAGGTAGTCCTTGTCTGTAATCAGATGGACTTTAAATCCTGAACGGAATTCAGGTGGATTATTTTTGCTTGTAACAGTTATGCAAGATGCCTTCTGGAATAATAATGCATATAGATGTGTCTGTGACGTACAGTAGTTTTACATATTAATAAGAACAATCATTATTAATAATGGGGGAAATGGCTATATGTAATATTTAACTCTGGATAAAACTACTATGGTTTATTATTAATTATGGGGGAAACAGTAGTTTAAATAAGTTTAAAAAAATTATATAGTAATTTCCCCCATTATAATCACCCACAGTAATTTTATACAGTATTAAAAACTACATATTATTCCATAGGAATAATGACACACAGTGGTTAAAAATGACATGCAGTAGTTTCCCCCATTATTACTAATAATCACCATTACTATTAATAATGGGGTAAAAGTAGGTGCCTATTTTTCCTCCTCCTCAGATTAATAACTAGCCATGAAATAAGTAGAAATAAAAGTGTCAGTAATGTGTTGATAAAAAAGATCTGTGCAGGTTTTATACACGCAGCAACAAAAATGCTACTAATACAAAAAGATTGTGCAAACATCATTCCTTCACTTTTGTGGGAAGAAAGAGATTGGTTTCTCTGGGAAAAGGTAAATAGACACAACAAACAACAGTTGCCATTCAAATGTCAGTTAGTTCTTTACTCCTCCTTGGTTAAATAAATAAATGAATGAATGAATGAATGATTGATTGATTGATTGAATGAATTAATTGATAAATTAATAAATAAAATATATTTTAGGTGTTGAAACAAGTATATGACCCACAGAGTCTTCTTTTTATAGCACAATTTTTCATGTCAAAAGTGAAATGATTTTGTATATTATTGTATAATGGGCATTAATATTTTTATCCATGTCTCTATTTACGTTTTAAATCATCTGGCTACTATGCTCACTCACCAGACATATATGAGCTATTGGATGGTTACCCTGTTTTTACTTTCCAGAAAATGCAACAAATAACCCCCAACAGCATATATCTGATTGTACCCAGACTGAATTTTACCCATCCAGTGAAATTAATATCTATTAGTATGCCAACTAATCACATCATCTTTCCCTCAGAGAATACAAGTGCATACTACACAGTCACAATATACTTAAGGGTTATGCAGTTAATTAAAGCCAACATAATGAACAACACAAAACAAGAATGTTATTTAGCATTCCTATTTTTCTCTAGGTATGAAAGATGAGGCGACGCTGGGTTATAGCACTTTAGTCAGCTACTTGTTCTCTGTTGTGAAGTGGAATCAAATGATATGGAAACTATTATAAGCTAACTGAACAACACAATTCAGCAGATGGCCCATCTAAAATACATGTAGTGTTATAGTGAGGCAAAGCTTTATTCCTAGTGTCTGAAACAATAGTATATAGTCACTTCCTCAATAGACCTTAACCTGTAACCTCACAACAGCCCGGTGTGCTGTAGAAAACAAGTGCACTTCAAACAACAACCAAGCGCACAGTTTTCTTTTTTAACACGAAGAAATTAAAAAAAATTAACATTTACAATAATTAACAGCATGAAGGCTATGTGATGTAACTAATATGGATGACTATTCTCCTATTGGTGTACACCTGCTAATTACAAAAATTTGATACAATAGGAAGGTTTAAAATTAAAACATTTATTAGAAATAAAAAACACAAATAAAAATAAAAGCACCCGCACTTAGATGTGTTCACATTAATAAAAATCATATGTTGGCCGACTATTAACATATACCATTACCATAAAACACGTGCAGCTTAAAATGAATAACACTTAATAATGATGGGCTGAATTCAGACCTCCGTTTACTGCACGCACAGGGGTCAGGCAGTCTGCATGGAAGAGGGCAATTAAGTCACCTGTCACTCCCCTCTCTTGTGCAGATTTTAGATCAGTTACGCTGCCATAAGGCAGCTTTAAGTGTGTCATGCGGATCAGCGGACAATACAACTTCTGATTCATGCGGAAATGTTACCACACTCTCAAACTGTAAAACAGAAGTTTTTTTCCCCCTGTCCCCTGGTAAAATCATGCTCTGTTGACACAGATCTCCTATGGTATGGAATGCTAGGCTATATCTGCTGCGTAACATCTGGTAGACGCATGCGCACTTCCTTCCAGACATCCGACTTACAGGTGTCGGACAGAAGTTTGAATCCGGTCCGATAATATCAAATATGACAGTTATCCCATGCAGTGTTCTCCCCAGAAAATTTTACCAACCAGGTTGTATTAAATAGTAGTTGGGTGGGGGCAGTGTGATACTTTGCAATAATAATAATTGACAGGATCGAGACATCCGTTCCCATTGCGGAGCTCCTCACAGGTACTGTACTACTGGAAGCTAAGCTTCTGAGCCATGTCTTGTAACTAAAAATTGTGCCCTCCTGTTTAACAATTGAATGTTTAACACCAGTGACCATACTACATTACAGTATCCATGTGAGCGATATAAAATAAAGATCACAATCTTGTAACCACAATAAAAGAAAGCAAATCCTAGTCCTAATATACAATACAGACAGCTTCCTAGTCTTTGCTGTACAATTTACTCTACATCCAAGTGACATACAATACTGATTTCATCCTGCAACCTTGAGACTGACAAACACCCTACAGACTATATATTAGGGCCATACCATACAGACAATGGGCTGGATTCAGACCAACGCACGTCTTACGGACATGGATGGTCTTTAGTTACTACAGCATAGCGGGGAGTGCACGCCTACGGATCACATCCTAGAGGACAAAATCCAATACATATTTCATCCTTGGGGCATAAAATTAACATTCTTGTAACCACAATGCAGTAAAAAAAAATGGCCTCCTTGTGAGTGTCATAAAATACAAAAAACACATTTGTTTTTTTTTTAAATCAGGTTATTTCTTATTGAGGTTTTGTAGTTTTTAACATAAAACAAACAAAAAATAAAAACATAAAAACATGTTTTTAACACAAACAAAAAATAAAAACATAAAAACATAAAACAAGGTGTTAGCTTACATAAACCCACATAACAATAAGCATATATGCCATATCTGAACACAAAGAGATAGAAGGTGTCACATGCATGATAACAAAACCACAGTTTCAAAGAACAGGATACTTAGAATGGTGTCAACGCTCGAATCTTATTAACAAAGAGGAGGAGGGATGAAAGTATCATATCCAAACTGACCAAGTTCAAGGCATGGTATTAACTATCGTCGATAGCATTATCGGTGGGTGCCGCGCCAAGCTGTAGTACAAATGGGATAACCCCAAGAAAATAGATAGATTCCAGCCATGGAGACCAAACCTTATAGAATTTATCTGGTGTTTTCCTGACTGCGTGGACATATTTCTCATGGGCCAGGGTTTCGTTAACCAATAGTATCCAGTCCCTAAGTCGTGGAGGGTCCGCGGACAGCCAGCTACGAGCTATAATAACCTGAGCCAGGGTATATAATGAGAATAAGTATTTGTATGTAACCTTATCAATTGAGTCCATCAAGGTGAGGCCAAATAGACAGATCTTAGGGTCTATAGGTAGAGAAATAGACAAGGTACTTAGGGAATTTTCCCAGACCACCCTCCAAAATCCATGAACCTTGTGACAGGCCCAGAGTAGATGCCAGAAGTTACATGGGGAAATACCACATTTAGGGCAAGAGTCATCTGTATGTCTTCCTAATCGGAGCAACCGGTGTGGTGTCAAATACACCCTATGTAAGACATAGTAATGAATTTGTTGAAATCGTATGGACGAAGTGGCATATCTAGTTGAAGCCAACATCTCAGACCAGTCATCATCCTCCAATTCCCCCACATCCTCCTCCCATCTCTGTCTCAGCACTGCTAAGTCCGCCGTTTTGGCCTGTCGGAGAGCGGAGTAAATAGCCGAAATGGCTCCTTTATGGGACAAACCGGTAAGTAATACTTTAACTGGAGAGGAAGTTATACATGGGTTATCATTATGAAATTGTGTACTCAGCGCATGTCTAAGCTGCAAGTACCTATAGAACAGAGTAGAGGGGACCCCATGCACCTCCTGCAATTGATCAAACAATCTAAAAGTGCTCCCAGTGTAGAGGTCACCCAGCCTCCCCACCCCATATGACTGCCAGGCACTTCTCCCTTGTAGCTCATTTAATTCCCTTAATTGTAAGTTGCACCATAAAGGCACATCAGGATCCAGTCCATTGCCACCCATCAATTTGTGTGCTACCCTCCACACCAATCTCGCCTGTCTAAGAATTGGAGCAACAGCCGTCCCAACAGCGCCGGCCAGCAAATTCTGCAAGGCAGACCAACCAGGACCCCCCATGCCTAGGAGAAAATGTATAGAGGTTGTATCAATATTACCCTCAACCCAAGCAAGTATCTGAGCTAATTGCGCAGCAATATAATACAGTCTCAGATTAGGAAGTGCAAGGCCAGCATCCTCCTTGCTTCTTTGCAGAGTGCTCATACGGATTCGGGTTCTACCACCCGCCCAGATCAGGGAGTTTAAAAGACCATGAATAGATTGAAAAACCTGGTTAGTAAGATATAGAGGAGAGTGGTGTAGCGGGTAGAGGAACTTAGGCAACAGAATCATCTTAACTAGGTTTGTCCTACCCGTCATAGAGAGGGGAAGCTTCTGCCAGAAGCTGGCTTTACGTTTAACATACGTTATAATTGGCTGCAAATTAAGTGGTACATATTCTGAGGGGTTAGCTGTTACTCTTATTCCCAAATATTTAAACTCATTAGTCCAAACTAACTGATGATTCACTGGCGTCTCCTCGGGGATGGTCCCCCCTAGTGGGAACAGGTTAGATTTAGTCCAATTTATACGAAGACCAGAAAAATGCCCAAACTCCTCCATAGTGGAAAGTAACGCTGACAGGGAGTCGCCGGCATCCGCGAGAAAGAGGAGCATATCATCAGCGTATAACGCTATTTTATCAGGCGCCCCCCCAGTAGGGAGACCCCGAATGTCCTCAGACTCACGGATCAAACAGGCCAACGGCTCCACTGCCAGAGCAAATAACGCAGGCGAGAGGGGGCACCCTTGTCTTGTTCCCCTACCCAGCTCAAATGGCATGCTCGTGTAATCGTTCACACAAATACGGGCCGTTGGGGCTTTATAAAGGATCTGAATCCACCTGATAAAGGTGTCTCCCAGATTAAATTTACGGAGCACCTCCCACAGGTAGGGCCACTCGACCGCGTCCAGGGACGCGACCACTGCCTCACTCCCCACCTCCCCCCTAGCCAGTTGTAACCGCATGAAGAGACGTCGCAAATTAGTGACAGTTGTTCTACCTGGCATAAAGCCCGTTTGACAAAAAACACATTTGTAACCACAATACAAAAGAAACACAGTCTTGTGAGTGCTTACTGTTATCCAGTAAAATCTCCCCACAAACAAACACTTATGCACTAGGTCCAATCTCCCCCACCTTGTGTGTATTCAGCCATCCAATCTCCCCCACCGTGTTAGGTAGTGGGGATTTATATATTTTTAGAATTGCACATAACCAGGAGTATACACAGTGCACGAACACGAAAAAATACATTTCTTTGCATATTATTTAATTTAGAGTGAAATGGCATTCAATTAAAGTAAGTAACAGCTATTAGATTATAGTGTGCCAGAAAATCTTGTCAGTGTGGATCAAAAAGTATTAACCGAAGGAGGTAAAAATATTTTTTGTCGTTGTAAAATATAAATATTCCACTTAACTATTGTTACAGTCGGCCAAAGGGGTTCTCATCGGGGTGCGGAGTCTGTACCAGAACCAGGTTTTCACTAGAGCCTCTAATGGTGAAGATAGTCTGGGCTGCTGGCCTGGTAGGTCGCGGTCCCCAATGATAGCCCCCAAGGGGTACTGCAGCGTAGGTTCAATGGCAGGAACCCGGGTATTCACTGGGACCCTTGCACAAAGAAAGACAAACAGGAATGCACACACTGGAACCCTCATAAACAGGTGTACAATAATCAAGAATACCAGCAGGGATAAGCAGCACCTGGTGCACAACAAGTCCCAGAGTGGAACAGGGGAAAGGTGCTGACAGCGTGGATAACAGCACTTAGCAGGCAGAGACAGATGGAGCCGATACCACAATAATAACACTGCAAGATGGAATATACAGTGGAGCTTACGCTCAGAAATACACACTGGAGATGACACACACTCAGTGGAACATACACGCACAGCGTTACAGGCAGACTCCATACACTGCGAGGTGGCAAACGCAGGTGAACGCACAACAAGGAGCAGATGGAGCACTCACCCGACAGGACAGATACTGTGAGATGGTAAACACAAGCATACACCACACAAAGGCGGGATGGAGACCGGAACCTGGCCGGGGCCGAGGCCGCCAACGGGAGTAGCAAACTACGCCCGCTGCGTACCTCACACAACACAGGGGGTCAACAAACAACAAGCAGAGAGTATCAGGGAAGCAAGGGGGTAACACCAGGAATACAGGATAACAGGAACATGCAAAAGCAATCAGCAAAACACAATCAGTTAGCAGGCACGATCAGGAAACCCAGACGCTATAACAGACATCTGATTCTCCCAGCAAAGGCTATTTAAGGAACACTCCCCCAATCAGCTGTGCAAGACAGACACACCTCCAGAGATAATTAACCTGCATCTGAGGGAAAGTGGACACAGAATCCAGCCTGATTACACACTGCTAGTATGACTCCTACAGCGTGTAACAACTATGAAATCTTTTCGGTTTAATGAGGCTGAATATGGTAATTGTGTACTGTATATGATTGAGTTTTAAACTGTGATAGGCATACAGATGATAAAATGTTTGCATGGCTCTATCTATTAGGCATTGGACTATAGTGAGCATGAGGACAATATGGTGGATGCATCATTAAAATTACATAATGGATCTAGAAGTACACAAAAAGATAATTTTTTCAATCAAATGGCGCAGTGATTGTACAAAGTCAACTGGCTGGAAGGATCTGATGATGGGTGTGAGTCTCCACTTAGAAAGGACCTTTTTCAAAAGGACTGTTTTATACCAGCTAGTTGTACACTGGCTGTGAAATTGATTGCTTCTGCCTCACTGAGGAGAAGCAATCAATCGTCCTAAGAACGAAGATTCAGCAGCAAATGGTGAGTATTAATCCAGTTCTTATCTTAATTCTTACCCTAACCCTCCCCTTCTATTACCCTAACACTAAGCTTTCCTTTCCATTAACCTAACCCTCTACTCCCTGCAGCCTAACCCTAAGACTCCCTTACACGCAGCCTAAACCTAAGATCCCCTTCCACGCAGCCTAACCCTAAGACTCCCTTCCACGCAGCCTAACCCTAAGACTCCCTTCCACGCAGCCTAATCCTAAAACTCCCTACCCCGCAGGCTGACCCTAGGACTCCCCTCCCTGCAGAAAAACCCTAAGATTCCCCTACCCGTGCCCTAACCTTAAGACTCCCCTACCATTAGGCTAACCCTAATACTCCCCATAGACTTCCATGTAATACTCACCTCAGTGCGACAGAATCTTCAGCGGTGGTATCCGAATTAATGAATGGGTAAAGTATGCTGAAAAATAAATTTGGCATACTTACCCATTCATAAGTAAAAGTTTCTAATCAGTATCATTTTCGAAATACAGACAGACAAAAATAAGCTTTCAGATGCCTGTATTTCGACTGCATCCCCTGATGATTAGGGAAGTTAAGTAAGCATCCAGTAACCCAATTATTGGCACTATTTGTCGAATTTGGCAAATTCACTCATAATTATCAGAATATCATAACAACAAGCAAAAAAGTCATAGTTTTGTCACACCCTGAAAAGAAAATTTTCACAGAAATGCATGATGGAACAATTATGTAAAATTTACTCATCCTGAGATAGGAAAATAAGTGCAAAATACAATGAATAAAGAAATAATAAATACACTGGTGTGATTTAAGTACACTGAACTTGACTAATGAAATACATGCTTGTACAAGAGCATTATATAGAGCAGCTTCAGATAATTGGTTTGCAATTTATGTGCATTTAACTGCTTTTTCTATCATAATACAGTTGTAACAATTTTCCTTTTAAAAAGCCAAACATTACTTCTTAACCAGTGTTTGGAAAGCTTTGTAATAACATTTGGATTACATGACCAGTAGAAACATATCAACTGTCTGATGGATGGAAAGAAAAACACTGAATGGATCTGCCTGGGGCTATAATGTAGTGTTTTGATGCAGTACGATTCAGATGCCTTTTGCCTTATGAAACCAAATTGAGTTGTAAAAGCTATCTAATTAATAAAGCAAGAGTCACTTGATGTGCATGCTTGCCAATTTACTCTCTTTTGATCTTGTCCCCTTACTTATACAGTAAAATTACAGCTCTGTTTCAAAGCGGGAGAAGTAAGCAGAAAAACAATGGAGACATATTCTTGTAATAGTCTTTTTTTTAGTATCCAGCATTCATTATACTGTAGAACAAAAGAGAAGGCTACAAATTACCACTAATGGCAGTCTACTAATGAAGAGAATGGAGAAATTTCATTAGCATTTAAGAGAAATTTTTTTTTATTATGACCTAGAGTTGCTTTCTATTATGACTCACTTAAGTAAAAAAAAGAAAAAGAAAAATCTAATAGTTAATTTACATGTGTAAGTGCCTGGGACTCTGTCATCTGCTGATTGGTACAGAGCCACATAATGAATAGCAAATATAAGCATATATAACCAGTAATTAGTGTTGGCACAAAAGATGTGCCTCCCGTTTAAAATTTTAGATTATTCTCTTTTGTTTATTTACTATTGCAGGTATATTTTAACAGTATGAAAATACTTTCATAACGGTCATGTTGTTGACTTACCGTAAGTTAAAAATGTGTTAATTTTATTTTTCATTGTTAAATTGAGGAAGTTATCACTGGCTAAGGTGGTGACCTCACACTAAAAGAGATGCATCGACGGCACAAGATAGCCAATGCCATTCACATAAGGAAACCACTAACTGCCGTCACTTAACTTCTCCAATATACCGTGAGGGAGCTCACAGCTCTCATTATCTAGCTGAGGGTTTAATCTATCATCATCCTATATAGGCTACAGTGCTTGAATATAACTCTCTAACTTCTAAGCCCCCCCATTACATGCTTCTCAAGAACTGTTTCCTAGTACTCTCGTGTGAAACTTTAAAACCCCAACAGGCCCCAATGTAACTATTACCCCAGCACTTGAATCTCCATTTCTCAGAAAACTAAAGATGTAGCAGAAGACATATCCAGTATGTGTTCATACCCTACTTGACATTGCAGCGATCAGCCTAATATATATTTCTCCTGTATTATGGATTGCGTTGGACACCTGAAACCAAAAAGCTCAATACACAAGACATTTTGGTCACCTTAAAGGATATGCAAAGCAGGGCCTAATACACTTCTGCCACACTATCTTATGCAGAAGTGTTGCAAGCCTTCTGTGAGACCACGGTACCATTATTAACAGAACCAGTACCCAAAATCAATGCGTCCATTCAGGAATAGATTGAAATGCAACTGGTGTCGACTAGAGATAATCCTGGTGATTAACCAAGAGCTCAAAAAGTAAATTTGTAGTCTGCTAATAAGTGATATATAAACTGCAAAAGGGAGGAAAAGAAGATTTTGTATGTTTCAAGATTTCTTAGCAGAGGTATGAAAGGAATTTGACCCAGTTTGTAAAAAGAGTCTGTAAATTTGCTGTGCTATACCCAGCTTCATTATTTCTGCATGAGGGTAATAGATTTAAAGAGTTTTCATCCGTAGAAGACACCTAAAGCAATCTTGTGGAAGAAGGAACAGGAACAACCAACTGTGGACAAATTACATTTGGATTGACCTCTTATTCAGGACCCTTTCTCCATGTATGTTCCTGCTGCCCTGTTGCCTACTGGATGTTTTGGTTAATATAATTTATTGCTTTACATTGTTAAAACATGTAGGATTTATCATTCTGGTAACTTTTGATGGAAAGTATTACAGAATTAACATATCCAGACACTTCTGCCTCGCAAGCCGCAACTGATTGACTTCTGTTCCTCTACATGGAAGAACTATCAGTCAAATGGCTGCGCATCATCCATTTTGGGCCAGTGTCTCACCCTACTCTATCCCTCAAATGTAGAGTGGTGTTCAACACAAAGAGTGGCTGGTAACAGAAGTTAAGAGGTGTCTTAGTGCACACAGGCACCATAAAAATTATTTTAATTCACTGATGTGCTCTTCTCCTTGCTTCATCATAAGAGAGACAGGTCATAAGACTGCTATTTCTTCAATGTACAGGGAGAGTTGCTGGTAAATGTAAAAAAAAAATTGCAGTGATATATATTGGAGCAGCGGAAACAGCCTGCATGACAGAGTACTTATGGCCATTAGTTTTGCTTCACAGACTTAGTACCAATGTCCATTTATACTTTTGATTTATTTGTTTATCTGTTTTTTGTTATTTCATTTTTGATAGCTATATATAAAAATGGTACGATATTAACCTAGGCCATACCTGGTAACACATTATAATCATGGTGTATGTTGTACTACTATGGTTTATAAATATAGACTATGTAAATTGTAAGCTGGTTTTGTGTATATGTTGCCAAAATTTTTGGAAGTATATAACTAATGGATAATTAGAATGATGATTCTTGTTTACTTCTGCGAGGGTTCTATAATATTTAGTATTTATAAATATTTTCACCTAAATGTGACAGTCCTTGTCTTTGTTTTATCTTTTTATTCAAGTACAATAGTGTGTTTTTATATTTGATCCTGTGCGTTTTCACGCTATGAGAATTAATGCAAGCTTATAAAATAAACTGTCATTTGTATGAGAGGGCTTTACCCTGGGAGTATTTCTTTCTGTATAAGCTTCAGGGGTAACCCAGACTTTCCTCCAGAATACAAAGCTTTTCTCCAATGTTGAGACAGGAACTTTACCTTGATAAAAGATATTTTCTGGTCCAGGGAACTCTACTTCATGTCAACTACAGGAGAAAGTTCAGTTTTCCTATTCTCAGTTCTAAATGTATGTTCAAACCTATCATTATAACTAATTTAGATATTGGAATAAAGTCCTGGGCAGGGATTATAAATGAAGCGCAGTGAAGCAACCCTTTTAGTCCCAAATGCAATCTGAGCTGCAACGACTTTCCTCTGAGGGGCATGACATTGGAGGGAAGAAGAGCGTGCCAAAGCAAGTGCACCCAACCCAGATGTGAATTCAGGCTGAAACAGGCAGTGCACGTCAGCCACATGTCCAAGGGACTGACACTACTCATCCGATTTCTATGCTAGAATTTCAGACTTTAAATGCAATACTAGCAACAGAATTTTGGAGGTGGTGCTAAATAACAATATCATAAAAAATAAGAGATGCAAAGTACAAACAATAATTTATTAAACACAGCTTTAGATTTCAAAGGAATGATCTATCCAGTACCGATAAAATAACTTTCACTTATATGGCTCAATTTGAATAGATATAGCAATATCAAATGCCTAATACTCAATCAGTGTCCAATTTCAGGGAATTTCAGGGAATTCGGCTTCTTATTGAATCAATGGTCCATGCAGTTGTCCCAGACAATTGGCAGTTGAAACAATTGATTAAAATGATGCTGATAAGACTGTCGGCTAAGTGCAACTAATGATGTCAATGGGTGCACCAAACGCCACAGTCAAAGTGGAAGGATAATGTAGGGATTGGTATAAAATTGGCAGCTGTAAGCTTGTAGAATGAAGTTGAATACCAAGAACCGCTGCCTAATCAATATATCACTCACCGTTAGTTTAGTTGACAAAGAGATGTTAAATCAGCATAATCATGGAGAACCGTATTCACAAACAGATCCACACCTAATTCAATCTTTCAGCCCCTAACCCGCCCCCTGTTTTTAAGTACCTTAAGGCACTTAAGAGTGCCATAGGGCTATCTTAACTAACCATGCAAAGTTTTCTTCTTAAGAAGGCAACTATGCACGGAGAATGCCTCTCACCCCCCCCTCCCCCCTCCGCGACCCGGATAATCTAAATCCCTCCCCCTTTTAACTAATTCCTCCCTGAGGCGACATAAGCACACCTCTTTCTTCCTAAACTACTGTGTGCGGTCTTTAAAGACTGTATGGAGGCAATCTACCTAACTGGTTCGTAGATTGCGTAAACGTACTACTGCACATGCACAGTAGTTACATTCTTAAAATTAAGCGCCTAAGAAGCCGGAGCTTCTTAGGTGTGCATTTGGTCTGAAGATACTAGGGGCCGGATTCAGAGCTTCCCGGTCTTTAAAACCGCGTGTACACAATCTATGTTGCAAGAAGTAACGTAGATTACGTTCCAAAATTACTGCGCATGTGCAGTAGCACTTTTCGCAGAACTCCAGCCTCAATTGCATTGCGGCCAGAGCTCTGAATCCGGCTCTAAGTGCTTACCTCTGACGTATAGCACTAAACCTAGTCCGTTTCACTTGCAGGTAGTTATCATGCACCTGCTTAGGTGCAAAAATTCTCTGGATGAAAGTCCTTAATCCTGGGTACAGTTTGTACAGGTCCACATGGAGATCCCAACGGACTTACTTCCTCCTCCACTGTTTGTGGAAGTAATTAGACCAAATACTAGTTTGGAAATCGCTGCTGGGGTATTGTGTTATTGTCAAATGCTGATATAAACAGTAAGTAAAAGCAAAATTTTAGCATTTTTTTTATATATATTTATTAATTTGACGATTTTTTTTGTACATTCACGTTGTGATTGCATTGTCTGCACTATTCAGAACCTTTTTTTCAGTACAGCAGCGGGACTGGCCACATGTGGTCCAAAAGCTTTTATTTTGAGGCTCCATCTCACACATGGAAGTCCAGTGATCGTTGCTGAAAATGGCCTGCTATCAGCCACTACAGCAGTTAAAGAGGACAGCTGCTAGCAAAGCCCTTTTCAAGTGTCCTGTATAACTGCGGCATCATCTGACAGCAGGAAACAGATTGCTTTATGGCCAGCGTCACACAGAAGAGCTGGAAGATGGTGTGCACCGCGGAGGAGAGACAATGATGGAAGGCATCAAAGGTAAGTAAGGTATAAACAAGGGAGGCTGGAGACTACTGAATGGGGAATTATTGGGAGCTGGAGCCATCTGAATGGGGAATACTTGGAGCTGGAGACACATGATGGGGAATATTGGGAGCTGGAGACACATGATGGGGAATATTGGGAGCTGGAGACACATGATGGGGAATATTGGGAGTTGGTGATATATGATGGGGGATACTGGAAGCTGGAGAGACATGATGGAGAATACTGGGGAGGCCCGGAGACATATGAATGGGGAATTACTGAGAGTTGGAGAAAATTGAATGTGACGCTTTTTATTTTTCTTGGGGGCCACACAATCTTAGACTTTGATTTTTTTGTCTGTTTGTTTCCTATGTTACGTGCTGTACTTTTCATTGCCATCCAGAGGAAACAGGTGTGTGTCTTTAGATTACATGCAGCACACCCTGAATTGCCACCCGAATGTACAAGACGTAGACTGCGTTCTGATTTGCATGCACATCTGTATCAGGCCCAGGGTGAGATGATGCTTTATATTTTACCCAAAATACCTATTAACTTCCTAAGCTTTAGTTCACAGGTGAACATGATAGTCTGCCCTTTAGTGCACCTTCTGTAATGATTCCAGAGTTTTAGAAGTTCTTTAGGTTTTCTCTTAGGTTATATATGTAGTTTTGGACAGACAACCTATATGTCTCTAGTATATAAGGTGTTCCCCAAGTTTTATTGTTGTTGAAAGGACCAAAGATATCTCTTACAGCTCCAGTCCTGATTTAGGATTTTCTCTGTTTGTCAAGCTGGATTTGTTACCCCCCTATGCTTGAAAATGTGATGTTTTATCAATAACCAATCACAAGTCTAATATATACTATTTTAAAAATGATCTGAATCAAGATAGACTATTGCTTACTGTTTTGTTTAGACTATATACCTCATTGTTTTGTAAAATACTATGATGCGATTGGTTGTTTAAAAAAAAAAAAGCTGCATGAGAAGAGCGCAATAATCAGTTGTATGTTTTTATATAAGTATTTTATATTCTGGTACACAAAATAATTGGGTCATCAGGTGTTCAGTTGCCTATATCTATGGCTGTATGGTTAAAATGTGGCACGATCGTTAGTTATAAATGTGAAAGTCACAATACCCTTTTAGTTATGAATACAAATAGCAAACAAAAAAAAGCATAACATGATGATGTGTGTGTGTGCTTGCAATCTTAATAAATGAAGTTATAGGAGCCAGTGTACAAAATCTTACAGAAACAGCTAGAGCATTGGATCAAAACATAAGAATGATTTTTCTGCATATCTCAGGCGCAAGTCAGTTGTGCGATACCACTGCGAATGCACTAACTAATCCAATACATACGGCAATCTGCGACAGCGGGGTGAGACACACCATCATGTGTATGTTTCATGCATGGTAGGCGGGGGGGGGGGCTAAGCCCTTATGTATGAGAAACAGTAGCAATAGAACATGGACTGTGCTTCTATTCTTATGTACAATCCTGCATTCCATCCTAGACCCTTCTGCGTGCGGAAATGTAGGGTTCTGAACAAATAAGATCTGTATGTGCGAGGTGAGTGCAGGGGGGTGTACGGAATATAGGATGAGATCTTAATATGCGGAGGCTGTTGTTATGTCTGGATTTGTTGCGGTGTCACTGGGCCAGATTCACAGTTGCAAACGTCACCCAAATTCCGCAAGCTGTTTGTCGAAGTCTCTGGTATGCACATGGCAGATGTTACAAAACGGATCTCCAGGTCCCATACACCTGGAGATCTGTCCAACAGGGCTGCATGTCCTCTCTGCCCATCTAAATCTGTAAAGTGGACGGGGAAGGGGCTGGGTTTAAACAGTTCAATGTGGATCAGCGTCGGTACGGACTGCTGATCTGCACGCGAGACTTAAGGTAGGTGGGTAGGTTTATGGCAGCGTAACTGCTGTCCAATGCGCACGAGAGAGGTGAGTGACAGGAGTGTTCACTCAACTTTCCGTGCTGACTACCAGACATACGGAAAACACACTGAGGTCTAAATCCAGCCCATTATTATCAGCACATAACTTTACATCAATCCTTTAATACACATGTAAGATTCATTTCCAGAGGGCTTGCAATACTTATATGTACAAACCCTTTTCCTACTCCGCATATGCATGCACAGTATATATCTTTACAGTATGTCTCACAAGACTATAAAAGACTAGTGATCATAATAAAATGTCATTTAAGTGCATCTCATGTTTATGAACTACCTGTGAAACGGTTCAGTTTACTTAACAGCAGGTCATAAATTCAGCTTAAAGGTTAATAGTACAAGTTTTTATGTGAAGGCTTTATGTAGATATTCTTTCCACTTACTTGAAATTCATCAAAACACAGCAGACAGGCTACTTCACTTAGCTCCTCAGCTATTGGGGCAATAGGGTCATAAGTCTTGGCCATGAATCCTGCCTTTCTCTTTGGCAAGGTTTTCTTAAGTCTGTGTATTCCTAGAAAAAAACAGCTATTTCATTATTGCACATAATACTGTTTATTGTAACAGAACTTAGATAGTTATGAGGTCAACAGTTCAACAGTTACCCTGTTGGCATTAAATAGCCAACAGAATGGCCATACTCTTTTCAACAATGTCAATATGTCGACAACTAATCAAATATTGTCATGTTGACACAAACTGTGTTTAACGTTACAGACAGTAACCCCAATGCCAAACCCAACGCTTAGCGGTTGGAGAGGTGAGTGAAGGATGGAGCATAACCTCGGAGAACGGAAGGATAGAGTGGTAGAGCAGGACACAATGGAGGCTGGACGGACAAAGAATTCTCAATACACAGCAGAGGGTGGAGACACAGAGCAGAGGAGCAGGACACACCAGAGGATGGGATGACAGGAAAGGAGGGAAGTATGTTGGGGGGGGGGGCACTATGTGGACCTCACAACGGTCAATCTGGTACTCTTGTCCATAAAATAAATGTCTATTTTTGCAGCTTATGGTGCTGACTGCTGAGTAAAAGAACATGTAAGGCTCCAAAACTTAATATGAAGTATAGAAATTGAAAGGTGCTGTAAGTATAATGCCAACAGAAAATGTTTTGATGTTTTAATGATTTTTTAAATGACACTTATTTAAATAAAATGATGATAGAATAACAACAGACCAGAATCCTGCTACATCCTAAACTCCATGGCCACTCCCCATGCTCTTATGGAGATACATTCTGAGGACCCTACCTTTACATTTCTGCACCGTCCCCAGAAATCATACAGTCCAGACTGTACCATTTACATCCCTCCCCATGCCCACAGTGCGAAAGCATTTCCACTTTGAGCTCTGAGCTCTGGCCTACCCTGCCAGGGCCTGTGTTAGCATGTCTGGCACCCCCCTGAAAAAAATTATAAATATTGTAATCACACTGCTGTGCCTGGCACAGGAAAAGAAACACTGACTCCTCCCTCTGATCAGGTGACTGGTCACATGGGCTAGACATGAGCAGAGGTCAGTTCTCACAGATCTGGCTAAATGTCAGCTCTGAGAAGCAGGGAGAGGAGATGCGGCGCCTATCCAGCATGGCGCCTGGATGCGCCGCATCCCCCCAGAGTGCAGCATGCTGGCCCAGCACCCCACCTTTGGAACTTACCGTGACAGATCTGGATACGCAAAGCCGCCCTTGTAAGCATGTTCATTCAGTCTTTATTTATGTCATCATTTTATAGCCACAAAATGTTTATTTCAGAACAATTTATAACAATAGTCACACGCAGTTATTTGGATGATAATTAGTTTTCTGGGATGTAAGAGCATAATAATACGTATTATGCAGTCTGCTGCTTTATAAGCGTTATTATTTCTCATTATTAACACATTACATTTTTAGAGAACAGGGTGTACAGTAAATAAATACATATTTTAATGCATTTTAGCAATCAAAGACTAAAATAAAAAAAAGTGTATTTGTTGACAGAACTATAAAAAGATATTTTTTATTTTGTTTGTTTATTTTAAGCAATAGCTCTTGTTTAATCTTGGAACCATACTTGTTAATATGTTAAGATGATATATATATATATACATTTATATTTAAAATGGAAAAAACCCATATGTGCGCATATGATGTAGGACTTTTGCATGAAGCTTGGATTTAAATTGTCTGATTACAATACACACATATAATATCAATTGTGTTTAAGAAACAAAAGTCTATCTGAGGTCACTAAATTATAAACCAGCCATTTTCTCTAGATCTTGATCCACTGCAAACCCTATTATCCGTTCATCTCCTTCAAACAAACTATTCCCAACACATTCCAACCCAACCAACATAATTTTCATTTTCCCTCATCTGGAAAGGTTTTTTGGAATGTTGCATTTGTATGTGTGTAGAAGTAGAATGATTCACACCCTATTCCTAACATTATTGTATATGTGTTCTTTCATCTGACATTGTTCCTCCAGAAACTCCCTATTTTGAACTTTCCATGTCTTCCCCTTAAAACCATAACCCATATTCTCCTACATTGAAGGGCAGACCATCTGACTCTTTTCTCACCAATGTGTAACTTCCATCCATCACCCCTTTCTTCAGGCCTTGTTTCCCAATTTCTCAACAACCTTTCTGTTTGGCTTTCTTCAAATATCTAATCTTTTAACATACTAATCACTCACCGAACCTTGCAGTCTCCCAATTTCTGCTTCTGTCTTCTCATTCCCTGACCACAACTTATTTTCCTTATCCTACCAGGATCCTTTTAAAAAAATAAGCGAGAGCACAAAAATACAATTTATTTTTTTAAAACCTTGTTTTATTTTTTTTTATTTTTTTTTTATTTTTATTGGAGCAAAAAGAAAACAAGTAACAATTTAAACATGTGTTTTAGACATTTTCGTATGAAATTCACAAACCATTATGGCAGGGAGCAAAAAGTCAGTGGAGTACAAAGAAAGGCATAAACAGAATACACAAATTAGCCTGCTTGGTACCTCGATTCAAAAAACAAAACAAATAACCTAAGCTTTAAATTTACAGAACACACATTGGGTGTTAAAGGATATCGCAAAGTATCCCAAAAATGAGTATTTGTAAGACAGTAAAAAAAGTGAGTTGAGCTGAACTAGACGGGAGTGGACGCTGGATGGACATGGTATTTATCGGTCGCACAAACCCCTCCCCCTCCTCCCAGTGAGAGAGCCTATGCTATGTCATTGCTGTTTACAATCTGAATAGGGGGATCTCCCAACAAGGTTCTAGTTGTATACCACTGTGTATTTTGAAAACAGGAGATAATTTGTGCTTGTCTGGAGTGATCGAGTGATGCTATATATTTATCCCATATTTGGAAAAAGATTTTGACAGATTTTTCTTTTCTATGTGTGGCTTCAAGCCACTCCATACGGAAGAGATAGAAGAGCTTATCCTTAAATGTATCGAGATTTGGGGGACGTTCTTGTATCCACATCTGAAGAATGCACTTCCTGGCCACTGCAGAAATGAGAAGGGCCATGTGTTTATCTTTTTTGTTAAGTTGTCCATCTGGGTGTATAAAACCTAGAACAGCCCATTCCGGGGTAAGTAGAAGTGCATCCATCAGACGCGCATTGGCGAACAAGTGTATCTGCTTCCAGAACTTTCTTATTTGGGGACAATCCCAAAAACAGTGAATTAAAGTAGCCTCTTGTAAGCCACATTTTGGCCAATCTGCACTAGCCGATAAACCCATCTTGAACCGTCGCTCAGGAGACAAGTAGCCTCGATGGAAAATATTCAGAACCATCTCTCTGTAGGTAGATGCCTTTAAAACCTTTGCGGAATATGTTATTGTTTCTAAGAGATGATCCATAGATAGCTCTGGAAATATAGTTAACCAGTAAGATAGCCCCGTGCGAATCTTAGAGTAGTCTAGAGTATCCCTTAACATACGGTAATGTGTGGATATTACACCTCTTTCAGAAGGTGGATTGCTTAGCATTCTATCTACCTCATTATGCCAGTCCACCTCCTGTAGATGGGCAATGACTGACCTAGCATAGTGAGTTGCCTGGTGTAAAGCAAAATTATGAGTCTGAGGTATGTCATGGTTCTCTCTTAACTGGGCTATAGTAGCTACAGTTCTCTGGTGAAGAAGGCTTAAGTCTCGTATGCACACGAGTTGCTTAGCCACCCACTGGTTGAAGGGGTAGGAGGCTTGACCATTTTGAAAAGCAGGGTTTCTTAAAAGAGGCAAAAATAATGATTGACAGCTATTTAAACCTTTGCGCTTTCGAACCCCCTTCCAGGTTGACCAGGCTGACATAAGAATTGGGTTGTCTTGTATATCTTGTGACAGTTTGGAGCGGTTATAATGAAGGAAAGAAATGAGTGATTCTCCAGGGATGAACGACCGCTCCAGCGGCGGATTAGCATAATAAGAGGTATAACTTATCCAGTCCCTTATGAAGCGTAAATTGCTTGCATAGCTATAGAGTTTTAAATTCTGAAAATTGACCCCACCATTGGTGCTGTGTTGTTGCAATTTTAGCAAAGCTACCCTAGAGCGCTTTCCATGCCATATAAATTTCCTAAAGGCCCTATTGAGCAGCCGCTCATCCCCTGGAGACAGCACTATGGGCAGCATTTGCAGTGGATAGAGGAGTTTTGGGAATATAACCATTTTTATAAGGCTGGTCCTTCATGAGTAAGATAGGGGGAGGTTGTGTCTTTGAGTCATATAGTCACATGCCTCTGCAATCACCTTACCTAAATTATCTTTATATAGAGAGTGGATATTTTTTAATAGAGAAAGACCCAAGTATTTTAAGGAATTTTTAACCCAAGTCACCTCAAATTGGGCATGCCATATTGGACGGTCATTCAGACCCAACCATAATGCCATCGATTTAGATTGGTTTATAGTGAAGCCGGATAAGGCACCAAATTCTGATATGAGTTAAAAAATTCTGGGTAGGGATTTTCTAGGGTCCGAAACATAAAGCAGAAGATCGTCTGCGAAAGCTGTGATTTTCACAGACCTACGGCCAATTGTAATGCCCTTAAACCCCTCATCAGTCTGGAGACAGCGCAACAAAGGATCCAAAGCCAGATTAAAAAGTAGCGGGGACAGCGGGCAACCTTGTTTGGTACCTCTCGTCATCCCCACCGAAGAACTCCTGCAACCATTTATTAACAAATTTGTGCTTGGATTTGAGTAGATAAATTTAATAAAGTTGGCAAATTTGGGGCCAAAAACTCTATATTTAAAAATGTCCTGCATATGATCCCAGGAGACCTGATCAAAAGCCTTTTCTGCGTCGAGGCTCAGTAATAACCCAGGAGAGTCGGAGGCAACATTCTGCTTGGAGTATATTAAGGTCACCAAGGCCGTTCTCACCGCCTTGACCGAATGCCTGCCATGGACAAAACCCAATTGATGGGTTTGCCATGATTTTGGCAAGCAGCTTGAAATCCTGGTTAATGAGCGTAATTGGGCTGTAAGAGGTCACCAAGTGAGCTGGTTTATTGGGTTTCAAAAGTATGATAGTGTGGGCTTTGTTGAACGAGGGATAAGAGGGGTTGTCAGAATGTAAAGTATTATACAATTTAGTCAGCGAGGGAGTTAATTCTGATTTAAGGATTTTATAAAACTCTGCTGAAAAACCGTCCGGGCCTGGGGATTTATTATTTTTTAGAGTGGCTATGGTTTTGGAGACTTCCTTTTCCAAAATAGCGGAATTTAAAAATTCATTTTGTTCTGAACAGAGTTTAGGAAGATTTATTTTATCAAAGAAGGTTTTTCTATGTTCGGGGTAGTTTGGGGTGGCCTTGTAAAGTGAAGCATAATACTGGTGGAACTCCGCCTGTATTTATTTTAACAAAGTAAAGTTTTGCTTTGTGGATGGGTTAGTTATATTAACTATTGACCTTTTGGCTTTTTGGGTCTTAATCAGATTCGCCAGGAGCTTACCCGGTTTGTTTCCCCACCGCAAAAATTTCATTTTACCATAGTCCAACTTGGTTTGGGCCTGTGCAAGCAAAAAACTCTCTAAGAGTTGTCTAGTTTCTTTATAGTTAGCAACATTTAAGTCAGTAGGATCTTGGGAGTAAACACGAAATGCCTGAACCGTCGCGTCATATAGAGAGTTATATTTCAGTCGGAAGTCTTTCTTTTGTTTGCTCTGATAGGAAATTATCTGTCCCCTAAACACTGCCTTAGCAGTTTCCCAAAACAGAATAGGGGTATCTTTATGTTGACTATTTGTATAATCATAGACTGTCCACTCGGCCACAAGAAATTTTTTAAAATCGTCCGAATTGTAAAGATATGAGGGAAAACGCCACAGTCTATCCCTAGAGTGATCGCTTGTTAGTTGTAGGGACATAGATATGGGGGCATGATCTGAAATTACTATGGTGTGAATATCAGCATTGAGAAGCCTAGGAAATAAGTGGTCACTCAGAAGGAAGTAGTCAATGCGCGAAAGAGATCTGTGGACTGCCGAATGAAAAGTATATGAACGATCTGACGGATTGCGTACGCGCCAGGGATCAGAGATCTGGTGAATTAAATGTTGAACGTGAGTGGAGGAGTTGGGTGTGGTGCTGATCGGGAAAGAGGATTTGTCCATGGCAGGGTCGGCCGCCGTGTTAAAATCACCAGACACAATAAGATTCGAGATATCCGATTGCAGCAAGATGTCAGATATTTGGGTAAAAAACTCCCTCGGCGGCGAATTAGGTGCATATATGTTGACTAACGTATAGGTAGCTACCCCCATTTTTACTTCGAGTAACAAGTACCGCCCCTGTGGGTCACGTACTGATCTTACCACCTCATATTGAATATTTTTATTAAACAATATAGCTACCCCCCTAGTTTTATTTATGTAGTTAGCCTTACAGCATTCCGCTACCCAGGGGCTCCTAAGCTGATCAGTCTCCTGGGACCAATGCGTTTCTTGTAGAAACACAATATCTGGTGATAGAGTTTTGAGGTGACTAGTGACTCTTTTCCTTTTTATTGGTGAATTAACACGTTCCAAGATACCAATTTTATTCCCTGAATATGTAAGTGTGAGGGGATCATACCTTCTGGAAGGGGGTCAGTGTTGGCCTGTGACATAATTCCACTGGGATAAGAAGATAAACCGCATTGATAGTAACCAAAAAATATACAACCTGTCGCCCTCCCACCACTCCAGACAGAGTAAGGTCCGTCCAGCGTCCTTACAGCACACCAAGCTATTCCAAGTTTGATGTTTAATTATGATCTGCGAAACTGATGAAATCAAACACATGCATGCATTAGTCACATGAAAATGGAAATAAAAATTGCTCCAATTAACTCCTTTTTCCAAATTTACCACCCGATTACAATCCTTGGCCCTACTATAGGGCTCAAGTGTTGCAAACAAAAAAAATAGTAACCAAAAGAATTTTAAGCCGCCACAGCGGTCGGCAACAGAACAACACAACATTTTGATTGATAAGTATAAACTGGTGACCTAATCAAGACTTTATCCGTCAGTAGGTGTAATAGTGTCATTGCCCAGGTCTAGATGGGAGACAAACTCCCTGGCTTTCACAGGGTCATCAAAAGTATACGTTTGACCTTTGTGGGTGATACGCAGTCTCGCTGGGAAGGCAAGAGTAAATCTAAAATGATTGTCGTGGAGGGCCGAGCATATAGGGGCAAAAGCTCTTCTTTTTTGGGACACTTGAGCGGAGAAGTCTTGAAAAATGAAGATCTTTTGACCCCCCACCTTGAAGTTCGGAGTAGCCCGATATGCTTTGAGAATAGCCTCCTTTTCCCTGTAATTTAGAAATTTAGCAATAACCGCTCTAGGACGCCCTTCAGAGTTAGTACGTTCCGGACCTAACCTATGTGCTCTCTCAATTATCATGTTGCTAGAAGAACTAGGTAAGCCAAGGGCCCCAACCAGCTCCTCCTGGATGTAAGCAATTAGTTGCACATTTTTTACACTCTCTGGAATTCCAATGAAACGCAGGTTATTCCTGCGGTTTCGATTTTCTAAATCGTCTAACTTTTCCTCCAACTCCTTTAGACGATTGGCCTGGGCAAGGGCAGTATTTTGTAGAGCAATGTGTGAATCGTCAATATCGCTCACCCTTTGTTCCAGAGAGTTGATTTTTTTAGTATTAGATTCTAGGGCCGTCAGGGCGCTGTCAATGCTGGACTGCAGGGAATTAAAACGTGCATCAAAGACAGGTATCAGCTTCTGCTCGATCATTGGGAACAAATAAAGGGACAGTTCCTTTGCCGTCTCTGCCGGCGAAGGCTGGGGGGCCAGGGTCTCTGGCTGGGAGGTAGAAGAGCCCCGAGATTGCTTTGGTGATGGGGGGGAAGGGGGGCTAGATTTAGCGCACTGACAAGTGGGTGACAAATTCTTGGGAACAATTGGTGTTTCATTGTTCTTTTCCATGATACAACTATGGTTTTNTATTTAGATTGGTTTATAGTGAATCCTGATAAAGCACCAAATTCTGATATGAGTTCAAAAATTCTAGGTAGGGATTTTCTAGGATCCGAAACATAAAGCAGGAGATCGTCTGCAAAAGCTGTGATCTTAACAGACCTACCTCCAATCGTAATACCTTTAAACCCCAAATCAGCCTGGAGACAACGCAGCAAAGGATCTAACGCTAGGTTAAAAAGTAACGGGGATAGCGGGCAGCCTTGTCTGGTGCCTCTTGTCATCCCCACCGAAGAACTTCTGCAACCATTTATTACCAGATTTGTGCAAGGATCGGCGTAAATAAACTTAATAAAATTAGCAAATTTGGGGCCAAAGTCCCTGTATTTAAATATGTCTTGCATATGATCCCAGGAGACCTGATCAAACGCCTTCTCTGCGTCGAGGCTCAGCAATAACCCAGAAGAGTCAAAATCAACGTTCTGCTTGGAGTATATTAAGGTCGCTAAGGCCGTTCTCACCGCCTTGACCGAGTGCCTGCCATGGACAAAACCTAATTGGTGGGGAGTGAGAAGATCGGGGAGAATCATTTGCAACCTATTTGCCACGATTTTGGCAAGCAGCTTGAAATCCTGATTCAAGAGCGTAATTGGCCTATAAGAGGTCACCAAATGAGCTGGTTTATTGGGTTTCAGAAGGATGATAGTATGGGCTTTGTTAAACGAAGGGTAGGGGGGATTATCAGAGTGTAACATATTGTACAATTTAGTCAGGGAGGGAGTTAATTCTGATTTAAGAAGTTTATAAAACTCTGCTGGGAAACCATCTGGGCCTGGGGATTTATTATTTTTTAGAGCGGCTATGGTCTTGGAGACCTCCATTTCCGAGATAGCGGAATTTAAAAATTCGTTTTGTTCTGAAGAAAGTTTAGGAAGATTTATTTTGTCAAAGAAGGTTTTTCTATGATCTGGGTAATTTGGGGTGGCCGTATAAAGTGAAGTGTAGTACCTGTGGAACTCCGCCTGTATATCTCTTAACAAGGTAAAATTTTGCTTTGTGGAGGGGTTAGTAATATTAACTATTGACCTTCTGGCTTTATGGGTCTTAATCAGATTAGCCAGGAGTTTGCCCGGTTTATTGCCCCATCGAAAGAATTTGCTTCTACCATAATCCAATTTGGTTTGGGCCTGTGCAAGCAGAAAACTCTCTAGGAGTTGTCTAGTTTCTTTGTAGTTAGCAACATTTATGTCAGTGGGGTCTTGGGAGTAAGCACGAAATGTCTGAACCATAGCATCATAGAGGGAGTTATATTTCAATTGGAAATCTTTCTTTTGCTTGCTCTGATAAGAAATTATCTGTCCCCTAAAAACTGCCTTAGCAGTTTCCCAGAACAGAATAGGGGCATCTTTATGTTGATTATTAGTGTAGTTGTAGACTGTCCACTCGGCCACAAGAAATTTTTTAAAGTCATCCGAATTATAGAGATATGAGGGAAAACGCCACAATCTATCTCTAGAATGACCACCTGTCAGTTGTAAGGACATAGATATAGGGGCATGATCTGAGATTACTATAGTATGAATATCCGCATTGAGAAGCCTAGGAAATAAGTGGTCACTCATAAGGAAATAGTCAATGCGCGAAAAAGATCTATGGACTGCTGAGTGGAAAGTATATGAACGATCAGACGGATTGCGTACGCGCCAGGGATCAGAAATTTGATGTGTATGCTTTAAATATTGGATGTGGGCGGAAGAATTGGGCATGTTGCAGATCGGGGAAGAGGATCTGTCCATGGCAGGGTCGGCCACCGTGTTGAAATCACCTGCCACAATAAGATTTGAGATATCCGATTGCAGCAAGATGTCAGATAATTGGGCAAAGAACTCCCTCGGTGGCGAATTAGGCGCGTAAACGTTGACTAAAGTATAGGTAGTTACCCCCAATTTCACTTCTAGTAACAAGTACCGCCCCTGCGGGTCATGTACTGATCTTACCACCTCATATTGCAGATTTTTGCTAAAAAGTATAGCTACCCCCCTAGTTTTGTTTATATAGTTAGCCTTACAGCATTCCGCTATCCAAGGGCTCCTTAGCTGATCGGCCTCCTGGGACCAATGCGTTTCTTGTAAAAAAACAACATCTGGTGCTAAAGTTTTAAGGTGACTAATAACTCTTTTCCTTTTTATCGGCGAGTTAAGACCCCCTACGTTCCAAGATATCAAATTAAATCCCTGTGTATGTAAGTGTGAGGGGATCATATCCCCTGGAAGGGGATCAGTGCTGGCTTGTGACATAATTATACTTGGGTAAGAAGAGAAACCACATAGTTATTAACCAATAGTTATACAACCTGACACCATCCAACCACTCCAGACAGGATAAGGTCCGTCCAGCGTCCCTCCAACACATCAAGATGTTAAGGGTTTGACGTTTGATATTAAACTGCGAGACTGATGACATCAAACACATGTATGCATTAGTCACATGAAAATAAAAAATAAAATTGCTCCAAATAACTCCTAATTTCAAATTTACCCCCCGATTACAATCTTTGGCCCTCCTATAGGGCTCAACAGTTGTAAACAAAAAAACTTGTAACCAAATGAACTTCAAACCGCCATAATGGCAGGCAACCGCATAACTAAACATTTATAGTTAGTAAGTAGAATTTGGCGACCTAAACCAGACTTTATCCGTCAGTAGGTAGAATATTGTCATTACCCAGATCTAGATGGGAGACAAACTCCCTTGCTTTCACTGGGTCATCAAAAGTGTGAATTTGACCGTTGTGAGTGATGCGCAGTCTTGCTGGGAAGGCAAGAGTGAATCTGAAATGATTATTGTGGAGGGCCGAGCATATAGGGGCAAAAGCTCTTCTTTTTTGGGACACTTGAGCAGAGAAATCCTGAAAAATAAAAATCCTTTGATCCCCCACTTTGAAGTTGGGACTAGCCCGGTATGCTTTGAGAACAGATTCCTTTTCCCTGTAGTTTAGAAATTTAGCGATAACCGCTCTAGGGCGCCCATCAGAGTTATTACGTTCTGGGCCTAACCTATGTGCCCTCTCAATTATCATGTTACTGGAGGAACTAGGTAGTCCAAGGGCCCCAACCAGCTCCTCTTGAATATAAGCAATGAGTTGCACATTTTTTACACTCTCTGGAATGCCAATGAAACGCAGGTTATTCCTGCGGTTTCTATTCTCTAAGTCGTCCAACTTCTCCTCGAACTCCTTTAGACGCTTAGCCTGGGCAAGGGCAGTGTTTTGTAGGGCAATGTGTGAGTCGTCAATATCACTCACCCTTTGTTCCAGGGAATTAATTTTTTTAGTATTAGTTTCTAGAGCCGTCAAGGCACTATCGATGCTGGACTGCAAGGAATTAAAACGTGCATCGAAGGCAGGTATCAGCTTCTGCTCGATCATTGGGAACTAATAAAGGGACAGTTCCTTTGCCGTCTCTGCCGGCGAAGGCTGGGGGGCCGAGGTCTCTGGCTGAGAGGTAGAAGAGCCCCGAGACTGCTTTGGTGATGGGGGGGAAGGGGGGCCAGATTTAGCGCCCGCAGCTGCGGTGGCTTGTCTTGGTTTACCCATGGTTGAATCACCAGGAGCCCCTAGATATCTTTTCATACCCCGTTAGTAGGAAGCCGGTAAAGCCCCTTGAAATCCCAATACCCTAGTTGTATCAGGGAAAAAGCAATGAAACACCGATTGTTCCCAAGAATCTTTCACCCACCTGTTAGGTTACCTTATGAGTAGAAAAAACTATTATTATGGCCTGACAACATTACAGTTCGCAGTTATAATAGGTCACCCAATAGAGAAAAACCTTTACATTCTTAAGATGGTTAGACAATCAAATGTTAAAAGGGTTCAAAGTAAATACAATTCAAAACACACTGTAGGCTAATAGAAGATTTAGGCATATAACCAAAGTGGGCCTTATACACCCAAGATTCAGAAGTAGGCTAATATGACCCACAGGAAGAATTACAAACAGATAACATACATTATATTGAGCCAGCCTATCACTTATCTATATACGTATGGTGTAGGTCAGGAGTCCGCCTTGACGACAGTAGGTGCAGAATCCGCAGCACTGGCAAAGTCTCAGCACTCAGGGGATGCAGAAAGAACCACTATAAACAAGCCCTTTGGATCATATAGGAGTCGGTGAGGCAGGTCTGAGATGCTGCCTATTCAGGCACGCTGCTTAGCCTTCGACCGTGGCTACCCTCCTCAAAACTTCAGGGCTATCGCCCTCTTTCCGAGTGCCAGGGTCCCTCCCGGTGTGAAATCCCCGCTTAATCCTGGAAGCGGTCTGCTGGGCTACGCAGGGTCTGCTGTTCCTTTCATAGGCCACCTGCCTGAGTATCTGGAATTGGGGTGCTGCCTGTTCAGGCACGCAGAGGGAACACGTGGCACATAGAAGCAGGAAGCAGTATGAAGTTATGGAGCCAGTGGTCTCCAAGGCTATAGCCCTTTAATATCGCCTGTGCCGCTCAAAAACCCCTTCCAATCCCGACTCAGTGTGAGGTAGCACCAGTGCTGTTACTGAGAAAAGTAAGGAGAGCACCCTGGGTTTTAACAGCCCCACTGTCCCTCTGTTTGTGCCGCCAATCAGACAAGGAAGGGTCTTAGAAGGGAGTGAAAGGAGGTGGATATTATACCTCCTACACCACAGCGTTTAACGTCAGGTGCTGGGTTGTGGTAGATGTAGCCTTGCCAGTCTTGGTAAAAGCTGTCACACTCCCCTGTCACCTTAATGCTTGCTGCCTGTATGTTCGGTCTCTGCTGCTGCTCTCCTCTCGCACCTCCTCCTCTCTCCAAAGCAGCTTCGTATCACGTGGGTCCGGCTAGGTCAGGGCCTCCGCCGAGCCTGGCGTTACAGAAAATCCCGGTAATCTGGCCTCTGCGCACTTTGTACCTCCGTGGACTGTGTGGCAGCGTCGGTTCTTCCCCGCTCCGCTGTGGCTGCGTGCCTACTGTGATGCAGCCGCAATCACCGTCAGCAAGCTGCCGTGTCTCTATGGCATCTCTTGGTGCCCTTTTGTCCTAGGGCTATAACTTCCCGTGAAGTGTGGTCAGGGAGCCGGGTGATGGTTTACCCCTTGCCTGCCAGTATCCCCGATGCCTGCAAGCCGAATCCCAGCAAATTGCTACCGTAATTTCAGTTTTTAAGCTGTTTTCAGGGGTTTCTGCAGGGAGCTCTGTAAAAAAGCGTCCACAGTGAGTGGCCCGCCCACCGGAAGTCCAAATTACACTTATTTAAATAAAATGATGATAGAATAACAGACCAGAACACTGCTACATCCTAAACTCCATGGCCACTCTCCATGCTCTTATGGAGATACATTCTGAGGACCCTACCTTTACATTTCTGCACCGTCCCCAGAAATCATACAGTCCAGACTGTACCATTTACATCCCTCCCCATGCCCACAGTGCGAAAGCATTTCCACTTTGAGCTCTGAGCTCTGGCCTACCCTGCCAGGGCCTGTGTTAGCATGTCTGGCACCCCCCTGAAAAAAATTATAAATATTGTAATCACACTGCTGTGCCTGGCACAGGAAAACAGAGGAAACACTGACTCCTCCCTCTGATCAGGTGACTGGTCACATGGGCTAGACATCAGCAGAGGTCAGTTCTCACAGATCTGGCTAAATGTCAGCTCTGAGAAGCAGGGAGATGAGCGGCGGCGCCTATCCAGCATGGCGCCTGGATGCGCCGCATCCCCCCAGAGTGCAGCACGCTGGCCCAGCACCCTACCTTTGGAACTTACCGGGACAGATCTGGATACAGAAAGCCGCCCTTGTAAGTTCTGGTACTGCGGCGCTTGTGCAAGGGGTGTTTTCTGATCATAGCAAATATTAGGATCTGGCTTAATATTATGGCCCTTTTATATGAAACAGAATGACATTTCTTCAGTATCCAGAAGGTGAAATGGAGCTTCTGATCTCATTTTTATGCATAAATTACACAACTGAAATTTTTGGTCTCTGGTCTCCTTAATTTTTTAATGTTCTCAATGAAAATGTATTACTGGTCTATGATTTATTTGAATGATTACATTCTTGCTTAGTTCTTGCCTCTCAATGTAACCCTTCTTATTTATGGTCTACTATACTATATAACACGTTATTTCAAATGTATAACCAGGAATGTCTTTTGTATGGGTACAGGTATTTGTTCACTATCGCTACATCATAGAATAAAAATCAACTTACTTTCGTGTACATCAAGCATGAATCCATGGAAATGCACCCGCTTTTTCTGTTCTACTTCAACATGTGAAAAAAACATGTCCATTACCATAGTCTTTCCAGTTCCTTAAAATAAAATAATATTTCATTTTTATCAGTAATACAGCTTAAATTAAACATTTCTAGAGAGAATCATGTTCCAGAGAATGGTCTGATCTGACACTAGAGATGCTGTCACATAAAATCATCAGCATAAGAATATATTTTTATTACTCATAACAAAAAACATTACAACGCTTAAAAAGTATATTATGAGATTTGTCAAAGCTCTATTCCGTTGCATCTGAAGGGGTTTGTTTACATTTACACTCCCTTACTATGCTCAAAATAAACTTTCATACACAGCAAAACACTTGTTGGTAGACAAACACAGTACTGATATATGTATATTAGCTCTGAAACAATTACATTCATGGCTGTATGGGTTCTATCATACAATACTGCATTTACTGCAATAATATAAATGTAAAAACACAAGACTGGATCCAGACCAGTTCAGAGTGTAGCTGCTAACCAGGCTATCCAATGCTAGATCCCCACTGTATCCTGAATCCATTGCAGGCAAGGAGAGGTCGGGTCACACCTTTTATATATAAAGTAGGGATGGCTCGAAAATCTAGATAAGGCGTAAGGGCCCAAGCAGACCCTTAGTGTATTATTTGATTAAACCCTCTCCCGCTAGCAGGGTTGCACGATTTAAATCAAACTATTTAAATCAAATGATTAAATCAACGATTAAATCATAATCTGGATCAAAACATGAAAAAAACTACAAGTCATTGAAAGGATTTTTTTTCAACGTACGGTTTTGTACAATCCAAAACACGCAACAGATTGGGAAATAAAAAAGCAGCTAAGCTGATTGCATGCTACAGAGCCTTTTCTGTGAGGACGTGGACAAAGACATGTACGTTTTTGATTCAGACTCAAACAACTGATTGAGTGAAATTCAGAGCCTAATTGTACTTCTTGATGCAACTGTTTAGTGTATATTTATTTTATTACTGTGTTCAATTTGTTACTGTTCTCACTTCAAAAATTGTTCAGGTATTACTAAAACAGGGTGTAAACATCTAAAATTAAACTGTTTAATTTAAAAAATATATAGATATAAAAAAAAATCCTATTTAAATAAAAATTCTGCTTTAAATCAAATAAATCCGATTTAATTGATTTTTTCAAATTTTTTTATTATTGAAATCTTATTGTTTATGCAAAGTTACTTACCTACATCTCCAAAGATATAGAGACCTTTTGGAGGTTTTCTCCGTGTGAAAAACTAAAATGAAAGTGTAAATTAAAGTTATTTTCTTTCTGACATTTAGCTTTAAAATTCAAATTTTAGACATGATTGTTATTGTCAGTGCATAACAAGAACCCAATCCAACAAGTGCTCCAAAATATTGTTACAATTTGTCTTCACATAATCAGTTTAACAACTTTTTTACTATTTTGCCAGATCGTAAAGGAGCTCATCTCTTCTCTATCATCTCAGGTGATCAGCATGTTAGGCATTGTTGGAGGTAGACAATGGGCCGGATCCAGAACTACGTCTGTCTTCTAAAAGACTGCATATACGCAATCTACGTATCGATACGATACGCAGATTACGTACAATAGCTACAACGCATGCGCAGTAGCTATTGTTCATTGAATTACGTCCGTCTATGGAAGACGGACATAGTCCTGGATCTACCCCAATTCCTTTGGAGAATTCTTAAAGGTAGGAGGCAAACTGTCTGAATGACATGAGACTTTTCAGCTTGATGTGAAAAGGAAATTAATATTGCAGAGAAAAATAGTTCAAACTTTCCCATTCATTATGCTACTTCTAAAGTTAATTTTGATTATTATTTGCTTTACTGTATTTATTGACTTAGCCCATAACAACATTCAAACAATAAAGTTCTTTTCAAAGCAAGGTGATAGCTGAATGACGATAACATAACATAAAAAAAAACAACAAAAGACAAAACAAAACAAGTGACTACCTCAAACAGTCAGACTTTGTGTAGACTTTAGGTACCAATAAATGAACTGTAGTGCACCCAGTTTCAACCATGTATCTGAAGGCGCCATGCACCTAAAATTATAGCCATGCTAAGTGCATGCTGGACATTCACATTCTGGTCGCTTATGATGGAGACCTTCCCTTTACAAACCCTGTATTTGCTACTGATAGAAAGAGAATACGATAGAGAGAGAGGGCCCGATTCAATTAACTTAAAATCGTTCACCGGCGTATTTTTAACGCTATTTTTAGCAAAATAACGGGCGGTATTTTTTTTTAAATTCAATTATTTTGTAGCGTAAAAAACACGCCGTTTTTTTAACGATAGTGTTAATTTTAAATTCGCACCTATGAGAGGTGCGTATTTTTAACGATGTCCTGTCTTGTGCCCCGACAGGGCATGCTGATGTTTGTAGAACTACAAGCATCAGCATGCCCACTTGGAGAACCACAAGCGTCAGCCTGCCCTGCCAGCCAGAGCCCGCTGCGCTGAATACATGCCCCAAAATGTACATAATATTTTTACACATACTTACCTACTCTGCTGGGGTTCAAGTCTTCTAAGCTTTTAATCCAGGGGGTGCCTTGGTAAAAAAAAAACATTGTGGAACGTTGCAACTCACTTCCTTCTATCAGGACATGCCCGGCACTAATGACAGGTTCACTGTCAATGGCCAGTGTCTGGAATATCGTGGGAACGATATTTCAGACATATTCCCCAATGACAGTGAACCTGTCATTAGTGCCGGGCATGTCCTGCTAGAAGGAAGTGAGCTGTGACATTCCACAATGGGTTTTTTTTTTCTTCATACAATTTATTGTTTACTGGGCTTAACCCCTTGTGGATGGTCCGAGACATCTATAACAATGGTGTACAATACACTGGCCTCATCCATCATCTAATAGATAAATGGATCTATGTTTATGTTCTAACCTCCTGCCCAGAGTATTGTGGGATGGTTTACTAATAACAGGATGCATTGTTACACCACTAACATAATGACACCCCGAGCGTTGCCTAGGAAATGAGACAGGAAGTGCTGCCCTGGGAGCTTCCTGCTTTGTCCTGGCCGGGAAGCTGCTGACATTCCAGTCATTGGGAAAAGCTTGTACACGAAATAGAAATGGGTGTTTGCGTGTGCGGTTATTCCGCCCTGAGCGCCAATGTGTTAAACGCTATAACGAGCAGCAATCACTGCTTCCGGCCGCTCACGTCGTCTGTACAAAATGACAGATTCCAGCAGCTCGGTTCCCTGTTTCTATGGAAACCGCAGTCACTCCGCAGAGCACTGGCACTGCAAAGGTTAATGAAGGAGTTATTACCGTTCCTACATAACCTGCGTTCACGGGTTGTAATCTGCAATATGTCTTAAAATACAAAAATCAGTTACCTCTATGTCACGGTGGCTGGATGAGATATATATACATATATATATCTATCTATCTATCTATCTATCTATCTATCTATCTATCTATCTATATATATATACACACATATATATATCTATCTCAAGAACTTACAATGAATAAACAATACTGCTATAAATATTATTGTCCTTACATTATACAATAAAAAGTTTAATGTAAAATATTTATTTAAAGAAATAAATGATGAAATGTAAGACAATAATAAACTGACATCTCCTATACACTTATTTCTAAAGTAAAGGTGACAAAAGCATCTTGTTGTTTATGCTGATTGGTTTATGTGCAGTCAGTCTATTAAATCAGCACAATAATTGTATCATTTAGAATGATATTCATGGGTTGTAAACCCTCCTCTACTGATTTAACCAGTGATTGACACAGAAAAGTTTAAGAGACTGGCGATTTGAGAGGCAGGATCTATCATAGTACCCTTTTGATGTCAAATATTGGTTGCTGCTTAATTAATGCAATGCATCATTTAAATGCAAACATTTCACAAAATAAATTATTATACAAAAGACATGCAGATATGTCAATGCAAATAATTATGTGTGTTTTATAGTATAAAGAAAAATAAAGGCTAATACTTCCTGGAATAGTTATGGCCTGTATAAAAGCACTCTGCTTACTCCACATATACAGTGCTACATTATTTTATTTTCAATACAAGATTATATAGTAAATAACCATGATTACGAATGAAAGACAAAACAAGTTGTTTTCTTATTGTATGTGTGAATTAAGACAAAGTCTTTTTTTTTTTTAGTACATAAATTTAAAAAAAACGTTGAATGCACGTGTATTGCAAATAGACATGTGTCTGGTATTTGTTCTAAGACATTCTAAATTACCATGTGGGGAAAATGAAAAATGCAAATAGAGCTTTGCAACTAAAGACTGACATTAGCACACTTATCTAAACAATTACATATTCCAAAATATTATAAAACATAATTCACCAAATATTACATATTTGTAATTAATTCCAACATAATATTAGTTTCAATAATATATAGTATAAGATAAACAGTATTACATTATTATTCACTGTTATTATATGCCCTTATATGTTAATAATTGTAATTAGTGTTTTTTAATATAGGTCATATATATACCATGATACTGTAAGACTTTGTCTTTGATTATTTGATTTACCAAGACGACGAGTGCCATACTTACCTGTGTGTGTGATATATATATATATACGGATGGCACTCCAGGCAAAATCAAAAAGCACTCCGGTGCGCACTCAGCTGTAAAGGCTAAATAGGAAGTCAGTGACGGGAGAATGAAGCAACAGACACATAGTCTTAGGTTGAAGTGTACACATCAGCCTAAGGCTGCGTGTCTGTTGCTTCATTCTTCATTGTGAAAATCTGTGTGCCGCCCGTCATTGACTATATATATATATATATACACACACACACACACACACATACATACATTCATACACACATATATATATTGGCTAACTGTATTTCTCTCAGATAGGTAAATGTCATTTTTTTTTCTCTTTCATCATACAGACAGCAATGGAACTTTCAGTGCTGGTTCATAGAGGTTCCTTGACAGAGACCGGTGTCAGAAACTTTATGATGAAGCCCAGAGTCCTATGATCCGTCTCCCAGAAGGGCATCACAATATAATGAAAGGTGTAG
>WWET01000831.1:106634-119832 GCA_011038615.1 Limnodynastes dumerilii
ATATATATATATATAATTCCTAGAACCTTTTAATTGTATTCCAAAAGGCTGATGCAGTTCCTTGCGATGATGGGATTAGACGCAAAGTACATCGATTTCCGTCTATTACGGTAGTCACACATCACAGATTTTATCACGTACCTCTTTTCCGGAAGCACAATGGGCAGAATTGAATTTGGCCCCAGCACTTTTGCAGTATAACCTTGATGAAAAGCTTACTAAGAAGCACTAAATGCAGGATATGCAAACTGAAAGGTTATATTGAAGGTTTACCTCAGATATATTATATTCTGCACATAATTTTTATGCACAAAATCATAAGTTATTACATGCTGTGAAATCAAATTTAAGTGACATTCTAATGATAACCTTAATTCAAATTTACATTTAAAAACCATAATTTAGGGGGAAAAAACAGAAATAGGTTCCTATGAAGATGTAAAAAAAAAGTTGGTAGTCGTGTTGCAGATGATTGGCAGGATTTTCTCTATGCATCATGCAAATATCCAGTCATGAACAGAATCAGAGGAAGAAAAATGCATGTGCATAATCTTGCTTAATCAAGAATTCTAAAAAATAAACAAAACGACCTAACAGCCGAGGTCACTTTTAAAAATAAATTAAAATGATAATGTTCTATGCTAGGTAATTAATCAATGAGCAAAGTTATTGTTGAAGGTATATTTAGGAATATTTTTTGGCTACATGAAACAATTCAACTCTTACATCTTTTTCGTTAAAGAGGGCAGATACAGACTTCAGAATTTTGGCCAACTTCTAAGTGTTTAATTCGGACTGCAGCCTTTTTTCATACTGCTTAACAAAAGAGGAGCCAAATACACAATGGGCCGTATCCAGACCTGACATGCAAGGTGTGTCATTGACTGGAATTGACTGAAGGGTGTCTGCGCCTTCCAGATGTTATGCTAGTGTTACGATAGTAGCACCAGCGTAGCAAGATTCGCATGGAACTTACTTCCGCAGGAGCCTATGCTTCCCCTCCACCTGCTAAAGTGGGAGGGGGGAAGCATGCTAATTGTACAGTGTAGGAAGGGGACTGACTTAAGGTAGGCTTATGGCAGCATAAGCGAGAGAGGGGTATGCACTCCCCTTTCTCTGTCGGACAGACCGGTCTGGATCTGACCCCGTATTCTCAATTTAAGCTATAAATATAAAATACATAATAAAACTGAGGTATAAACACCACAAAAGCTGCTGCACCAAGGAAGTCAATCCCAAAAAAACCACAAATACACAAGTGCTGTGCTAGTGTGTGTACACCCTCCTTTTAACCATATATATTTATAAAAAAAATGATTATTAAAGAACTACCAGTACTCACATTTCACAAATATATACAATTTATTTATATACAATAAGATAAATAAGAGGAATAAAGAGCTCAATTTGAATATCAATTCAATTATGCAGAAATCGCATAGTGGTGCACAACAAGAGTTAAAATCCACAAATGTAATACCCCTTTCACATTGCCACTAAAAACACGTTCCCAGGACTAGACTCAAACTACCCGGGCTAGTGGCAATGTGAAAGGTCCTAGGGCTCTTGACCCGGGTCTAAATTGCTGGGGTTTCAACACAGGAAAAAAGAAGGGTTTTTCCTATGTTCTATCCGGGTATGGTGGCAATGTGAAAGGTCATCTGTAATCTGCCACTGTCCCAGCATTCACCATGGTGCATTGGAGAAATGACGTGTGGGAGCTGCTCTCCATTCATCATGGGGAGTCAATCAGGGCGCAAATCACAGGCACCATGAAGGATGCCCATATATACTACAATAGAGCTGAAAAGGTTCAATTAAAGGGGGGATTGAAAAGTCCCAGTAGCAGGTTGTGAATAAATAAAAAATGCTGCACAAACAGTACTCCAAAGTGCTGGATAGTAGGAGGAGGAGTGGTTCTGGACATATTAAATGGTCTCTTACTTGACCAATGTCAAGAGGTGTTTGGCAACACTGCTTCACCTTATCCAGTATCTCTATTTTTGTCTTTGTCCACTGCTGAGTTGGAGAAGTCTCAAAGCAGCGTTAATTCGTGATGTTCTTCTCCACTCATGTTTAAAGGCCCACCTGAAGCATCAGGTGCTGCCGGAGAAATGAGTGAGCAGGCCGAAATTGTCCGATAATGATGTGGAAACGCCATGTGAGCCGACAACAAAACAGATGATAAACTGCAGACGAGCAACCAACGACACCCTCTGGCTTGCACGAAAACAGTAAATTCTGTGTTTTTCCCTTTTGTATGTGAATTTTAAATCTTTATTTTTATATCTTGTTTGAAAGTCCAATATGCTATATAATAAATATAGTCTGCAAATGCTGCACATCTCTCCATAATAGACAGTCCATTTTCCCAATTTGTAAATTTTAATAATTATGGCCCGTATTCAGAATACGGGACGCATAACATATACGTCCGGTGTTTAGCGATTTTTACTACTGCGCATGCGTAGTAATTTTTTTACATAATCTACGTATCTTTTTCTTACGTAGATTGCGTAAATGCGGTCTGAAAGACCGTCTATTCCCAGGTATCTGGTTTCTATAAATGTGGAAGAAATTATTACTTGTAAATATGTAGTAAACAGAACTAAAACTATTATGCAATGGTAAACAGACGATCCAAATTAAACAGTATATTAATTATAAGTAAGAATATGTAATCGATCTACTATATTGTTAAAGTGATGTCAGATTTGTGGGAAGTACTACATGGTCACTTAAGATCCGCATTTTGGAACATAGAAGTTAAGAAATCTTGAGGAGAGTGCAAACTCACATTGTGCCCAAACATTTTCAAAGATATCATCAGAGTAATCCCTAAAGTCACTAAATCCACTAATGTTGATTGGCCTTGAATGCATTCCTAGACCATCGTCATCTGGAGGTGTGAATGAATCTATGGAGCTTAATGGGGTAATTTAAAAATCAAATAACCTTGAAAATACTAGTTTCTAAATGTATATATGCTTTCATATAATATTTGTTATATACATACTCTTTTGTTATATGTATGTTCTACTACATTGTTTTGCTGTTTATGACGTGATTTGTTGCCTTTTTTGGTCGTAGTGAGAGCACCGGAGGGATGACAAACATGAGGGACTGTTGGCATACATATCGGTGCACATACTAAGTACTGTCCCTTTAAAAGGCAAAGTGAGATTGCCTTAGCATATAGTCTATATAAGAAAAACAATAGAATCTTCAATATATTATAATATGTGAATGTCGGACCACATTAATCTTTTTTTTAGTTGTTGATTATTTTTATATTTATATTTACTTGCTTTATGTAAACTATATTGTATAAAATTGTTTCATGTTTTGTTTACTACTAGTACTCAATATCTCAATATGTATAAATCAATGTTCAGCTGTGCCTCCTTCTTGATGTCACATAAATACTCCACATGTGGAATAGTCAATCACCTCGGATGAAATGGCTAAACATCATGAAATGTGTAAAGATTGTTTGCTCACTCAACCTTTTAAGTGCTTTTAATATAGTGGACTAAGGGGCTGATTCAGAGTTTAGGAGTAAGAGCAAAACAGGTGTAAGTGTACAGCTTGGCTAAACCATTTTGCAGAGTAAGGGGTGTTAATTTTAATTCTTTTGCATGCAGTGAAAAAACTTCACTTTTGCAAATAGAACTCAAATACTGCATAGCTTTATGTTTAATCTATATATTAAAATTGAGCTAAGAAAGTTCACCTCTCAATTCTAATTCCGCTTTTACAATTAAAATTTGCCTCTCCTTGCACTTCAACATGGTATGGCTCAAGGTGTAAGTGCAACTCTGGATCAGCCCCTAAATCTCTAAATAAGAGGTTCCTTAACTACTTTTTCAAACACGCTACTCTGCTATTTCCATATTATTGCTTGTGGAGCATGTCTATGAAAACTGCCGGACGATCACTGGCTCCTTAAAAGATTTATAATCGTTTATTGTCAAAGACCCTGGGTTTTTACCTAGGGTGAGAGATTTTCATTGCAGCGGCAAGTTCCTCTGGTGATAAGGGTTTCTTTAGGAAATCCACCTCCTCTGGCACCAGTTGGAAATAACGTACCGTAAAAAGATAGTCTTGGATAAGGGTTTCCGGTCAACTGATGTAGATGGTCCAGGGAGGTTATAGAGTTGTAAATAGTAGGAGCAGAAAGAGTATGCAATATCCTCAGTCTAGTGCTGGAGAATGCTAACTCTTTTTTTTTTTTTTACTCCACATGTATTACAATAATTTGGAAACCCCCCTTTAAAAATCCTGCGTTTGCCACTGCCGTACAGACAATGAGATAACGAAATGGGTATAGCTGACTTTTGAGTTATTTTTACATCAGCGCGTGTCAGCTAAACATTATTAAACTTACAAAGATTATGCAATCGAATTTCAAGGACCATGTGTGACGGTGGATAACACACAATCAAATAACAATAGAATGAAAGAAACAATAGAGGAGGAGAAGATAGAAAGGAGAAAAGAGAACAAAGAGGGGGAGGGGTGGGGTATTCTCAGATAGAGTACACTCTGAGTTACATGTCATAGATGGGTACATGCGCATAAGGATGATCCTGTGAGCTTGGTATCAGTTGGGTAGAATTATGCTAATTAGGGCTTCACCTATTTCCATTGGTCGGTGAGGTGAGAGGTAGTTAAGGTAGGTAGGGGTAGTTTTGAAGTCTAGCCACGCATACCACGTGGTGATATAGGCAGTGAATTTATCATAGGCAGCGGTGAGGATGTCATCGATAGCTGTCACGAACTGCAAGGTTTTATGGGACCTGTCCCAGGTTCCAAGGGAAGTGGCAGATGAGCAGGAGTGAAAGGAAACTTGTTTAATAAATAATATTTACATGAACAGACATGTGCATAAATCAAACGATCGGACTATGCCGGTTTGGCACAAATGATAAGAACAGTTCGGTAAATGGATTATGCCGACTTAGAACACTAGCCAAAAACAGTCCTGAACAGATTGTGCCGGCTTTGCACACTTGGCAAGAACAGACTTGAAATGGGTTTAGGAATCAAACCTGGAGTTCAGAAGACGTGGCCGGACTGGAGTGCAGAAGACTACTGGACCAGACTGGAACGCAGAGACACTGGACTGGACTGCAGGACCAGGATAGCAGGACCAGGATAGCACTGTATAGCAACAGCAGGCTGAACTGTATAGCAACAGTAGGCTTTACTGAGTAGCAACGGCAGGCTGAACTGTATAGCAACAGTAAGCTTGACTGGGTAGCAACGACAGGCTGAACTGTATAGCAACAGTAGGCTTGACTGGGTAGCAACGGCAGTTTAAACTGTATAGCAATAGTAGGCTTGAACTTGATGCTAGGCAGGTTTGACTGGGTAGCAACAGCAGGTTATACTGTATAGCAACAGCAGCTTGAACCAGATGCTAGGCAGACTTGGCTGGAATGCAGCAAGCAGGTTAAACTGTATAGCAACAGTGGCTTGAACCAGATGCTAGGCAGACTTGACTGGAATACAACAGGCAGGTTAGGAAGCAAGATAACTAGACAACATGAAGACCAAGTTGTTCTGAGCACAGAATGGACTGTGCACAGAGTTTAAATAGCCCGCCCAGTGCTCAGATTGGCTGGAAGAATCATGTGTGCACAGAGGAGCATCTGAGTGGCTGCTGGGAATCACCTGACAGGAGGCAAGATGGCGACGCCCATGCACCAGAGAGGTAATGAAGCAGATGTCTAATCCCAGACACAAACACACATGCTTTAATGAAGACTTTTGCAGGAGGCTGCCACCACTGAAAGTGGCACCTCTGGAGGGCTGGAGAGTGGTACATCATGGGGAAGCCGCTGACAGACGGGTTGTGGTCAGGTAAATGCGGCGCTTGCCTCCGCAGACCATGACAATACCGTCATAGAAGTCAATACGTTCACTAATACTATTTTTAATAGAAGGGATATGGACAATAGTTTTGTTGTATAAAGACTGGATCTACCCAACCAACTGAAATACCTATTATTGCACCTTTAGTGATAAAAATTAGAGTTAATCATTAAGGAACTTGTTAAGAAGCTTCTGGCATGAGTGAGGTCTGCATGGGTAATTTAATACATTCAATTTCAATTACAGTGGGTTAAGCAAGAAAGCAGTTATTATAGTGTTGTTTATTATTAATTATTATATTTATTACTATTATTATTATTATTATTAACAGTGTTCAATCACAACATCAAGACCTTAAGACTATTTTTATATTAACAATAATACACAAAAAGTTATAATGTATGCATAGTACAAAATGAAAACTTTGCAGTAGCACATCCAGTCTGTTTGCATGAGGCAGGCTTGAATTTACTTGGTGTACATATTACTAATTATAGCCCAGTTCAAGATTTAAATGAACTCTGCTATATAGAGCTTCTACTGAAAAACACTAGCTTCCCTTTAGAGCTGCTAATGTGTAACATTATCCAATAGACTTGTAAAATAATTATGTTTATTCTGTTCTGCTATTCAGCATGTGTTGCAAGGCATGTGCAGCAGGACTAGCTATACTGATAGGAAGTTATGAAGTGTTCCAGTCTTCAGTGTCAGTCTACAGACATCCTCCATTAGATAGGGCTGCCACAACGGAACAGTCTCTGAAGACTGCAATGGCGACAGGTAGTTTTCTTATTCTAACCATCCCCTTCTCACAAACTAAGCCTAACTCTAACCATCTTTGTCATGCACACTAATCATCATCATCCTGCAGCCTAACCTTAACTCTCCCCTTTCCAGGGCAAAAAAACAAGCAGATTAGAAGAAGAGGTTTAAAGCACTTTTCTGTTCCTGTGGAAGATTTACTAGGAAGCTGAAATTTTGGGTCCAAAAGGGTTGTCTAAAATTGGACAAGATGATGAAGGTAGCGCTGTTTTAAGTGGGGACATTTTTGAAGTCTTAAGATTGGAGACCAATATACCTGTAATCTCTAACCAGTTATGATGGCCCTGATTCACACCTAAGAAGCTGCAGCTTCTTAGGTGTGTAATTTTGCAAATGTAACTACTGCGCACGCACAGTGGTACATTTAGATTGCCTCTATGCAGTCTTTAAAGAAGTCCAGTATTTTCCTATCTGCTACAATATAGCTCATGAGCAGACCCTATATAACTGCTAAACTTCTGAGCCTTTACCATGCCACCAGGAATCTAGAACGGATCTCCAATCCAGGCAATCCGTGATATCTTCAGCTCCCAGTATCCCCATCATGTCTCACCGTCTACCCAGTATTCTCCATCATGTGTCTCCAGCTCCCAGTATTCCCCATCATGTCCTTTTAGCTCCCAGCACTCCCCCCATCATGTCTCCAGCTCCCAGTATTTCCCATCAACTGTATCTAGCATACCTAGTATTTCCCATTCATATGTCTTCAGCTCCCAGTAATTCTCCATCATATGTCTCCAGCCTCCCCAATATATACCTTACTTAATTTTGAAGCCCTCCATCTGTGTCTTTCCTCCGCAGTGCTCGTTGTCTTCTTTGTGACACTGGCATGATAAAATGTCACATCGGTGTCATTTGGTATCGGCTGATGCAGCAGTTAGCTGTTCTGTGTAACTGCTGCAGCTGCTAGCAGGCACCCCTTTTTAGCAATGATTGGTGGCCCATCTTCGCAGAGTCAGACTTAGTTTGTAACTGCCAGGCCATGGTTTGTCCTGAATTTTACCTTTATATGCTTGTATTCCAAAAGAGTATTGTATAGATCAGGGGTTATTCTGTCCCTCTGACGATACTCAGCGCAACTGGGCAAGCTTCTCATGAGGTAGCAAACCAATTGCAAAACCAGATGGCAGAAGCCATCATATTCTAAAGAATCTAGAGGGCTGAATGAATTATGTAGAAAATGTACTTTAAAACCACTGCAAAATATGTAACATACACACACACACACACACACACACAAATAAATCCAACAAGTTGTACTTGTGACATGTGGTACATAGTGGTATGGAACTGATTAACTGGTACACCACCAAAAAATGTTGACAGACCAAAGAGGAGTCAGACAAGTATACCTCTATCTCTATTTTTTTTCACACAGACTTTTATTGTGATACGTTTGACCAGGACTCAATTTCTCAATGACTCCATGTCAAAAACACCTGAGAGATTAAATTCAGTTTTATAGTGCTGTTGAATGAGACCATCATGACCCTTCATCCAGCATAACCTTAGAAAAGCTTTTTCTAAGTCTTACTGATCTGTTGGACACTGAAACTTAGAAATTGTAACCAGCAATAAGAAATAAATCAGACATTACTGAAGCAGTCACACCCATATACTATGAAAGCACGGCTGCAAAAAGCCCTAAACCGCAGGTCAAAAAATCTGGACCTGGAGTTCGAATTGCTTGAGGATTGACCATAGATGCTTCAGGGTGCACTTTTTCTGCTGGCCACCTTCTACAATTGGCAGAGAATTTGTAAGCAGCGCGATGCCAGCAGTTTTGAGCATTGTGCTGCTGAGCTACTCTGTCAGCATGTATATACCTCTGTAGTCACTCCTCCATTGTCAGCCTTCACAGCTCAGCTCGCATAACATATGACGAGAGAAGGTAGTCTTCATTTTATAGGAGACTATTTTGGACGAACTATTTATAAATGAACAAACAAGTGCATACATACAAAGCGTTAATCAAAAAACCTGGCTCCTACATCTCTGGATTGGCTCCAAGCTTATGAAAAAATAATTAGAGTGCTGCCCTAAGCTACTCACTTTGGGCCTGATCCTGAGTTACGCCGCTCGCCATATTTACGGCGGGCGGCTGCTCAAGAACGGCAGAAATGCCGTTCTGCGCATGCGCCGGGCATATTTTGGCCAGCGTTATCCATGGCTCTGTGAGCCAAGGATCTAGCGTCCGTAACTACAGCATAATTACGGACGAAGGGCAGGCAGCTCCGTAACTATGCTGTAGTTACGGAAGCTGGGCGGGGGGAGAGAGGATAATTAGGAGGGGAGGCCTGTGTTAGTCAGATTACGCTCCTGTGTGAGCGTAGTTACACACAGTTACGCCAGCTGAAGTTAGGGTAGCCTTCAGCCGGCGTAACTGTGTGTAACTACGCTCACACAGGGGGAGTGCACTAGAGCTACGCTGGCCGTACTTACAGACAGCGGACCAGCGTAGCTCTGGATCAGGCCCTTTGTCACCTTACTAGAGATTATGGCCCTGATTCACACCTAAGAATCTTCGGTTTCTTAGGTGAGTATATTTAGGAAGGTAACCACTGCATATGAGTAGTAGCTTATTTTTACGCAGTTTGCGCAGTAGTGAGTGATGTGGATCATGTACGAGCAGACTTCAAGTTCACTTCTACTTACTTCACATAGAAGGGGCGTGTGAAAAGGGACTTAGGAATAAGTTAGGTAAGGTGAGAGGTGGGTGTCATTTAAACAAGGGTGGCTGGGCGGAACCTCCGACCGTATTTCCCTACTTAAGAGGGAGAATACACACGGGAACTTAAGGTAGCCTATGGCACTCGTAAGTGAAATTAGGCACCTAAAAACAGGGGCGGTGGGGACATGGGAGGGAATGGGACACTTATGTGTGGCTACATGGTAAACCGCACCTACGGATTTCACACTGAAGTCTTCAGAAAAAAACACTTATTAAACCACTTAAATAATAAATACAATTTATTTTTAAAAAAAGTTTATACAAACTATTGGACAAATGCAATACAAAAACAGCACCTATTTTCCATACGTGTAAAAAATAAAATAAAATGTAGCATGTTTAACTTTCATCTTTCAACAGCCAAGTAGCTATTTTCTTAAATGTATGATTTCCCTCTCTCTGATCCATCATTATCTCCTTAAAGAATCAGGGAAAAACTATTCCAACCAGATTTTGCTGTATAATTATTTCCTTAAAAAGCCTTAGCATTATATCACTCTCCACAAGGAACACTTCTGTATTAAAGTAGACCACTTCATCGAACGAACATATTCTTAAGAACTGAAATGCCCGTGCAATGTAAATGTAAATTGCAGGAATTGTAACAAAGTTCCCTGAATATAACTTACCCTAGCAGGGTTATTGACACAACTTTAAAGGAAACCTTATTTTTTACTGCATATATGTAGGTTATTTTGAAATGAGGTGCACCATTTGTGGTGTAGTAAGTTTAATCATGCCACTGTGTTTATTTTAGATTTATATATACTGTAAAGAACACTATGTACTGTTGCAAACAAAATCAGCAATAACACATCACTATTCTATGTCATGTGATGGCAGACAGTAAAAGAATATCACAATGTAGACAGAAGTCAAAAATATCTCAAAGTTATTCTGTAGCAATCGTCATTATGCACAGTGGTTGCAAACCATGTCCAACACTATATTGCTAAAATTACCCAAGTTAAAATGGAATATACAAATGTGCCAGTTACAATTTAAATGTATTACAACCCCTCAAAAGTATATTTTTCATAAAAAGCAAATGAAACAAAATCAACTAGCCTGGATAATAAACCCACTAATCTAAGGAAAGGAAAAAACTGGTAAAGCATACCACAGGAAGCATTCAGAGGATTTGTGGAACCTTGCTCGAGGTGTCAGAGCTGTTTTGGCAGCATAAGGCGGACCTACACACTATATTCAGATGGCTTTATTGCTTTGGCTGACTCTGTATGTCGTGAGCATCATCACCAAATCCATAGACATGGTCAATGATTAAAACCAATGGGCTGGATCCAGACCTTGTTAAGTGCATGAACTTAGTTACTCAAGGGCTAAACCATGTTGATTTCAGGGGGAGGCAAGTTAATTATATTCTTTGCATGCAGGGATATTTCTTTAAATTGCTTACTGCACACAGATACTGACCAGCTTTACTATCACACTGTTATTTAGACTTGGGATAGGAAACATCACCTCTCAACTCTAATACTGTTTGCAACATGTGAAATATGACTCCCCTGAAATCAACATGGTTTGGCCCAAGAGTAACTAAGTTCATGCACTTAACAAGGTCTGGATCCAGCCCAATGTTATTAGTAATCGGTGATAGAGCATTCTTTTTTATTATTTAAAATGTCCTAAGTAATATTATTTTTTTACTGTTCTTGTAACACAGTAGCACCCAAGAAGAGCGATATCAAGTTAGTCCACATATAGCAAGAGGATAGAATGCGTATTCATAGAACAACCCACTGATATGTATTATGAAATATATTAGCAGACAAAGTAAATAATTGGCCAATATCAGAAATCCCAAAGGGCTTGTGGCCATGATTACATCCGTTAGAAGTACTTTTAGTGGGGCAATAAAACAGGGAGGCTCCTGGCAATGATGTATAAGCCACATAAGGGTAGAAATTACATATTGGGTATAAGGGAGGATAATAATGTATTACATACTAAGTCTAAAGATCTTCTTGCTCAATTCCTCTCCTACTATACTATACCAATCCTAGACGAGGGACATTTGGACATTCAGGACACATAAACTTCTTCTCCCCAGTGTGGTTACGCTTGTGACGTTGCAGCCCATCGCTCCTTGTAAAACGTTTTCCACAAAACGCCCAGGTACAAACAAAGGGCCTTTATGCATTGTGCCAACATAAGTGAGCTCGCAGGTGGGATGTCTTTCCATACACTTTACCACAGCCTGGGATGGTGCAAATATGTTGCTTCTTTGGGGTACTTGCAAAGTATGGCACATTCTTCATCACAAAGTTGACCTCAATCCTCAACATACTATCCATGACATTAATATACAACCCAGATTTCCAGAACAGCATGTCATCCTACCCCTTCAATGTGTGGCAATTGGGTGGGGGGACTGGCTCTCTTTTGAAATTGAGTGCCAAGAGGCATTTCAGTTTTATGGAGGTTGTGGAAATGTGAGTTTATTAGGGGCTCCCCATTGCATTTTTGCAGGCATGTAACTATGCATGTAAGGTGCACAGTTTTTTTTTAGGGAAAGGGATTGAAATAATCCATTTTATAAGCATCTGCTATGAAAAGCACCAACTTTCTTGAGGAAATGGCCAAATATAAATTTAACCACAACCCTTACCCTAATCCTTCCTTCCCTACAGCCAGACCCCAAGACTCCCTTCCCCGCAGCCTGACCCCAAGACTCCCATTCCATTACTCTAACCCTCCCCTTTCATTACCCTAACCCACACTTCCCTGCAACCCAACTCTAAAACTTACCGGAGAGTGTTACTCCCCCCTGCAGTCGGCGCAGGGAATCTAAGGTGGCTTTTTCGAAAAATTAATGGGTAAACATGCTGATCAGCACATTTACCCATTCTAAAAAATGTTTAGCTTTCAGTTGTCTCTACGTCTAAAAGACCCATTCTAGTGGCGACTCCCACCACCTTAACTTTAGCCAAGTAACCCAAGCTGTACAACGCGTGGCTACTTTAATAGTAGTCACAAAAATTATTATGGAAAATACAAAAACTTTTAAAATTAAAAGTTTGCATGTTTTTAATTATTTACAAAAGAAATCAATGAGATACAATATTGCTAAAATAAATTGACCTTAACAAAATTATCTTCTGTTGTGTTATAATGGAGGTCATCAAACCACATTTTCAAGTAGCAAGTACTTCAGCCTGAAGGGTCAGTCCATCATCAAAGCATCTCAAAAGCTCAACAGTTTTATTAATCTTCTGTGTTATAGTTCTACCCAAAAGTATAAAACACAATTTCATGGGGAACTTTTGTACTATAATATCTCATTAATTCCTATTGGGATCGGGAAATCACATGTCGCCATAGATACAACTAGACATACAGATAAGTAATTAGGCCTCTGTACCCTGTCACTTTTGGGTAGCACCAGAAATATGCTCAATACAGGAACCCAGCCATCACATTATGTGCTTTCTAAACCACAAGACACATTGGGGCCGATTCAGAGTTTGGGAGTAAGGGCAAAACAGTGCAACAGTGCAAGTGTACAGCTCAGCTAAACCATTTTACAAAGTAAGAGGTGCCAATTTATTTTCATTTTTTAGCATGCAAGCTAAATACTTTACATGTATAAAACAGAGGTAAACTAAGAAAAGCTCATTTTGCCTCCCCTTGCAGTTCAACATGGTATTGCTCAGGTCTACACTTGTAGCTCAAAAAATGTGTAATAGGTGTAAGTGCCGCTCTGAATCAGCCCCATTAATGATATTAAGATGTACATTATTTTGCTTT
>WWET01000831.1:145500-200234 GCA_011038615.1 Limnodynastes dumerilii
AGGCAGTACTGGACTGGAGGCAGTACTGGACTGGAGGCAGTACTGGACTGGAGGCAGTACTGGACTGGAGGCAGTACTGGACTGGAGGCAGTACTGGACTGGAGGCAGTACTGGACTGGAGGCAGTACTGGACTGGAGGCAGTACTGGACTGGAGGCAGTACTGGACTGGAGGCAGTACTGGACTGGAGGCAGTACTGGACTGGAGGCAGTACTGGACTGGAGGCAGTACTGGACTGGAGGCAGTACTGGACTGGAGGCAGTACTGGACTGGAGGCAGTACTGGACTGGAGGCAGTACTGGACTGGAGGCAGTACTGGACTGGAGGCAGTACTGGACTGGAGGCAGTACTGGACTGGAGGCAGTACTGGACTGGAGGCAGTACTGGACTGGAGGCAGTACTGGACTGGAGGCAGTACTGGACTGGAGGCAGTACTGGACTGGAGGCAGTACTGGACTGGATTGCAGCAGAAAACAGGATCACGGCACTAGACTGGAACGAAGTAGCAGAATAGCTGAGCAGGATCACACAACCAGGCACCTCAGAAGATGAGAAGATCTGGCAACGTTGGACAGAAGCTAGGGGTTTAAATACCCCGCGGAAATCTTGGATAGGTTCCCTGTGTCACATGCTTAACCAGCCTGTTACCCGATTGGCTGAGGTAAACATGTGACGCGGCGCAAGATGGCGGCGCCCATGCGTCCACGAGGATGCCGGACAGTAGCTGGGGACGCCGGCCGCGTCGGACCCCGCCGGAAAGGCTGATGCCTGCAGGGACGGCTTGACAAAGCAGCGGAGAGGGGCCCCTTAATCCGGTAAGTACAGCGGTGTGAGCTGCCGCTCGTGACATCGTGGAAGGATCTGTCGCAGCTCTACCTCATATGAAGTCTACAGGATGAAGTGGATCACTACCCGTGAGTACTGCAGCCTTCCTCTGCTCAGTCATCTTTTTTTTTCAAACTTCTTTTAATGTCAGAGTAGTACTTCCGACAATGTGACACAGATCACTTTAGCAGGCACACTGCATTCACTGCAAAACAAATTTGGTCCCCATAACTCTAGCTTATGCTTTAAAGCAGTATGGGCCGTCTGACTCCCTAAAAATAGCTCATAGCAGGGAACAATCTGGTGGACAATTACACAATTTTCATCATAACAAACCTGACATTACTCCCTAGGGATCTTTTTCTTCCTACCCTCACCTGCTACTTCTAACCCTTCCTGCTATTCCTTACCACCCTCATGCTCACGAAATGAGTAGAGAATTTATGATATTTAAATTTGGTGCTTTCAATAGAAACCACTGCCTTTTAATGTGAAACCGCTGGTGGTTACATAGAAAGTAATGGTGGTTTTAACAAGTACTAACTAGTGCAAAATGCCATACATCACTGGCGGTTTAAAATTGAGACACTAAACTGCCAAAATTGCACTGTTAAAGGTTGCTGTGCTAGAATTCCCTAGAATTCTCCCTCTCACACCAAGAGGGTCTACACAGCCTCCAAAGGAAGTGATCAGAAGGAATGGAAGTTGGAGGTGTGAGAGAAAGGTGCTAGTACTAAACAAGTGAATTCAAACCAAAAAAACACTAATGTATTGGAATGTCCAGATTAAGTGAAAAAGGAAATTCAAATAAAAATATATGTGCTAGCTGGGATGAGTCTGTCAGATGTGGAATTCAAAGTGCCAATTTCTTCATCTACAAATATATATATAAACATATAGGTCCTGATTCACAGTTAAGAAGGCTTTAGGTTCTTAATTATATGCAACTGGCAAGGTGACTCCCCTGACATGCCCCCCGGTTTTTAGCTTCTTAACCGACTTACTAATGCCAACAGGCTACCTTATCTTTAGGTTCTTAGTTGTGTACATAGGACAGCTAATTAAGAATGTTTCTGCCTAACCACACCCAGATTTCCTAATTTAAATACAATGGGGCTGATTCAGAGATGCGATTTCCACGGCACTTAGGTGCGTATATTTAAGATCTTAGAAAATTCGCAAAACTGCGCATGCGTAGTAATAGTGCAACGCCATGTACGTAATGGTTAAGAGCGTAAATTCGCTAAGATCGTAGGTCTGAATCGCACGCAAGCACTTAAGATCTTAAGTGCTGCGAATCTTTAAGATCTTAAGGATTTGCATGGAAATGGGCGGGGGGAGGCAGGGAAATGAGGGAAAGTGGGCGAGGACTGACACTTAGGATCTTAAATGAACGCTCCGTCACTTAAGATCCCAAATGACAGCGTATAGTTAAGGCAATTCAATGGTGGTCTAAGTTTAAGATCCACCGCTGTTTGCAAGGGGAGTGTCTGGTTTTGCAGTGGGCTGGAACCTGCTAAGATCTTAGCTAAGGTGCGTATATTTGCGATCTTTTCGCAATCGCATCTCTGAATCAGCCCCAATATCCTTATCTTTGTGACACGCCCCTTCATGCTTAAGTCACTGGGAACAGAGAAGAAATAGGTTCGTAATGGTGATTCAGGGCTGTCCTGTTCTTAAGTCCTATGTAATTTGCATATATTAGGTTACTACACATGCGCAGTATATTCCGTCTTAAAAATACGCATCTAAAAATACACAGATTCTTAAGTGTGAATCAGGTCCGTAGAGTCTTTAGCTTTGAAAAAAAAAAAAAAAGTACCTGAAACGCATCAAACACCAGTCCTCTCTCTCCATTCTTCAGTTACCAGCAGTTTCCTTCTCTCCATCCAGCTATTCTCCAGAGCTCTGCATAGCTCTCTACACATTATAACATTCGGTACATTTGTTTTTTATTTGTTTGCATTTATGTATATTATTGATGTCTTTATATGTTTTATGTTAAATTTGATGCTGGCTTTGTCTCATAAAATTATTTATTTATTTATTTTGGTGTATATGGACCGGATCCAGACCTAAGTACGTAGGCTACTTACACAAGCCTCTCAGGTAGGTAAGCTTAATTGTAACATCTGCGCATGCTAGCAGCAGATGTTACGCTGTGGATCACCTGACATAGAGAATGCAATTCCGTATACTAGGAGTTTTGGACAACAGGGAAGCCTATCCTCTCTGCTCGCTTAAACTCAAGGTGGGGGTGGGGGAAACCATTTAAATTTTACAGTCTTGGCTGACTTAAAGACTTCAGTGTAGATCAGCATTCATGCTTGCTGATTAGCAAGAGAGCGTACAGAACACTCTAAAGGCATAGGATGTTTTCTGTATAATTAATAACATTTATTTAACGTTTTTGTTTCACAAATTCTATTGGAGCACGCTGGTTGATAATCAGTGGCACCTGTTTATTTTTTAACCACTGACAAAAAGTCCTGGTGGTGTAACAGTTCATTATTGGTATTATCAAAGGATATGAAGCAGAGAAAATAGCAATGGCCCTTCTGTAAAAAGACTCTTTAACAAGATATATATACAAATTACCATCAATCTTTCTGTAAGTATTGTCAAAAGTAGGATGTCTGCTATTAGTACTCATATAAACACCTGTGTCTATTTTGCAATGAATTTTAATATGGAGTGATGTGAAGGGGAAAAAAAGCACTTAACTGCCTTACAATCACTGAAGTATTTTTAGATACACAAATAGCGAAATAAACAACTTCAGTAAAATGATTTAAATAACAAATAACTTTTCTTTATAAAGAGCTTGTCTCTGTGAGAACAATGAGCTAGCAAGGAGACAGTTTTTCTATTTCTACTATTAAAGCAGTTTACAATATGGAAGGGTGAGATGTCATGAATAATTAAAGCAAATCACAGAGTAATCTTCCATGGAAACATCTGATTTCTGAAACTGTCTTAGTTTTCTTCTACTTAACAATGCAAACTATGATGTGACATTCAAGATTGTAGCCAAATATGTGCGCTTTCCCTTCCTTCTCAGTCTTTATATAAATAATTTTGAACATGTATACTGACGAATGGTTCTTCATTATATAGCTGTGAAAAGGATAGACAATGACACAGACTCCCTCTCTTCGTTATTGCAATACAAAATAGATTATATACTGCACAAAAAAAGATCCTGCAAAATATATTTTATCACTCAAAATATAAATGATACTTTTCCAATACACTCAGCTATTAAAGGTAAGTAAAAATCTGACATGATCACTGTGGTTTTAAAAAACAAAATATTTTTATAAAAAAATGCAAACAAAAGATATCAGCAGGACCAATATAGGGTTACATAGGAACCTTGCAAGGATACTCTGCAGTCCAGAGTGGGACAATATATACAAAAAGGATAGGGATGTAAATGACATCATAGCAGGTACACATTGGTCAATCTCCCATAGGTTAGGAGGTCTGGACCTTACAAGGTCATTGGTGTATTATTGGTAGAGATGAGCGCTGATCCTTGTGTTTTCTTTTTAGGTCTGTATTAAAATCTGGTAATTTTGTAATCTATTTTTGCTCCTAAAGCATTATTAATATGAATAACATTCATTTCCAGTCATTCCTAGTCAAATTGAATAACATTCATTTCCAGTCATTCCTAGTCAAATTGGACCACTTCACATCTCACAATATTTAATTTGATAAAATCCTTCCATCTCTATTAGGCGCACTATAATCAATATAACCATTATATACCTATTTTGGCACATAGTCAGTTTTCTAAAACTTTGCCACAGCTACCTTAAAACAAAGCCAAGTTTGGAATTTATTTAAAATCTTTTGTGCAATAACAACTATTAACAGAACTATTACAACTATCAACAAAACAAATACAACCATCAACAGAACTATTACAACTATCAACAAAACAAATACAACCATCAACAGAACTATTACAACTATCAACAAAGCATAAATAAATTCCAAATTGTTGCGAGTTCCCGCAGCGAAGGCTCGCATTGCGAATTAGGGACATCAAAAAGAAAATAATTGTGAGATAAAATTAAAGATATAGGGCCCGATCCTCAGGTCTGTACAACAGGGGAATTACGTAATTCCTCTGTAGAAGGTTGTGTGCATGCACGTTATGACCAGGTGTGCTCCCGTAAGGCCGCAGACCTGGTCGTAAATGTTAAGGTAAGAATCTGGACATGTAAGTGTTCAGATTTACTACCATGAGCGGGGAGTGCAGGGGGCATGCACTCCCCACTACGAAAACAGCCATAATGACCTTGCACGCCCGTAAGGTGCGCGTAGGTCTGGATCCGGCCCATAGACTCCACCAAAAAGCCATGCAGTTCCTCTGGGATCCCACTATCCGAAGACAACTTGTAGGATACTGCAGTAACCCCTTTTGCATGGGGTATATTTGTATAAGAGCTTGAATATCAAACGTCAAAAACCCATAGTGGGGTTTCCACACAATGGATTACAATTTGGCAAGCAAATGAATGGTGTCTCTAATGTGGGAATGCAGAGAAACAATGTGACCCTGTATAAAGTGATCTACAAAAATAGAAAGATTAAAAGTGATGTACCCAAAATAACAGGATGACCAGGTGGATGTGAGGTGGACCTGTGAACCTTGGGGAAAAGATAAGGACAGGTGTAATTGGGAATTTGACATTGAGAAAGGAAAACATTTTTGGAAATACCTCTCTCAAGAGCCCTCTGAATAAGCTCCAATAAGAGATTTGGAGAACAGGTTGGTAGGGTTCTCCTTTATTTTCTAATAAATAAGATGATCATTTAGCTGATGGTAAGCCTCCTCTTTATACATTTCAACAATCAACCCTCTTTTGTGTGATAAATGAAGTTGCAATTATAGGATTTATTAATGTCACTCTGTGGGTCTGCTAATAACTCCAACACCTTCAGCTTGTCACGCTCAGTGGCAGACACCATTGCACTCACCATTTACCTTTGTTTACTTTCTGCCTGTCACATGATTCCCTCTGCCTCTGCACTTCCTGGTTCACTCCCTGCTACAGGCTTACCTCTCAGGTGCTGTTGATTACCTTGCTTGATTCCTCTCCACCTGGCCTATTTAGGCTCTCTCAGACAGCACTCTGGTGCCAGAACAACTTTGTCTTCTGTTGCTATCCAGTTCAGCCTGCTCCTGCTATCTAGTTCAAGCCTGCTGTTGCTATCCAGTTCAGCCTGCTCCTGTTATCCAGTTCTGCCTGCTTCTACCATCCAGTTCAAGCCTGCTGTTGCCATACAGTTCAAGCCTGCTGTTGCCATACAGTTCAAGCCTCGCCACCTGTTTAGGCTCTCTCAGACAGCACTCTGGTGCCAGAACAACTTTGTCTTCTGTTGCTATCCAGTTCAGCCTGCTCCTGCTATCTAGTTCAAGCCTGCTGTTGCTATCCAGTTCAGTTCGCTCCTGTTATCCAGTTCTGCCTGCTTCTACCATCCAGTTCAAGCCTGCTGTTGCCATACAGTTCAAGCCTGCTGTTGCCATACAGTTCAAGCGATAGAGGAGATGTTAACATTCAAAGTGCCTGGGCCTCGTCCGTAGTTTTGGAAGGCGCATTAATAAGCCATGCGTACCTCATACCTAGCGATTGTTTGGTATTCAGACGTCACTCATAAAGGTAGGACCATGCATATTATACTTGTATAAGTGGTGCAACCACTCAGATTCAGAAAAATGGTTTTATTGTTTATCAAAATCAGAAGGATAGGTCTTAGAATCTTAGACCAGCCCCATACTCACAGCTTGCTAAACAATCACCTCTCCTTGCCAGGGGGAGGAGAGATAATCAGATAAGGGGCCAAATTTACTAAGATGGAGATGTTGCCCATAGCAATCAATCAGATTCTAGCTCTAACTTTCCTATTACATACTAGAACATGTCAGCTAGAATATGATTGGTTGCTATGAGCAACATCTCCTCTTTTCCTATCTCACAGCTTAGTAAATCTGGCCCAAGGTGTCCTTAAAAATACAATGAACACAAAATTAAGGGTGGTCCAAGTGAGGTCCAGATTGCCAGTCTGGTGGGATTATCCAAAGTTTTCTGCTAAACCCCTAGCCCAGGGGCCTCATTTACAAATGTCATTTTTGGGCTGCGGTTTGAAGTTGCCAGACATCGCTGTGATCTTTCAGCACTTTTCTGGAAAATGCGCTGCATTTACTATGGGGTGTATTTGCCTGCCAATTTTTAATCGCCGCCGACAGATTTTCAAAAACAAAGTGCAGTGATTTTACAATGGCAGTTGTATTTCTTCCATTATTTGTATTAAAGTTGCGCAACTTTTATGTTAAATGCGTTGTTTTACACAACTCCAAGATCATGCTGTAGAGACTATATAAAGGTGTTGTTGTTTTGGAGAGAATTGTTTGGTAGCCATTTTGAGGAATATTGAAAAAAGTTGTTTGGACTTTATTTAATGTAAGTACTACTGTTTAACTATGAATTTGTTTATAATGTTTAAAATGTAGTTTTGTTTTTTTGATAAGACAATATTGTACAATTGAATAATTATTAGTAGGCCAGCATGCATGTTAAACTTTGTGTTGGGTGCATAAAAATGTTTAGTTACACATGCTTGTAGTCACTTAAAATAAACTTTATTTCTGTTTATTAGGCCAGCATGCATGTTAAACTTTGTGTTGGGTGCATAAAAATGTTTAGTTACACATGCTTGTAGTCACTTAAAATAAACTTTATTTCTGTTTATTAGGCCAGCATGCATGTTAAACTTTGTGTTGGGTGCATAAAAATGTTTAGTTACACATGCTTGTAGTCACTTAAAATAAACTTTATTTCTGTTTATTAGGCCAGCATGCATGTTAAACTTTGTGTTGGGTGCATAAAAATGTTTAGTTACACATGCTTGTAGTCACTTAAAATAAACTTTATTTCTGTTTATTAGGCCAGCATGCATGTTAAACTTTGTGTTGGGTGCATAAAAATGTTTAGTTACACATGCTTGTAGTCACTTAAAATAAACTTTATTTCTGTTTATTAGGCCAGCATGCATGTTAAACTTTGTGTTGGGTGCATAAAAATGTTTAGTTACACATGCTTGTAGTCACTTAAAATAAACTTTATTTCTGTTTATTAGGCCAGCATGCATGTTAAACTTTGTGTTGGGTGCATAAAAATGTTTAGTTACACATGCTTGTAGTCACTTAAAATAAACTTTATTTCTGTTTATTAGGCCAGCATGCATGTTAAACTTTGTGTTGGGTGCATAAAAATGTTTAGTTACACATGCTTGTAGTCACTTAAAATAAACTTTATTTCTGTTTATTAGGCCAGCATGCATGTTAAACTTTGTGTTGGGTGCATAAAAATGTTTAGTTACACATGCTTGTAGTCACTTAAAATAAACTTTATTTCTGTTTATTAGGCCAGCATGCATGTTAAACTTTGTGTTGGGTGCATAAAAATGTTTAGTTACACATGCTTGTAGTCACTTAAAATAAACTTTATTTCTGTTTATTAGGCCAGCATGCATGTTAAACTTTGTGTTGGGTGCATAAAAATGTTTAGTTACACATGCTTGTAGTCACTTAAAATAAACTTTATTTCTGTTTATTAGGCCAGCATGCATGTTAAACTTTGTGTTGGGTGCATAAAAATGTTTAGTTACACATGCTTGTAGTCACTTAAAATAAACTTTATTTCTGTTTATTAGGCCAGCATGCATGTTAAACTTTGTGTTGGGTGCATAAAAATGTTTAGTTACACATGCTTGTAGTCACTTAAAATAAACTTTATTTCTGTTTATTAGGCCAGCATGCATGTTAAACTTTGTGTTGGGTGCATAAAAATGTTTAGTTACACATGCTTGTAGTCACTTAAAATAAACTTTATTTCTGTTTATTAGGCCAGCATGCATGTTAAACTTTGTGTTGGGTGCATAAAAATGTTTAGTTACACATGCTTTGTTGGGAGAGGGGAGACTAAAGATGTACGAGTTTGGCGGGGCAGGCCCCAGAGGGAGGACATAGATGTAATACCTAGGAAAGCCGCCTCGAGGTCTGACCAGGATAGTGTACCTGAGGGTGCAAAGGAGGCAACAATCTGGCTAAGATGTGAGGCCCAGTAGTACGCTTTAAAATCTGGGAAGCCTCTACCTCCATTAGTCGTAGGCTGCTTAAGGAGAGAAAGTCGGATGCGGGGAGATTTATTGTTCCAGATAAATTTAGAGATGTCATTCTGAAAGTGGGAAAAGACGGAAGTTGGAACTTTAACTGGAAGGGTTTGGAACAAATATAGGCGTTTAGGGAGCATATTCATTTTGACAGCGATGATCCTGCCCAGCCACGAAATGATAAGAGGTTTCCAGGCATGAAGGTCTGCTCGCAATTTGGAAAGAAGGGGCGGGTCATAGGAGTCAGTGATGAAGACCCCAAGGTACTTAATCTTACCCTATTACCATTTCTGATAAATATTGCAGAGTGCTCATACTGTATATCCAATAACAATTCCAGTATTGTTGATATGCCAGCTGTGGATTACTAATAAAGACTGTGTCTAATGATTGTATTGTGCGATCTGTGGCTAAAGACTTAGCTACCATCAGCTCTTGAGCTATCGGAAAATTAGTATATTGCTACAGATTGCCCAATAAAACAACGGTATATAAACAACGGTATATTAGATTATTTTTTACTATCATTCTACAAATGTCATTTAGCTGATATGTATTTACAGTGTCTGAGCACAATTTTATCTTTGTAATAGATATATCATATGTGTGATTTTTTTATTTATTCGATATTTGATAAAATGTTTTATATCTCTATTTAGAGTTGCAACTTTATTGTGTGTTTCCCCCATATAATTAAACTAGCAAGAAAAATGGCTGCACTTCTATCCAACAAATAAATATGTGCAAGGGTATAAATAAATATAGGGGTGCAGCCAAGGACCAAAGTGACCACTATGTAAATACAAGGAACAAAAGAGGTCCGGCGCTCCAAACATACATTAAATAACACTATGTGTCAGCACATAAATAAAAAGGAGGTTTAGTTCACAATATAGCTATATTGGGTTAAGCTCACCTGCCCAGCGTCAAGGCACCTCCTGTAGGTGAGTCCCTATCCATTTGCTATATGTGTACACAGGAGGTCTCTGCAGGCTATTCAAATGCAGGTAGTGTCTAGAGACCTCCTGTGTACACATATAGAAAATGGATATGCAGCGGCCATGTTTGGGGAGTGGTCAGACTCCCAAATAAAACTAAACAGTAGCAAGAAAAATGGCTGCGCTTCTATCCAACAAATTAAATATGTGCAAGTGTATATATAAATATAGGGGTGCAGCCAAGGACCAAAGTGACCACTATGTAAATACAAGGAACAAAAGAGGTCCGGCGCTCCAAACATACATTAAATAACACTATGTGTCAGCACAAAACTCTGTTGGAGCGCCCATAGTGCATTAGTAGCCCGTGTGCAGCTCATTTGCATTAAGAGTCTTGCCCCTCTAGCCATGCATGCGGGACTCTTGCCGAGTCAATGCATGCATCAGTTCAAAGTCAGACATCCGTGTTTGTGAGTTAGTCTGCCGTGATTTGGGTTCTGGGCATGCGCAGTTTAACTGATCGTAACAATAGTTAAGTGTGAATATGGTCCTTGGAGGGTCTAATAAGCACATTCTGTGCTTTAACAAACTCTTATGACTATGGCTTCTTGAGTAACAGAATCTACCCTTACATAAAAAGACTTAGGGTATCAATCCAGTTGTGTGATCATAGCTCCTATTTGGGGAAACTCAGGTACCGGTTGTGGGGGAAAAAGTCTAGGAATTCCTGATACAAGGATAGAGAAATTCTGAAAGATAGTTTGAAACATGCTGCTCATTACAAAGCCTGTTCCACTAAAGAACTGATGAGTGGAACTAAATGATTACAGGGCTGTGTTTGGATAACTAAGGATTACCTAAGCATAAAGACTGAAAGAAAATGTCATAAGTTCTGGCACCATAAATCTGCTGATCTATGCCAGTGTTGGCTAACCTGTGGCACTCCAAGAGTTGTAAAACTACAATTCCCAGCATGCTTTGTCAGGCATCCACTATGCTTTTGCAGTTAAGACATGCTGGGACTCATAGTTTCACAAAACCTGGAGTGCCACAGGTTAGCCAACACTAATCTATGCTTTAAGAATCTGTCTACCGTTGAACATAAGCGAAAACTCGTCAAAATGTTTGGATTGTAAGACAAAGTCAAAACTAAACTTCAGTATAGACAAATCATGAGGTTTAGTAATTCTTTGATTTATTTGGGTGCACCTATGCTATGTACAGATCAGAAAACCAATGTCTATTGGTTCCAGTTCTCTGAAACTCTCCATGTCTCCAGTTATTGATACTCACTGTGCAGGAACTGGAGTCACAAAGAGGAGGAATATTATTCATTATTGACTGAGAAAATGATAAAGTGTGTGTAAGTGAAAAAAAAAATCTAACTAAAAAAGTAAAACTGCTTGTTATCATGTAAGATATCTCACAAACTCTAGGGCCGCCTCTGATCATATTCCACAAGACCAATGTAAAATTTAAGCAGTGGTTTGTAATGCATTTGTTGCCCATTATGCAGTTTTATAAACTATGGATATTGACAATTTGGCACCATAGAAGAAGTATCAACTAAATACTAACGTTATCATCTAACGTCACGTGAAACACGTGACACGACCTCGCACGCTGATTGCAGGTCTTACAGTCACGCGCGCGCTAGTTTCCTTCCGTGAGCGCGCTTTCCTCTGCTGTCACCTGATCAGTTTCTGCCGCCACTTCCGGCAGCTTGCGGGCCAGAACGGGATTCGTTCCGCCAGGTCTGTTGTTCGCTTCGCTCCTCTCCGCGAGACATGGCAGAGACGGTGGTTGACACAAGGCGCCTGCATAGTAAGCCGCAGAATCTGAACGATGCGTACGGGCCGCCCAGCAATTTCCTGGAGATCGAAGTAAGCAACCCACATACAGTGGGAGTGGGCCGGAACCGGTATACAACTTACGAAGTCCGGCTGAAGGTAAGGACGTTTTGAGGAGTTTTAGGAGACCGTTTTACCTTTTTTGGAGATATATATATTTTGCCATTAAGGCCTTGTAATAGTGCAGGTTTATTACAACCACCTCTGGGAAAAGTTGTTCACAGTGGGTTATATGATTAGGTTGAATGCTTATTAATAAACTTATCTTTGCCTATTACATACCATAATGTTTCTCTTTTATCTTATGCTGACAAGGCTGTTTCCAGTGTGACCCAGTTCAAATTTTTTACAATCAGACTTTGAGGGGAAAAAAAACAAGCAGACTAGATGCTGACACATCAGATGAAACTCAATCATTGGCCTTTGCTGCAGAGTGATAACTTAATAGCTTACAAAATAACATTGTGTCAGAAACTCTTTCCATGCATGGTTCGCAGTATGAACTATTGCTAATACATTTTTGATTATTTTATATAACACACAGCGAAAATGTTTATTTCCACGTTTCTTATAAACTGAAAATAGGTGGTATTGGCTATAGGAAATTCTTAAGCTGGTCATACACTATAGACCAATCATAGAAAATCGCATGAAATTCCTGAAAATCTTCACGATTTTTCGGCTGGAGTCTCAGCGCCGTACACTACACTGCAGCCAGTTATCGACTGAAAATGTATAACGCCTAGAAAAGAACCAGCAATTTATTGCGAAGATTATCGTGAAATGCCCATACACTGCAAGTTTGCATTTTATCATCTGCTTTGTCCCAATTTAAATCAAACGTGAAAAGATAATTGATAAGATTAATTGTTCTAAAGGGTTCTTGGACAATTATCGGACGATCGTCAAAAAATTTGTTATACACTTGAACAAAAATTTGGCCAATAACAAAATCATTTCAAGATTGGGCCAATACCGCTTTCAGATCTTTGCCCTGGCTTATTGCCGTGTTTTTTTTTCCAGGTTAACAAAAACTCCTGTTAAGTTCAGCAAGGTATACACAGGAAATTCCTGGTCCCGGGTCTGTACTGATATTGTCCGGGGCTCTCGGGGAGGGACTTGTTGTTGCATAGCAACAGTAAGCAATTCCCTCCAATCAGGTGTATTAGGTGAGCACCTTTCATTTCACCACCGGACATGGGAAAACCCCATCCTAGGTTATTAGACCTGAGACCAGGACCCCGGGTACTTTTCAGATCATCACAAAAAGTCCAGGAGTTTAGTGGCGATCTGAAATAGGTTTTAGATTAGTTTCTAGAATAGATCATGGTTTATTGGCAACATTGTTGCATTTTAGCTTTGTAAGCTTTAATAAACTTACCCTTAATAGTAAACATGCTTATGGAAAAGTACCTGGGAGGGAGATTAATGACAAGTAACACAGCAGACCTGCCAGACAGGTGAGTATTAAAGGGGAGTCTATGGGGGAGATATAGTGATGGAGACTATGGGGAGTCTTAGGGTTAGGCTGTGGGGAGTAATATCTTGGGGCCCTATGTAATTCAATGCGAAGCCTGCGTTATTTTGGTTGCAAAGCTTATTGTGCAAATTTTTTTTTTTTTTATACCCCATTGAATTGTGTTAATTAAAATCTAAAATTGAATTTTGGCTACTGTAATAGCAAGTTTTTACCGGTTACACTCTCCGCAACGATGCTATCAATTTAGAAAAAGGGACATTTGAAAGTTTATTTTCAAATGTGCCTTTTTCAACGGCATACTTCACCCGTTCACTTTAGCAATGCGCGTTATCCCTCCGCCGTCCTTCTGCTGCATGTCAATGATCTCTGCGGGGTTAGGGTCAGGGTGCAGGGGAGGGAGGTTTTGGGTCAGGCTGCAGCAAATGGTAGGTTAGGGTCAGGCTGCAATTAAGGGAGGGTTAGGGTAGTGAGAGGGGATGGTTAGGGAGAGGAGTGGGGAACTATTTTTACTTACCATTTCAGAGCACAGAGCTTTCGGTCCTCCGTTGGATCGATTGCAATGCCTCTTCGATGCATATGCAATCGGAATCTCAGCTAGTTTGCAACTGACTGGGAGGAATCAGTATTTTCGACAATGGGACTTTCTATGCGGGGAACCACACCCAGTTTTTACGGTAGCCAAAATTTGGGGATTTTTATATGCACTTTTATAGGGTGTGCATAAAAATATGCACAATTAGCTTTGCAACTAAAATAATGTTGGCTTCACGTTGAATTGAATTGGGACTTTAGGGTAGGCTGCAGGGAAGGAAAGGTTAGGAAAAGGGGAGGGTTAGGGTAAGGATTGGGGTTACATTAATACTCGCCATTTGCTACTGTATCATGATTCTTACATGGATCGATTATTTCTCATCTTTGGGGCAGAAACAATTATTTTTGAAATAAGGCTGTTATCAGTGGTGACCCACACCACCTCTAAAGTGATTTCCATTTGTGTGTGTGTGTATATGTATATGTATATGTGTATATGTATATATATATATATATATGTATATGTATATATATATATTTATTTCACTCCTTTATACACCTGTGGGATCTTCCAGTTCTCCCCTGAATGCCCCCAGTCCTTTCTCTGCCTATATTTATCCTATCCAACCCCTCTTTCTCTCCTAAGTACATTTTTTTTATACTTAATTTTTGCTTATCTGATGTTTTCTGACTTCTCCTTCTACCTCTGTCTTCTATGATGCTGATGTGACTTTAGATGACCCATGCATTGTGTGATCTGCCACTGCCATAGCGACACATACACAATGTTTGGACCACATAGGTTCAGGCACTATATGTGCGCCATGGCTACACTTGTAATGCAAAAACAGAAATCCTGGACTATACACTTTTAAAACTCTCTGGGGGAAAAAAGTTTATGGTATTCCCTGACTGATAACGCGCGGGGCGTAACCACTTAAAGTTTATCAACAGGACAAGTCCCCCTGTAGCCACTAATCCCTGGCTGCCTGAAACTCCAGGGACATCCAGCATTGTGCTTCTGTCACATTTTTTCTTCTGCAGGGTGGGATGAGGTCGCGGGATGACCTTGCCAACGATTTCTCCATCATGGCACTTTGGTCACCAGATCCCAATTTCTAGTTGCCATGGTGACCAGTATTTGTTGAGGCCTGCATTAAAGCATGATTTTCATTTATATGAAAATAAACACTGTTCATTTGTTGCTGAAATTGCATTTTTATTTTTGTTCTAATTTAAGAAGTTCCTCTCTGGCAAAGAAAATGTTGAACTAATTTTTATTGGCACTGTAACCTAGGGCTTGACAAATTTTATTTATTTTTTGTACTTTAGTTGCCTCTCAATTTGGGAGCCCTTTTTTATGAATAATAGAGCTTTATTATGGGGTATTTCAGAACCATTAATGAGTACTATTTTATAGGTCATATTGACGCTGTCCCATAATAAAACCTTTTTTCCTCCTCATCCCCAGGTCAGCCCTAACATGTGAGTTATGTTTCTCCCTCTTAGCGCTAGTTGATGGTTGTCTCTAGGCGACCGCAGCCTGGGTGAATCAGGTGTGAACGCGGGCAGGATGATGTCAGCAGGGCGCCACAGTTGAAGTCCAGCACATTCAGCTTCTGGACACTGAATCTCGCGTGCAGGCAACCTAGGACTTGGTTCTCAAGCCTGTGAATGTTCAGCCCCAGTAAAAGGAGGAAACCTGAAATGATCTCCATTTCCACTGTAATTTTTTGCTTTGGTGGACATGTCATTTTTCTGATCAAGGATTTTGCTCATTTCCAGAATATTAAGAAGTTGGTGCAATGACCTAGAGAGCAATATCCTAGATGGAATCAAACGCTCTGAATTATGGAAGTCCTTGCAAGATATTCAGCTGGCAGCAGAAATCCTGTGTGAGGCGTCTTTGGACTCTTTGGAGCCACATAGGTGGTGACATGGCGTGCCCTTTGAAACCCTGGTCCGCGGACTCTCAAAAAACAAATGGCTGTCCCTACCTTTCCGGGGTAAATATTTATTTGGACAGAAACTGGACGAATTAATTACCAAAGTGTCTGGAGTAAAATAGGCATGGCTGCCTCAGGATAAGACTGGCAAGAAGAGTTTCTATAACAAGTCTTACAGAAGAAGAGCCTCAGAATTTAAAGAACATACAGGCCTGGAAGAGCCTATAGAAGGGGCCAGTCAGCAATATTAAGATATGGGTTTCATGGAAAAAGGCAAAGACATTAGCACAACTCTCAAGAACATGACACAATGACTGGTCAGAACAGGGATGTGTGATAGGTTGCAGAATCTTACAATTTCACCATCAATGGAGACCACAACTGACACATGGGTCTTGGATATCATGGTAGAAGGTTACAGGATAGATTTCATCACACGTCCAAAGAACCTTTATTGTAGATCTAAAATTTCTGAAAGAAAACTGAGAGAGCGAGGCAGTAATATCAAGCCTCAATAATATGATACTGCAAAAGGGGGTAGTTGAAGTGCCACAGAGAAAAATTTGAAGGTTTCTATTGTCGTTTTTTTGTAGTGAAGAAAGCCAACGGAGGTTTCAAGACTATTTTGGACCTAAGAAGATTGAACAAGGTCATCAGGTCCTTCAAGATGGAATCTATAAGGACGGTTCTACACGATATTCTACCCAACATGTATTTGACATCACTAGACTTAAGAGATGCCTACGTGCACATTCCTAGTCACGAGCCACAGAAAATTTCTAAGATTTGCGATATTCGGAACTCATCAATTTACAAGCCTTCCATTCAGATTAGTAACGTCACTGAGGACATTTTCAAAAGTACTAATCACCATCATAGCTAATTTACGTCTAGGAGGAATTTGCCTGTGACCCTACCTGGACGATATTCTGATAACTGCCTATTCTTCCAGTCTGTAATCATAGAAAAATCAGCAAACAAGGGGGCACCAAAAGCAGATCTCTGATGTTAGCAGTACAGCCAGTGTTAAGGTGGGCAGAAGAAAATTAATGGGATCTACCAGCAATTTATATTGCAGGAGAGGAAAATTTGTAAGTGGACTTCCTAAGCAGACACCACATTCCGCAATCAGAGTGGCAGTTAAACAACAAGGTCTTCAACAAGAGCATATGCATGTGGGGCAAACCACAAGTAGACATTATGGCATCGAAGGTAAACAAAAAAAGTAAGAAGGTACGTTTCGAGGTACAAAAATCCTCAAGCATGGGCCACAGTTGCACTTTCAGTCCCGTGGGATTTTCAACTGGTTTATGTATTTCCCCCCAATAGCGATGATTCCCCAGGTATTGAGGAAGCTGGAGAGGGCACCAGCAACAGTTATTGCAATCTTACCTTTCTGGTCCAGGAGGACTTTGTTCCACAAGATATTGTAACTGGCAGTAGATCAGCCATGGACGTTGCCACTGGAAGCAGATCTACTGATTCAAGGAGAAATTGTACACCTAAATCCAACCTCCATGAAATTGACGGCATGGTTGTTGAAAAAATGTCACTAAGGCGCAAAAGCTTTTCAGATAAAATTATTCAGTCTCTTTTAGCCGCAAGAAAACGATAGACTTTAGCAATATATCACAGAATATGTAAACATTTCTGGTTTTGAGCCAGAGATAAAGGATTTGAAGAACCAAAGATTGTAGTAATACTAGGGTTCTTGCAAAAGGGATTGGATAAGAATTTGGCCACAAGCACACTGAAGGTGCTGGTGTCTGCCCTATTGGCATTACTAGATAGAACTAGCAAAGAACAAGTATGTCATCAGATTTTTTTCAGGTGGCAGAAAAATTAAAACCCAGGTTCAGAAACACTATTGCGCCATGGAACTTAAATATGGTGTTGGATGTGCTCACTGGGTCCGGTAAGAAATCCTGGCGCAAAAATCCCTCCTGAAGAAATACCTACATGAGTTTCCTGACATCCCAGCAACAAAAATAACCGATAATTTAAATTACCGACTACTAACATCCCTACACACAAAATCCTGCCATGTAAAAAATCCCGCCAAACACATGACAATTAGTAAATCCTGACAAATATAATCCCGACTTGACTGAATAACGCAACAAGGCATGCTGATGCTTGTAGTGCTACAAGCATCAGCATGCCCAAGGATGCCAGGGCATGCTGGCATTTGGAGGACCACAGGCAACAGCATGCCTTGTATTTTATTTTTATTTTATTTAGTATTTTAAGTACTATGCTGTCCATCCCTGCCCTGTATGTCTGTACTGTATTTTGATTTATTTTGTATGGCTCTGCGGACACCTTGTGGCGCCTTATAAATAAACGATAATAATGATGGTCATAACTTCGGCAAGAAGGGTGTCAGAACTTCAGGCCCTATGGGTAGAACCTCCTTTTTATTAATTTATTTGATAATAAGATGGTCTAACGCACAAACCCCAGTTTTCTTCCTAATGTAGTGTCATCATTTCACCTCAACCAAGAAATTATACTACCTTTACTTTGTACTAATCCAAAAATGAAAGGTACAATTCCATTCACAGGTCAGAGCATTGAAAATCTACATTAATAGAACAACATCTTTTAAGAAGACTAAACTGTTTGTTTTAATTGAAGATGCTAAGAATGGAGGTCCTTCATCAAAGTAATCTATCGCAAGATGAATCGGAGCTTGCATAGCGGAGGCATACAATATTAGAGAAATTGAGGTACCTAAATACCTAAAAGCTCACTCAACACGCTCTATGGCGGCTTCTTGGGCAGAGAAAGAGGCAGCTCTATAGAAGAACTTTGCAAATCAGCGGGATGGACTTCGGTCCATGCCATCGTTAAGCATTATAGATTAGATATCTCCGCTTCTGCAGATGCTAAATTTGGAAGGAGATCTTAGTGCTATTGCAATATGCTTATTTTGGTTATTATTAACTTTGTTTTTTTCTACTCAGCCCACCCAGTGAACTTATAACTGCTTGGGTATAACCCATGTGTTAGGGCTGACATGGGGAGGAGGAGGAAAGCACAGATTACCTGTGCTTGTTGAGGAAAGCATTTTACCAGGTAATAATCTGTGCTATTCCTACCATAATAAAACTTAAGTTTTAACGTATAGGTACTTCCTGGTCTCCATGATGGACACTACATACACTGACTGCTTCAGAATCACCAAATCATGTCCGCACCAGACTGATGGGAGCCTTCCTCCCAATAACTTACAGCCAGTGCATGTAGACCCAGGACACACGCTGCCTGACTCGCCACCACAGCTCATTACTAGCAGTTGTGGATCTGGCAATGTCTGTATTACTCTTAAAGCGTTGCAGCCATGCAGCACACCCCCCAAACTGTAGCGTCACACAGCACTGCTTAGACTAGTCTTGAGCCGTTTGTGCTGCTGGTTATCCTGACCGGGTCGCCATGGTGATTTGGCACTTGGGATGTCATGAGCCCTGTCCTAAGTTGTGAATAATTTTTTTTTATTTGGAGCCGCCTTCTTTTGAAATTGGGTACAAGAGACTTCTTGGGTGATTATTAAACTAGGTAGATTGTCAATGCATTGTACATGAGTTATTAAAAATAAAAAACTATTTGTAATGTACACTGATACTATGCTGAAAACAGTAGCTTATAGTTATACATTAATTCTTGTAAGTAATTCACATGCTCATAGCAGTAATACATAACTCATTCCTAGTCTGTAATACATAACCAGTTAACAAATTTTAATTATTTTTAAGTAACTGTATAGTGAGTATATCACAAAACAGAACTCTTGATTGTGACTTGATTGGTTGTTACACTTTTATACTTTTCCAAAGTTTTGGAAGTTTTATTTTTGGCTGTTTTAATAGGTGAATACATGTGTTCCTCTTTTCAAATCATAAAACAATAAACAAATTATCAAGAATTATTTTTATTTCTTGCATTCCTAAACAGTTTTTCTACTTCCATAATGTGTTCAGTTTGATCAGATAATGCATTTCCAGAAATATATACACAGCATTCCTTGTAATTAGGCACATATACTTTTTTATTAACCAGCATTAAAATGTGTTTTAAGCCATTTTAATCTACATGGTCTCGGTTGTAAGGAAAGATGGTTCTACAGTGGTTTTTTGTAATGTACTATTTCATTGTTGTAGTGAATGTACAAACTACTTTTATGCACTAACAATACAGTATTGAATAGAATATTTATTTTATGATGTCCAAGATACTGTACATCGACTCATTTGATTGTGGTGCCAATCGATTCACTTTTCTGCGATCCTGATATTTAGTACTGGAATTTAAATGGCAAGCCTGTCCTTTGTTTTTTGGTGCTGATTTTCTCTTTCAGAAAGCTTGCCGTCTTTGTAGATTTCTGCGGTTTTGTATAAATCCCTGTTCTAGCTTTTTAAAGGCATTGTTTTGAGAATGGAATTTTGATGTCCTAGAAAAAAAGTTTTTATTTTTTATTTTGAGAGCACTCCTATTTGTTTTAGCAACCTGCATGTCCTTCACCTGGGGCTTCTCCAAAACTCTAATATACACAAAGATTCAGAAAAAAGAAGAGTTAGGGGTCAAGTGGGCACTGTGGATCTGGAGATAATTTGAGAATACCAATCTGCAGTGGGTTGTCCCTGTAATCTGGTGCCCTTGTTTTATTGAATAATACCCCGTTCAGATTGCCAGCTAAAAGCCGGGGTTTTCATGAAATTGCCGGGTTTCATGAAAACCCCAGCTATTTCTGGCAATCTGAACGCAAACCCCGGCTCTCTCTAGCCGGGTCTCAGACCCGGCTAAAAAGAAGGGGTTTGCGTAAAAAGCCGGGTCCCGCGGCTCCACTGCACAGCGGTGACCTCGGAAGTCCCGGGTCACCGCTGTCCGTGTGAACGGGCAGCCTGGCGTGTCCCTGTAAATCCCCAGGGTTTGAAAACCCCGGGGATTTGAAGGGCTGGTAATCTGAACGCAGTATTATAAGTGAATATGAAAAAACAAAGAAACTTTGTCCTGTGAAAAGGTCCATGAACTGGAGTTGGACTTCCAATAAGCGCGCGTTTTCCAAGCAGTTGAATCGAATAACGTCTGCTTTTGTGGCTTGCACATGTGCACGCATTCAAGCGACTTGATCAGAACACACATCCGCTTGTTTCTAATGGGGGCAGTTTGTGCTTGAAAGGTGGATGTGTTTGGTATTTCAATGTACTATGTAGGCAGAGTTATGTAGGGTCTTCTGATCTGTTACTATTTTAAGTCTAAACAGAAACCACGTCTAAAGGGGGAGCGTCCATAAATATAAGAATATGTGTATATATAATATTTGTGTGATGAATATAATGTAAAAATGCACCCCCCCCACATATCTGCAGTATAAAGCTTCAGATCTACTGAGAATGTGCACATGCACATAAGTCCTCTTTTTAGCAGCACTGTTGACGTAGAGATTATCCCATGGCAGCTAATTCTTCCACCTCCTGAATCTGCAGGGACAGTCGGCATTGTGTTGCTTTGCTCTATTTTACCATTATTTTCAGCGGGTGAGCAGGGAAGGAAGACCCCGTGGATAAACCAGTGCTTGTTCCTCCACATCTGTCTGGTCACTAGGTCTCAATTTCTTGTTGCTTTGGCTACCAGTATTTGTCAATCACTATTGTAGTTAATGCTGAAAAGAGGAGAGATGGTAAAATCCAAATCTTTCAGTAAATAGGATACACCACAAATAGGACAACACTTAAAAAATATGACCAGTGATCGCTTTAACGCCTGTGTAGGCGTCTCTGATGCCTGAGAAATGTCAGGCACGCTTTCAAATTTGTCCCATGTTTATAGCTACGCATGGGACTTTCTGCTGTCTCCCTCTCTCCTGCAATTTACAAATCCTTCACTGACAGCTATGAGTCATACCCTGCAGAGAGAGACAGGAAGTCTCTAGCTCTGCAACACAATGAGTCATCAACACTGTGACTTTCCCTCACAGCAGGTCATGTGACCTGCAGGCTGAAGAGACCTCTCATAGTCTCACAGGCAGGATGTTAAGGTAAGCTTTTGTGGATTGTGTTTTTTTTACTATATAATCTGTAATAAGTGTGTGTATAAATGTACACACGCTTATTACAGATATATAGTTAGATAGATATACACAGTTACATTCATGAGAAGGCATTCCAATAATAGTAACTTACACACACACACTGAGTAAGTTACTATTATTTATTATTATTGGAATGCCTTCATGAATGTTTAATATATATCTATATATATAATTTAGTAGTTATGTTATTTCCAAGGGTTTTTAGCTGATGTATGTATGTGTGTGAGCAGCACTCAGAGATTATTAGAGTAAAGCACTAGGAGTACAGGGCTTCCAACGGTTTCAGTTTTAACGATAAAAGTTTTGCCATTAAAACTGAAACGCCGGAAGCCCTGCATTCCTAGCACTTTAATAACTCCAAGTACTTGTGTGTGTGTGGGTATGTATTTGTATATAACATTTGTGTGTGTCCTTCAGACCTCTAATGTGCTCTACCATACAATTTTCAGTTAGATGTGATATTCCTCCATCAAAAGAGGTGAATATAATTTTGTAATTAAATAAAATGGTAAAGTGTTATATTATGTCCAAATATTTGCATTGAGGCAGGGAAGCAATCGATCATAGTTATCACTTATAAATGGTGAGTTTGGAACAGCATAGAACACTTTATGATCTAATTTAGTTACCAATAATATACTCCTCTTTGGTTAAAAATACTCCTTAAAAATTTTATGTTATGAGGAGTATTTTTACTCTGGCAAAAAAACATGTAGCGCGATCACTGAATATGATTCTAATGGACCCTGGTTTAAACTTTATGGCTTAAATTAATTTGTTGCTAAATAAGAATCTTGTTTGAGTTCAACAATGTATCTGGCTGTGTTCAGTAGAATATGAAATGTAGTCCAATGCTTATTTAATTAACAGTTTTGTTTTTTTTATATAGCGCCATCACAATTGGTAACAGACAGACTTGGTAGGTGAGAGGGCCCTGCCCAAAACCTTACTCTGGGGAACAGTGGTCGGGGAACCCAGGGTAAATTACCCCAAATGGGGTAAAAATGAAATTCCTGGGGGTAATGGACGGTTGTGCTGCTGAGACACAGCCAGGCATTCATATGAATCTATATGCATGCCTAAAGTGACCATACGTCCCGTTCTGGCGTCTCATTCATACTCACAGCCGGACTAGCCGCTGCTGGGTCCCGATGCCTTGCTCACCTGCCCGCAGCTCTATTCACAAGACGTCAGCGTGACGCTGGCATCATTCTGCATAGTGCGCCGCGGTGGAGAGAGTTGGAGACAAGACGGCAAGAAAAGGTAAGTTTATTATTGTGGAAGAAGGTATTTTGCTTTGGGGAGTGTGGATTTAAATAACATGGAGGAGGCACACACTAAAGAGGCAGCTATAAGAAGGAAGGGGCAATAAGGCTGGCTGGACAAAAATAAAGAGGGGGAAAGAAGGCTGGCTGGACAAAAATAAAGGGGGGGAAAAGGCTGGCTGGACAAAAATTAAGGGAGAATTAAGGCTGGCTGGACAAAAATTAAGGGAGAATTAAGGCTGGCTGGACAAAAATTAAGAGGGGGAAATAAGGCTGATTTCCTTCCTTTCAAATCAAGGGGGTAACTCTGAACGATCCCATTATTGGGCAGACTATGGACTATTTTGTCAGCATTCTGTCAAATTAATCCATGCCATATACTAAACAATAATCTAATCCAAAAAATACTTCCCAACTATCATATAGTGTGTAGCCAGCGTAATTGTGCTTTCTATATGTGAAAGTGCATAAGCTCCTGTAAAAACCTAAAGATTGGTCTTTAGATTTTTTTTGTATGTTTAATAATATCAGACCTGATTCACAGTTAAGAGAATTTAGGAACGTTCCTAAATATACGTATAGAGCAGATAAGTAAGAATGAATCACAGATCCTACAGAAAATGCTAACTACACCCTTAGCTTCTTAGGAGCTAAGAACATTCGATTTTCCATATGCATATTTTTAGGAACAGCTCTGTCTCCCAACTGAGAATCATAATTATATTTAGGATCTTTAATATCTTCATGATACACTGCTAAGCAAAGAAACACATTAATTTATTCAATTAAGAAGCAGATTAATATTCGTAGGCTTTCCTTGTTTTATAATTAATAAAATTAACAAATTTGTTAAAGATTGCTATATGTAAAAATGTAGAAAAATATTAAAATCACAAATACTTATTGAAGGATTTAGAACATTTAAAGCTGTCATAACATAAATATCAAAATATCTACATAAATTAGACCTAAACATAATTTGTATCAATGTCTCATACAAACATGCTACAGGTTAAAAAATGTTTACAACAAAGAAATCCTGCGCAAATAAATGTGAATGAGTATCAGTGTAAAGTCAAACACAAAATGGTAACATAACCGCAGTTTTAAAAGATCTTTTAACTGTTTCAATCAAAGCGAAAACATGCATTAATTATCACACAGCCGCTGGGTGCTTAACAAACAGAAAAACATGAGGCTTTGGCTCTCTTAACCGTGGGGATGTCAACTTAAGAATGGTAGGGGTCATTCTTATCTTTGTTCCTGTGTATGTTAGTTTCCGCATGTCTTCTTAACAGTGAATCATTCCTAAGTCTCGAACGTCCGTACTGTACATTAGTAGCCTGTGTGCTGCCCATTTGCATTGAGTCTTCCCCTCAAGCCATGCATGCGAGTGTCATGAGGTCCCCAAACATGAATCATTCCTAAGTAGCCGTTCTTATCTGTGCATCATTCTTGCATTGTTTCAGTGCTTAGTTTTGAGTTCTGGGCATGCTCCGTTTATCCGTTCTTAAATATACGCAAGAAGATTCTGTTTGTTCTTAGTTGTGAATCAGGGCCAACCTTCCCGCTACCCTAACTTTAATGTGCAACACATGATTGTTTAAAGTTTATTTGGTAAAAGTATAGCTGTTTATGTACTACAGTAGCATCTCTTTTGAAGGTAGATGTTTCTCAGTAAATTTGTAAAAAATAAACCAAAACTTGTTTTCTAATTTTATTGTGTTATTTGTATTGTCTGCTTTTACATTGTCTAATGTTTTCATTTGTCAATTTGCCCATTGTACTTTAAATGAACCTCAAGTTTTGTGTGCTGGTACAAGGCCTGACATCTACACCGCACAGCATTTTCAGTGAATGCTTCTTTTAGGTTGCGCAGCTGTAACGCTGTTTCTTGCCTCATGTATTCCACCTCTTCTGTTTGTTTTCCCAAGCTCACTTCTAATGCTCACAGCATTGAGATGCCCTTTTGAAAGTTAATTGGATATTAACATAAGCAATAAACAGTAAGCCAAAGTGAATAGATTCTTTTTAAACTTTCAAACAACTATTTTAATGGAAATGTAAACCCAGCTGTATCAAGGCTACCTTGGCCTACTTGAAATGGCAGCATAAAAGTAGGCTCCATGGTAACAAGGCAGCTTTATGTTTATGTCTATGACTAGTAAAGCAGGATGAAAGAAGCACCACAGTATTATTCATTATGTTCATTGGTTTCTAAAAAGCATCTAGCGACAATATAAAGTGGTACTTGACTCTCTTCTAATTTCCAGTGTCTTTACCTTTCTTTTTCTTTATGTAAAGGGGGAGTGTATTGTGAGCATGTAATTTACAGCTACTTTCTGCAAATGATAAATACTATTTAATAGCTAACATGAACAACTATGATATAGGCCACTACTTACGACTTTAAAGCTAAAACCATTTATGCAGAAGAATAGATGTAAGTTAGCCATGTACCTCTACAAAACAAAGAATGTCCTAGCAAATATTCTCTGAAGAGGACTTCAGAAAAGAGCTCTGATGCCAAGTAGCTGTGCAATCCTTGTATTGATTCTAAAGCAGTTGATTCCCACACTGGAGCCTATGATATTATATAGCCAGCACAAAAAAAACATTCTGGCAGTTCCTTCTTATATTCACTAAGTGATAAGTGTATATGAGCATAGTTACTAAGTCGTTTTTTTTTTTTTTTTCTTTTCCAAGATTAAGTTTTTAATGAGAAGAAATGTTTTCTAGCGATTGCGTAGAAATAAGCAGCATCAAATAAAATAAAATAGTATATCAGGAAAACATTTGTTTGTAAGCAATAACTAATAAAAACTAATTTTAAAATAGTGGTGGAGGGGAAAAATCAGGGACAGGGGTGATGCACCAAAGGACTTCGTAAGTAAATAAGATTAAGTAGCATGAAGTGGAAGGGGTATGAATATAATTAGCTCCATTACTCTTGCTGGAAGTGGTACAGGAGTTAAATTATTCTATAAGGGGATAGTGTGGGTCTTTTACTTTCCTAGTATTCGTAACCAAGGGCCGGATTCTCACTTTCCTGTCTCACTTAAGAATATTGCTTCTTAAGTGTGATAAGAGCAGAGCTACTACGCATGAGTAATAACACTTTCCTCTGCCTCCACAATGGCAGTGACTAATGGGTTAATTCCCCCTATTGGAGTCCACAGGAAAGAAGAAAAGACACTCCGGAGGTATATAACGCCCCTTCCTCCTCCTATCAGTGTGTGTTTTTTTTTTTTCTTTCTTTCCTGTGGAGTCGGTCAGGAAATAGATGCAGGAGCTGGTGCAGCCTTACCGTTTCACCGCCGAAGCTGTCCGTATGGTCCGGGAATACAGACGTGCAGTCTCTGGCTCTGTGCTCCGCAACGAGCCGCCTGTAGGCTCCACCCTAACTATCGAGGGGGAGCAGCGCAGGGATATTGGCAGTCGGCTTGCGGCCGCCAGGAGCCCGGGTTAATCATATATAAAAGCAGGCTGACGTCATAGCTAGGCGCCAGGGGATTTGTGGTGCCAAAAAGGGATTTTAAACGCACAGCTGATTCCCACAGACGAGAAACATATACAGGTATAGTTTGTGAAAAGTGTAAACCTTCTCAACAAATATTGCCAGCCCCTCGGTTAACGGAATTAGTTAGACTGTTAAAAGCGGAGTTATCAGAAAATTTTGTAACCAAAGAAGATTTATAGAAGTTAACTTTAAAGAGGTCTAGACCGTCACTCAGCGAGGAGGAGTTAGAAGGGGACTTGTCTATGGTGGTTTCAGAAGTATCAGGCTCTGAGGAAGGTTCAGTACATTCAGAAGAAGAATCAGAATTCAGTCAGGATCTGGTAAACAACCTAATCAAATTAATTCATAAATCCTTAAAAATTGAAGAATCACAGGAGGATATCAAACTACAAGATTTACTATTTAAAGAAACAAAGAATAAGGTAAAGAATTTTCCACTGTCCCAGGCTCTAAAGTATATTGTCAAAGATAAATGGAAACACCCCGACAAGAGGCTACCGGCAAAATTAACCAAGATGTACCCCTTTGCTGAAGAGGAGGTTAAAAGGTGGGAAGAAGCACCACACGTGGATGCGGCTGTAGCCAGGATTTCACGCCAGATAATTACTATTAGAAGATGTGAACGTGTTTAGAGATCCTATGGACAAACGTATGGAGATAGGCTTAAAGAAACAGCATCTTATTGCAGGCTCAGCTTTACGACCGGCAGCAGCAACCGCCATAACAGCAAGAGTGTTAAGAAGCTGGAGAGTAATATTATTGATGGTGTGAAAAGACCATAGCTGTTAAAGACCATTCAAGACATGCAGCTTGCGGTCGAATTTATTTGTGAGGCCTCACTAGATTCGGTGCAGCTAGCTGCGAGTGCAGGTGCCATGGCAGCGGAGTCAAGAAGGGCACTATGGATCAGACAGTGGGCAACAGATGCACAGTCAAAAGGTAAATTGTTGTCCCTTCCATTCCAGGGAGACTATCTTTTTGGCAAGCGACTTGATGACATCATTTCTAAATCGTCTGGGGGTAAGTCACAGTGGTTGCCGCAGGACAAAGTCCAGAAAAAAGGAACAAGCAGACCTTACAGGTCAGGACAATCAGACTACAAGCAAGCCAGAAGTTATAAGCCAGGAAGAAACTTTAGAAGAAGTCAATGGGGTCCCATCAGATACAATTTTCGTGCCCAACGAGGGAGAGATGTTAGGGCAATCTTGCAGCAGATGGCACGATGATGCCAGGCCAAGCATCTCGACAGAAGCTGTAGATGGACGGCTCTCAAACTTCGAGGAAAATTGGATTGTTAACACTGAAGATGTGTGGATGAGCGAAGTAATAAAGTTAGGATACAAGATAGTTTGTAGTACAACCAAAGTATTTTTTTGTACAATCTCAGACCCCAAGACTGAAAGAGGAGGAAGAGGCACTAACAACAAGCCTACAACTGATGATCCAGCAAAGAGTGGTGGTAGAAGTCCCCAAGAACGAAGGGTATCAGGGCGTCTACTCCAGATTCTTTGCGGTTAAAAAAAAAGCATCCGGAGGTTACAGAACAATTCTGGATTTAAGGCCTCTAAACTAATTTTCATCAAGTCATTCAAGATTAAATCAATCAAGTATATATTCACCGCTGTAAACAAGGGCATGTTCTTAGTGTCGATCGACCTAAAGGACACGTATCTACATATTCCAATATGTCAAGCTCATCAGAAATATCTCAGGTTCTGGGTGTTCCAGAGACATCTACAATTCAGAGCACTTCCCTTCGGTCTGGCCACATCGCCCAGGACATTTACAAAGATCCTAATTGTCATCATCGCAAAGCTGAGAAGGGAAGGTATACAGATATGGGCTTACTTGGACGTAGTGTTGGCAGCAAATTCAAGAACTCAAGCCATTACTCATATGGAAAGAGTACTAGAGGTACACGGCTGGCTTATCAACAGGCCAAAAAGCAGTTTGGTACCAAAACAAGAAGTCAAATACTTAGGAGTTGGAATAAACACAGTGAACATGAGAATATCTTTATCTCAAGAAAGAATAAAAAAGTTTGTAAAGCTTTGTAGAGAGGCAGTAAAGAGGATGTGGCTGTCAGCAAGACAATGCACAATCATCCTGGGACATATGACTTCAGTTACAAACACTCTACAGTTGGCAAGTCTCCATACCAGGGGGTTTCAACTGAACTTTCTGAGTCAATGGAACAAAAATTCAAAAGACCTTTCCTAAAGGATAAGACTATCCAACAGCGCAAGACGGGATCTAGTATTTGGTCAAACGAAACAACTGGCTCGTGGAAGATATTTCAGGCAAACAGAAAATATCCTCATTACAACAGATGCAAGTGCGGTAGGCTGGGAAGCCACTTGCGAAACAGACTTTGTACAGGGAAGATGACCCAGGCACATGGAAAAGCAACATTCCAATATAAAATAATGCAGAGCAGTCCTGAGGGCATGTCAACACTTTCAGGAAAAGTGTCAAGGAAAAGCGATAAAGGTCCGATCGGACAACATATCGGTAGTCTCATACCTGAACAAGCAGGGAGGCAACAGAAGTCCTCAACTGATGAGAGAGGCAAGAATGGTGCTGGAGTGGGCATAACTGTCCACAGTACATATAGCAGACTTTCTAAGCAGACAAACATGCCATGCAGGAGAGTGGGAGCTCAATCAGGAGATTTTCCAACAAGTGATCCTCAGATGGTGTCTTCCAGAGGTGGATCTAATGGCCACAAAATACAACAGGAAGATGGCAAGGTACATGTCAAGGTTCAGAGAAAAGGAGGCAGAAGAGACAGACGCTCTATCAGCAAAGTGGGCTTGTCACCTAGCGTACATATTCCCGTCCATTCCATTAATATCTCGTGTGTTAAGCAAAATCGTGAGCGAAAAAACTACGGTGATTGCGATCATACCATATTGGCCCAGGCGGCCGTGGTTTCCCAAGGCCCTACAGTTATCAATGGACATACAATGGAGGTTACCGAAGATACCCACACTCCTCAAACAAGGTCAGTTTTACCATCCAGGACCACAAGCCTTGAACCCGACGGCATGGTTAATGAGATCACAAACCTGAAAAAGAAGGGATTCTCGTCAAGAGTAGTAAACACCCTTATAAAAGCTAGGAAATCAAGTACTTCAACTATGTATCATCGGATCTGGAAAAGATTTGTGTTCTGGTGCAGAGAGACCAAAAGGAAACATGATAAAGTCTCTACAATATTAGAATTTTTTCAAGCAGGTCTTGATAAAGGACTTTCCAGCAGTACCATTAAAGTACAAGTGTCGGCACGAAGTGCAGTAATGGACAGAACCTGGGCTAGTAACGGATACATAGCAAGGTTCATTTAGGCCTCCTCTAGACTCGGACCATACATAAAAGCTCCGATAGCCCCTTGGGACCTTAACTTCGTGTTAGACGTACTAACCATGGGGTAGATCCAGAACTACGTCCGTCTTCCATAGACAGCCGTAATTCAATGAACAATAGCTACTGCGCATGAGGTACCCCCTCCAGTAGGGCTGAGGGCACATTCCACCAGGTCAGCTAGTGTTCAAGAACTATGTAAGGCCGCAGGATGGGCATCAGTCCACACCTTTGCGCGTCACTACAGAGTAGATGTGGCAGCCGTGGTTGATGCAAGTTTTGGCAAAAAGGTGTTAGGGAAAACAGGTTTAAATATTATTTTTTTGTTTGTTTAATTGTACAAGTAAGGTACATAATATTTAAGTTGCGGGCGGATAGCCGAATATATATTTTGTCCCACCCAGTGAATTAACTGCTTGGGCATGACCCATTAGTCGCTGCCATTGTGGAGACTAAGGAAACTGCAGATTAATACCCGGTAATGTGGTTTCCTTTACTCCATCAATGGCAGCATTTTTCCCGCCCAGTTAGGAACAGTTGTTTGTTTTTGTTTTTTTTTTATCTTATGGGATGTAATCTCTTTTGGTTTTGTATGATGCGATAACCTATGTTTTATTTGACCTTGGAAATATGAAGACACTGATAGGAGGAGGAAGGGAGGAAGGGGCGTTATATCTTTTCTTTTCTTATTTCCTGTGGACTCCAGTAGGGGGAATTAACCCATTAGTCGCTGCCATTGATGGAGTAAAGGAAACCACATTACCAGGTAATCTGCAGTTTTACGCTATCTACGTACTATTTTGTTACGTATATTGCATATGTGCGGTCTTTAAAGACGCACCGCACATACGCAATCTACATAACTGGATGGTACATAGATAGCGTAAAAGAGTTACTACGCATGCGTAGTAGCTCTGCTCTTATTAAGAAGCAATATTCTTAAGTTAGAACCTTGCCCAAAGTTCTGCACCCAAAGATATCTATAGATATTGGAATTCTTTCGCAATCAAACGTAGTAGATGAACCTAAGTATTGTCATAGTTTCCATCCTAACTATGATTATTCCCTGACTATCTTGGTTATCTGGTGCTGACTTCAAGAACTATTCATTCAGTGTTTTTCATACTGATAGGAATTTTCAAGTGTCCCATTGAAGACATTTTTTTTTCTACCATTGAATTGTTAAACCCCAAATGCACTTGAAGTATTTATTTTGGAAATGTTTTGGTAAGAGTTTTTGTCCCCTTTGGGGACCACATGATTGTGTGGATCTCATCAACCTTGGAGAAAGGTTTAGTCATACCAGCCTGTAGTTCTCTAAGAGTTGCCTGTGTTATAGTATCACTAAATTTTACTGTTAAAATGTGGTCTAGTATATCCATTTCCTTAACTTAAATTCAATGACTATATATTTTCTGTGTGTAAGCCACAAATTCTATGTAAAACGTTTAAGTATCGAAATAGAAGCTTTCTCCTCTGTATAAACCATACATTTGGTTCTTTCCAAATGTAGATATTATGGAGTTTTTCAGAAGGTACTTTTGTTTTATATGATAGATTCTTCTTTGAGTAAGTTCTAAAGGATATATTTACTTTGGTTTTTTGTGGTGAATATTCTTACTACAAGGTATTAAACCATTTAGTTTTCCTGACCAATTCCACCAAAATTGTGCTAATCTAAGGTGATACTGAAAGTTTACCAGGGAGACATTATATAGTGTGTGGTTGGTTTTTAGAGGCACAACATTGAAGGCTTTATGACCTAAAAATAAGACAGTTATAGAAAATCTAATAAGATGACCTCTTTTTACAAAGATAATAAAAATACATATGGATAATAACATGCTTTAATATTTTTGTATTTATTGGTAAAGTTCTGTGTGGTTGCTGTAATTTGTACTGCTAATAAACCTTTTTATGCCGTTATTATTTTTCTGAACTTTTTAGCAATTATCTTTATTTTTCTTTTTATATAACTTATTTTGTGTAGCTGGGAATTTCCTAAGCTTATAAAAACAATTCTTATTATAATGTTCAGTCCCACCCCAACATTACCTGGAGGATCGTTTTGCTTATATTTTCTTACACTATGATTGAGTCAAAAGTTCATATTGAGGTAAAATGCATGGTAAAATAAGATGTATTGGCACTTTTACCTTCTGTATTGTGTGTGTACACTTGATCTGTTTTTTCAAAGATTAACTTTATAGACTTCCGTACCTTGTGTATGAAAATTCTTCTTAACAGTTTTCACAAGCTTGATCTTTACAGGGTCACTAGAAGAGAGCAGCTAATCCCCTCTTGTAAAGTAATTTGAGAGGAGGGAATTTGAAATGCAAAATATCACCTGCAGAAAACACCCTTTCCTAACACTGAATGTATAGAGTTGAAGTCGGGTAAAAAGCCAGTAAACGTAATAGCAGAGACCTGATACCCGATTTATTATCCTGCGGTCTGGGTGACCTCTTTTAGATAGAAGAATAATTTATGTAGAGCTTCAGTGTGTATTTGACTTCTCCAATTATATAAGGTTTGCTGCTTCTAAGTTATGTCCTTGAATGCTTGTGAATTTATTTTTGGCTATTTACTTTAGGATTGAATTAATTTCGCATGTCACTGGCAGTAGGTTACTTTGTACAGCATTTATTGTCTTATTTGTAAAGCTCTTACACGCTGTAGCTTAAATGGAAATTAATTTGAAAAAAGTCTGTTACTCATAGGTCAGACTTACCTGCTATGCATTTGACACATTACCTGCACATTACTGAACACGGTGCTGAGAAAAACTATCCTCTCCCTAACTCTAACCCTAACCATCCCGTCTCTATAGCCTAACCCTAAGACCCCTCCCCGCAGGCTAACCCTAACCTTCCTCTTCTATGGCCCTAACCCTCCCTACCTAAGAACCTAACCCCCGGTAAGGTTACCTCTCCGGTGCTGTCATCTACGGTGGGTCTGCGGTGAAAATGAATGGCTGATTATGCCGATCAGCACACTGTCATGCATAAAAAAAATGGCTTCCATTCGAAATAGAAGCAGCCGTTCGGCCCGGGGTCTCGCAACGGTTCAGTGTTCAGTGTATTTTTATCTGTCAGTGCTGATAATTTTTTTGGGTCACTAATATTTTTTTTTTTTTTTTAAATGATCCATAAAGGTTGTAGTAGAATCACAAATGAAACCAAAAATATATAGATCCCTGGAATTATGGCCATGCTGGGGTGCAATCACTGGTCTGCTAGGAAAGGTGGTCTTAAAATGCACTATGCCAATAGATGACCCATTCTGTCTACTTATGTTTTTCAATTATTTTTTTTACATTCAGTGGTTTATACTGGGGTTTCTCACATTTTGTTTTTATAGACAAATCTTCCCATTTTTAAATTGAAAGAGTCTTGTGTCCGAAGAAGGTACAGTGACTTTGAGTGGCTAAGAACTGAACTGGAAAGGGAAAGCAAGGTAAGATATCTATAATATTATAATTATAGTCTCTACATACAGCTTGCTGATGATATTGCCTCCCCCCTTCTTATCTCATTCATTTGCGCTCCAAGTTGGTTATGGATGTTCCATGTGAGTAAGTGGGTTTGTTAATTGATGATTTGTTATATGCTGTCCACCCACCCCAAAAAATAATTATCTGCTGAAATACACACACACACACACACACACACACACACACACACACACACACACACTCACTATAATCAGGGTAGCCAACTTTTGGCTAGTGGATTATCATATATTTACAAATGTATGCAACTAATCTTTCTACATTTTATATTAGAGAATGGAACAGTTACATGATATGACCCAATGTTGGGGCCTGACAGTATTAGAGTTATCACCACCAAAATAGAGAAGCCTTGTAAGTGGCTGGTGAATTATCATATGTTTGCAAACATATGTTTAAAATAATTTATGTGTATATATATATATATATTATATGAATTACAAGAATTTATCTGGTACGCATACTGCCATGGCAGCATAGACAGACTGGGTATTTCCTCTTCTGCTATGGGAGCCGGACAGGAAAAGACACACTGGACACATATAAAGAACCCACCACAGTCGTCTTTTTCCTGTCTGTAAGGGAGTTAGGTAGTGAGGATGTTTTCTTTTCTTGCTTACTGGCGGCCAATGCCGGGTGGTGCTCCATGCGAGCCCTTATTCCTGATCCGTCTCCTGGGAAACGGCGGAGGAATAGGTGGAGTGACTGGCCTATGTTGCGGGGTGTCTCTGGATAAAGCAGTCTGACTTGCTCCCTTTCTCTATGGGACTAAGGATGCTGCTGCAATCCGCATGCAGTACAGAACAGTATACCGGAAGTGATGTCAAATCACTTACGGTTGGTCTCCAGATGGGCGCTGCCATTTTGGCATAGCCCAAAGCACGCTGGAAGTTGAGAAGGCGCAAATATCAATAGCTGATCTGGTATTTAAAGGGACATCGATCTGTACACCACGCTGTATGTTACTTGCAAGCTTTTGGGCAAACAAGGCAGCAGCTCTGAACTATTTGCTCCAACGTGAGTGTTATGGAGGAAATATGATCACAAGGCAGATCTGGGTAAGCTACCATGATCATATATATTTACTTCTATGGATATACTTAGTTAAGTAGGTAGGTTTTTCTTGTTATAGATCTGAGACAAGTAAAGAGAGAGAATCTCTTTAGGCAGAGATAAACATAAGAAGCTAAAGTTGAACAAATGTGTACTGTGATACTACACTATCCACTGATACTTCTGGCATTAGGTGTTCAAATTTTTGACCAAGCATACAACTACCATCAGCACATATGTCTGAATTTATTGCATTAATGAAAACGGTGTTAGCCGATATGTTTGTGACTAAAGAGAACTTGGCTACTATGTCTTTGAAAAAACTGAGGGCTGTAGTATCAGAAAAATCAAAAGAATTAGAACCAGAGGAAGGGGCTTATATTCCAGGGGAATCCCCATTAACCGCTGTGGAGTCAGTAACCTCTAAAGGAGAGGAACAATTTAGCATGGATCTAGTTGACAATTTTATTGAAACTTATTGAAAGAACCCTGAATATTCAGGAGACAAAGGAAGAATTACAATTAAAGGATTTGTTGCTTAATGAACCAATCAAAAAGGTTCAGTATGTGTGCCTTAATTGCATCTGTTTTTTTGGGGGGCACAGACTTGTTCAACCCTAAATAAATTGAATAACGTTAACTAGTTCAAATAATATTTTAAAAAAGAGAAAAAATGTCTGAGAAAATTTAGACTTAAATGATGTGGCTTATTTTATGTTTTTGATTTTTATAGGTGGTTGTGCCCCCTTTACCTGGGAAGGCGCTCTTTCGTCAGCTTCCATTCAGAGGAGATGAAGGAATCTTTGATGACTCTTTCATAGAGGAAAGAAAGCAAGGCCTTGAACAATTTATAAACAAGTAAGTGTGATCCTCTGCGTCTTCTGCTGTACTAAGATGTTTTGCCGTAATGTATGAAAGGATTGTTCTATGGATGCTTACTCTTTGCACGATATTGTTGACCTTATGCTGTGTACAGTTAATGTATGCAGATTGCGTTGGAGGTGGATGGTGCTGAGACAAATAGTTACATGGTAGCTATAGTTGTCGGTGCTTAAACAGATGCCCTGTTGCTGGTACAATGCAGCTTACAAAGCATGGATAATTATTTGCTCTGATTGCGGATTGTAGTATTCTAAGTGGTACATGTGCACTCAGGTTTTAATAGTTTTCTTCAGTCTTTATAAGAACAGGTATTGGCATCTTTGGAAACATAATATTGTCACAATTATCTTTAGTATAAATAAAGCATTTGGAGTACTTTAAATATCCTATTTAAAATGTTTGGAAATGCTATTGTGATGCTGTACTGTGTAAGGTGTTTGTTTATATGCTATCTGCTTCTCATTTTTATTCTTTTTGCTTTCAGAGTGGCTGGCCACCCTTTGGCACAGAATGAACGATGCCTTCACATGTTTTTACAGGATGAAATTATAGACAAGAATTACACACCGTCCAAAATAAGACATGCTTAACTACTGGAGAAGCAAAATTTTATGACTGTAAACATTATTTTATGAATATCTTCAGCATGTTACCATTTGCTGTAATAAGTAACAAACTAACTTCAATTATATTACTTTAAAATGTTGCTTTTATTTCAGATCTGAAATCTGGTTCACTTTTTGCAAAAGCATGTAATTCCATTCAATGACAAGGTGCTTTGTGGCAAAAGTTCTCCTAAGTATGATTAAACTGTGCTGATCTATCACTGTTTTTATGTGCTCTGAACCAAATTCAGACAAATAAATCTTACATGGGACATGTATCTATCACTACTAAAAAGTTTTGATGGGATCAGATTTAAACTGTGATCAGGGGCATGCATCAAAAAAGTTTGCTGATTTCCACATGTTTATGGGAAAGTAATTCTTGGTCCATAGATTGAGAGCAGTGTTAACTGAGTTGTATTCAGTTGTTGAGGTCTTCCAGAAAAAGTGGATCTATATGGTAATTCTCAGAGAGGCTAATGACTTAAAGCTCCAATCCTCATCTAGTCTGCTTGAGTCATCTCACATCAGAAACAAATGGTATCAGTTGCCAGTAATTTCTCAAGTCCTTTATTGATAAAATATTGTCTTACTCTGTGGTCGTTCCTTCTGCCTTAGTGTTTTAGCGCTATTTAGTCATGTTTGAAGTGATTTATAGGGCCCAATTCAATTAAACACGAAGCCTGTGTTATTTTGGTTGTGATGCTAATTGCACTTATATTTGGCTATTACAGTAGCAAAAATTTGTAGATTTTAATACGAACCTCTATGAGGTGCATATGAAAATTCAAAATATATATTTGCAGAATTGGCATTGCAAACAACTTAACGCAGGCTTTGCATTCAATTGAATCAGGTCCATAATGTCTGCTATTTTAAAGCTGAGGACTCGAATGAAATTGTTTTGGGGACCAAGATTACTTTTCATTATTAACAGGTTTGATTGTAATTGATGTTCACTGTAGTTGCCTTTTTTTTTTTGTTCTCGTCACAACAGCTCTTCACATTGGCAGTGATGCATTTTGTTTTTACTCCAGGATAAAGATTCTAAATCTAAAATTTACTTCTGTGTTCACAAATTTTCTCAAATCATGTCTAGGAACAAATGGTTTGGCAGCTAACTAGCACTAACTTCTCACTAGGACTTTCCTGCTGCGTATCTTTGTCTGTGCCAATTTGCTGTGCTGACCTTGCTACTCTCCTCTATGTCTTAATGTGTAATGTCTACACATTAATATACTACAAAGCTTGCAAAAGGCTTTATAAATATGTTACAAGCAAATTACTTTATACAAGTATAAAACACCTTTATATAACTTGTTTAATTTTTTGGAAATAAAATTATGGAAATAAAAACTCTTCATTGTTGTATTTCTGAATTAATGTAAAACCTCCCAATTATGTATTTTTTTATCGCACATAAGGAAAAATATGGAAGCAATTTATCAAGTACTATCAAAGCCCCTGCAAGATTTGATTTGACACACACACAGAGCATCTAACCCATCATCACACACACACACACACACACACACAGAGCATCTAACCCATCATCACACACACACACAGCATCTAACCCATCACACACACACACACACACACACACACAGCCTATGGAAGTAATTTTACTAGAAGCTAGTTAACATAACTATACTACTGGAATTTTTTTTGAACTGTAAGAAGTGATATATGCAAACACAGATTCCACACAACACTCTTTGCCCAGGCAAAACCACTGATGCTGCACCACTATAGTTTAAAATGCTGCTTACACTGAAGGCAACTGATGTGTAATTGTAAAAAAAAAAATTTAATTCAATATATTTTATTCTCTGAAAAGAAAGGAGTACAACTTAAGGTGCACAATTAATACACTGTACAAGAAACAAATTTACTTGTCTATGACAGTTGAAGTGCTGATTTATTTTTTCTTTTCTTTTTTTTTTATTTTATTTGTGCTAGACCCTAATCACACACCAAAAACTTTAAACTCAAAGTGGCTATGAAACTGTCTCTAAGTGAGGTTTGGACATATGATTGAAAAATCACTAATATATTTTTTTCTATGTGACTGTAACTGAACAGTTGTTTTTAGAAGTGTATGAAGATTTCAGTCTTTACATTTCTGCTTTTGTTATGAAGAATCTGGTTGTGGAATTAAGTATTCTGTAACTTTTCCCATCATTTTAGTTTTTCTGCCTGTTAATATTAAAGGATCGTGTCTATGAAAACATGAGTTTACATGGATGAAAAACGGTACTAACTATTTAACTAGTCCATAGTGCTTTTTTCACTTTGTAGTGGAATTATTACCTATTTAGATTACAAGCAATTGATTGAGTTTATGGGCAACATACTCTTGTATGTCTATTCATGACACAACATGGCTGCCTCTAATAAATTATAAGATACAGCTATATTTTAGGCATGCTGTCAGATAAGTGATTTTCCCACCACTGCAATTTATTTCTGAAATTCACCTCAAAATACCTTGGCAAAGGTGTATATAGTAAATTGAAGGCTCTCGGACAATGAATTTCCTTTAGCAGTCTCACCTTGATTTAGGTATATGATTAGAAACAACAGTTTGATATACATTTGTGATAATGTGCAGATTGATTTAGATCTGGTTATACAGTGATTTCATTCTCTTGAGGTCAAATCTCAGAAGGCAGAATATAATGTTTAATATTTTAAGTAGAAATTTTCAGTAGAGAATATTGTTGCTAAAAAATCCCTTATAAAAGTTAAGCTGTAATTGTTTTTTTCTGGAGAACTTAATTCTTACCAGAGCTATTTAAGGCTGGCAAATAGTTGGATTGATTTCGTCAGACCCCCATAGTAGGCTTGGTGACAGTCATTCAGATCTTAAATCTTAATCTAGTTGAGCAATATAACCACTGGGGTATACAATAGTTTACCATGTTTAAAATAAATGAATTGATTCTGGTAATTTGCCCAAATCATAACTGTGCATTTTATTAGTGACTGAACTAGCTGTAGAGTTGGTCACTGAGACCTTTAGGGCAATATAGTGTTTGGCTACATGGAGATGATAGCAGTGACATCTAGATTATCAAACAATATGTATACTTTAGAACAGTTATATCAAAAGTGGACATAATGTTAAAATTTGCAGAGTTTTGTTTTTGTGACTGAGCAAAAATTCTACTTTACAATATGTTAAGTGTTTATGGAGAAATCTATTTTGTATGTACATGACCGTTTTATTACAGTCAATCTTGACGAGAGATGATGGGTCCATTCCTTCTGGATTTCTGAGGCAAAATGTCCTGGAACAGCTCATGTAGTACAATGTATTTTGATAGTGTGGCACATCAATATGATGGCTTTTTCCTCATAAGAGTAAATTCTTTACAATATTTGTATCCTTGAGTCTTTTATATCGCAGTAGTACATTCGACTGTGTACAGCTTGCTTCAAAAGTAAACTTCCAAAGGTTGCGTAGAACTTTAGATATCGCTCGATTTATACATGTCTGATAAAAGCCGTGTGATAGGAACATTGCCAATAGTTTTCTTGAAAAAGACTTCTTCTATTGTAGAAGGGCTTATTGACCGTAAAGCTGGTAGAAGTAGCAGAAGTTTCCCAAAACGGCAAGGTTGTGTAGGGTACCTGTCGATTACATAGAGAATTAAACGGTGGTCTTGCATAATTATGACTAATTTAGTATTTTTAAATTTAGACCTACACAAAAAAACAAAAGATTCAAGTTGGATAAATATATTAAAATGTGGTTGATATGGTGCACAGGTGGAATTCTGCTTTTGTGTATGCTCTTTACTACTGACATATCTAAACTGCAAACCATGCCATAGCCTCAAAAACTCAATAGTTATGAACATTTGAGAGTATGGTTTATTATACTATTTTATATGGTTCTAGGAAACTATATTTTCTCTGGTGGCCTATGGGACTTAAATTGGAACCTGGCAATAAATGTCTAGAGATTTTAAAATTACAAATCATATAAAGCAGATTCTTAAACTGGGGTACACTATACAATTATCAGGCTGACCAACTGATTATCAGTGAAGTATATTATGGATGCTGGACAGATTTGTCAGGACGCTAATAAAATGTCCCAGTAGCACTGCTAACCAATAAAGGTATTGGTCAGTTTGCTGATCTATAGAATGGGCCAGCAGTGGTAAAAAAAAATCCAAGTTTTGTGCAATTGTACACTCTGCACGTTTTCCCCATCCGTCAGACCATTTTGTTTGGAGCTGGGGAAATTTTGCAGGTGTGTACCCAGTTTAGCAGGCTGGTATCGATCTTGAAACTTAAAGGTCTAAGCTGGAGCTATCTAGATGCATAGTTTTTATAAGATAGAAGTCCTGTAGTCACCTGGTATGTATATAACTGTTGAGAGTCAACTGAGCTTCATCTTGTAGGGCTGCAATGGCTGCAGCATTCCTGAAACTTCTTAGTTCAGAGCCACTGTGTGTAGGGACTGCAAAAGAGCAACAGTAAGCGTCATTATGTGGTAAAACAACATAGTCAAGTATAAGTTTTTTACTTAATAGTGTATGTTGACCTTGTTCAGATGACTAAATATTTATACATGGCCAATTTATGTACAATAAGCTGATTTTTGTCTATTAATTCCTCAGACCAAATCGGTTTGTACAGGTCTTAGAAGAGCAGTGAATAGGATAAAGTTAATTTCAAATGCCTGTCTACAGCTGACCTAAGGACTGTATCTATGGGATGTAACTGACGCTGCAATGGCTAATTTTTTTACAGTAATACAGCCGAAAGCTTAGTTTCAGCTGTACTGAACTCGAAAAACTTTTTAATAGTGAAGATTTAAATTCTAGAACAGGTACCATGCGGAATGGAAGGTACCTGTTCTGGTTAGGGTTAGGCTCCGGAGAGGGGAGGGCTAAAGTTAGGCTTTAGGACAGGCTACGGGGCAACAATGGTTGTAGGAGGGTTAGATTGCAGGAAGGGGATCTTTGGTGTTAAAAATGAAAACATTTGCGTGTTGTCTTTGGATAATTCACAGACTGCCATTGCGGGTATGATGTTTTCTATCTGCAGAATGCCAAAGAGTGACGGTAGTCAGCACTTCATTGCCACAAATTGATCTGTTTAAAGATAGATCACTGAAGAAGCGAACTAAACCGCTATTTTTTATAATACTATTACTAATCATTTTATTGGCATTAGATGCTAAACTATAGACCACTTAAAACGACAACCAATTTAAGATATGCTAGACATCCTAAAATCAGTGTGGAAATTTTAAGAATATTGGGGCAGCTCCTAAACTACATAAGCGAGCGATTTTCCGCTAGCCGCTGACTTAAAATCACGGGTTAGTATTTACTGCGCATGCACGCGGTAGATGTTACACTGCGTAACTCCTAACGGACGTACCATCAGCGTAACTGCGAACAGAGGGACGGGGGCATCAATACGACACCTGTAATTACGCTTTGGAGGCAGAGGGACGCATTTAAATTGGACAGTATGGGCTGGGTTTGACCGTCACGTATGTAAATCCATTACGTAAATCGCTATATTCAGGCTCTTGATGGAAAGGTTTATCATTCCACATTCCTCATATAACCACAGTTGTTATAGTGTGCAAAGAACCTTTGCAATGTCCCTTTGTGTCCTGTGACATCCTCCTTTTTCCATCCTATGTCAAAATATGAAATGCTAGTATAAGGACTACCGTAGTATGAAATTCTGCACAAATGAACAGAAAGCCCTTGAACCTTCCCATCTCATGAAGGGGTCTACGGGCTTTGCATGCCCTATTGGGACTTTTATTTTTCCCCCCTCAGTATTTACACTTGTGGAGCTACAGATGGCAGCATGTACATGAGAACCAGTGTTACTTATCCCCATATTAAAATGAATATTGGTCAGATTTAAGATTCTACAGGTTCTCTTGGAAAGTTATTTAGGCATTGCTAAAGTGAATAAATGATGCACCAGTACTTGCAGACGCTGGGATCTTCTATGGATATATCTGTAAACTGCAAATGACTAAGACTGATTTAAGAAGCAGTTGATGTCTGAGTTCTTTGTACCAGTGTGGTCAGTGATCTGTCCTGGCCCCTTAAATCTCTCTGGTGTATGCATCGCTGATGCATTTAAAAGCACCTGTTCTCATTTAGATATGTCAGGTGTTTTTTGGTTTTTTTTTTAACACCTTAGATATAAGCTGGCTCCTTAGTGTTTCCATTTTCTGTGCAATGCCTGGAAGTAACGCTACACATAACAAAGCAGGAAGAAGTTCAGTATTCACACCTATTTTTTATAGCATGTGTCTAATATGGCTATGGGGTTGTTTCTGCAGTTACTTCTATAATGGAAGGGTGGGGTTGTCTTTAAGGGGTATTCCTGCAATGAATGTGTATGGGTAATGACTGGAATATCCTACTACCTTTTCTTTTTAATTACTGGTAATATACTTCTCTTTTGATTGTAGCATTTTTAAGGAAATATTGCTAATAGTATTTTTACCTTGACAAAAGAACATGTTATAAACAAACCTGCTATTTAAAGAAAAAATAAACCTTCATGGGTTTGTTGCTTTAATAAATTACAGTGTTAAGTGCTTAAGGTGTGGGATCTGTCACAACGATTATTTGTCACAGCATACTGTACAAACAATAAAACTGACCTAAAAAAATTTACTTGGCAAGATACTACAAGAGACTGTTCAGTATTTATTCATACCACACATACTGTTCCTTATATCTTTAGAATTATCTGTTCTAAGGAATTCAAACAAAATAATAATTCACCATACACAACGCTGCCATAAACCTGCCTAAAGTAAAGCGTGCGGATCAGCGATCCATACAGCCGCTGATCTGCGCTAGTGTGCTAAGCACATGGTGAGCCATGACCAATATATCTACAGGAATGCTATTTATAAAGCCGAAAGGACACATCCTTTATTGATGCTTTATACAAAGCAATATACTTTTAGTGTTCTGTTGTATTAAAATATGATATCATAAAATATTTATCATAATCACATCCTCATATTTTGCTGTATGAACCTGAAATAACTTACCAGCCTTAAATGTGACAATGCATTTGAGACAGGCAAACTCTGTTGCATCTAGTCGTAGTTGTCGAAACCTTGCCACCACTTCCTGTAATGCCTGAATTTCAGCTATGATTTTATTCAGCTTCTGAGAATCTGTGTTATCATTGTTCATCCCTGAAATTAGAACATAGAAATATTTCATTTCCGTACCTTTTTCCATGTTTAAACCTCAGATTTTGTCCTTTACCACGTATCTGTCAGCCTGATATAAACTATATCTGTGTAGCTTTTATGAAAATGATAATAAAGTACTCCTTTGGCTGATAACAAACACAGTGATTAGCATTTAAATGACGGTACAAGCAGTTATGAATATGAGACAACATTATTTGCATTTAAATATAGATTGATAAATGACAGGTATAGTCTATTGTTCACATGGGATTTGTTATTCTTCACATGTTGCTCATACTCCCCGCAATGTATTTTCATGTTAATTTCTACAACAAAGTCATTAAATTGAGCAATGCTTACCAGATACTGCCAGTAGTGTGCTAGCATCAACCGGGATGGCCCATTGTGCTATTCCTAGAACAAATAGCTCCCTCCATGCATCTTCCAGGAGCATCAGCTGCCACACAATATATGAATGATAGGTTTAGAAACATGCATACTTCTCTTATTTCACAATCCCCCTGCTTGCTCTTTAGAGCTCTCTTTATGTGAATATTTTATCTTAATTATGCTCTGACAATGATACTCAGAAATAAAGGGTTTTGGAGTATACAGTGTTTTATAGATCAGAAGAGTTATGTATAATACAAACAAAATTGGTTCTGAAGTATAAAATCTCCAATTGAAACACAAATTAGACATTGGAGAGAAATTCTACTATAAACTACATAAATCTGTTATGTGTAAGTTATTTAAAATATATTAGAAGTCTCTTTTGTTTTGGATTCTTTTATTCTTTTTTTACATGGCATGCAACTGAAGGTAGTTTCTTGTAGTTTTACTATGTATCTGAGGGGCACGTTATCTAATATAATAACCACTGAATAAATAGCAACAATAGTAAAGTAATAAAAACTGAATTTATAGACTGTATATAATTAGAATAAAAGATAGAACACTGCTAAAAGAAAAAACTCAATTCCAGTGAATGACTTTATGGACTGTATTTTAATTACTTTCCAAAACAAAAATAAAGCCACAATAAAATAAAAAATAAGGGCTGCTTATGTGGCTGTTGACCTGGGGCTAAGGGTTTCCAAAATTGGAGCCTTATTTCAAGAAAAAAAAAATTTCAATTGGTCATATAGAAAATTAACAATTTTTTTTATTCCTAAATCTTCTTTGGAAAATGTGTCTGATTAAATCCATAGCTATGTGGCTATAAATATTTATGAACTGTTAATATATTAACAAGAAAGAAACATCTAAAACACTGACATTCGAGACACGGAAGGGTCACAGTGCTCCACTCACCTGATCTTGCAGAGAGAGAGTAGAGAAAGCAGGAACACTTTTTGCCCATTTAATGCTCATGAAAAGAAGCCGCGCTGCAGATTCACAAACAGACTCTGTTGCCACTTCGTAGAGGTACAGTGGTGCTCCATTTACTTCATGTGGATACTACAGCAAAAGGGAAATCATCTATTTTATATCCTGATAATAATGATTTCATTGATTAATAATACTAATAATGGAGGCTAGCAATCACAAAATTGTCCTTGTTGCCGGGAATGCAACTTTACCTATTATCATCTAAAAAATAAGACTGAGTGAATGAAAGTACAAATATTTAAGCCAAACATGGTGCTTTTGACAGACGTGTATGAATAAGAGGTCAATCCTTAGAATAGGGTGTTGTCCTAAGTTTAAATCTGAGAAAGTTCCGTTTATACATCATTTCTGGAACGTCAGAAAAACTTCCAGATTTGTGGAATAAGCTTCCTGGATTTATTAATGGGGTGCTAGGCCTCTGCAGGCAGAGGTGATAGATTTGATTTATTTTGAATAGACAAATTGCATGCTGGGTGGCATAGTTTTATGTTAAATGTTTAACATACAGGTAGTTGCCTACACAGACACGGAGTGAGTTAGCCTTCCGTCACATTACTCTGCTTATCCCTTTATAATCATTCTATCATTGGTTCTACATGGCTGATTCTTCTGGCTCAAAACTAGCAGCCAGTTTCTTCCATAAACAGAGATCCCCCTATCCCTTTGAAAGTGTTTTCCCCATTATTTTTCTGTATTGCAGAAATGTTTACTATTGTTCCATAGTTACATTTGTTATTTGTCCTACATGGCCTGTCAAACTTGTGTTTTTCAATTTATGCTTCCAATTCAGCTACTCTGTAAAAGACCTTCTAGCTTGCTCCTTGATGGATACAGAATTTCCTAAAAAAGGTATTACAGTCTGACTGATTTTAGCTATACACATGTGAATATGTTGGGTGTTTGGTGATAGATTATTATGCTTTGCTTGTGTGCTCTTTACGAAATGTCATTGTTTAGCAGGCCATGTTACAGTATGTAAAATTCTTTGAAATATGAAAGTTTTATAAAATGTTACAACAAAAGAAATCAATCCTAAAAATTAATTCCGCTTTATGTAGCACAACATCATTTGTTTACTAAATTTTATCTTCTAATCATTTTCTTTGCCTCACAGACTAAAACAATTGTAAACTTTCTGAGGTTGCTGCAATGTCCTCCTCTTTTTTCCATTTATACATTTCAGTTGTGGTCCTATCATGAATCATCTATTATCATGTGGTAAGTACTACCCCAAAATCTGGAAGTGCTTTACAACAATCCTTATTATTACTGCATCCACAAGTGATCCAACAGAACCCACCTATACAGAGTGGCATGACCTGCTGGGTGAACATAGGAACCACTTGCCTCTCCCATTAGATAGGCCTGTTTTCTCTTTTACCAATTGCAGTATTGTGCTATTTGTTTTATATTTTACTTATAATACAGTATTAAAAAAGAAAAATAATCATGCGTTAAGTAGGCTTTGTTCGGAAAATATGAGACTTTTTAGTAACTGGATTAAATCTTCGTCACTATGCATTACCAGCAACACCCTATGCAGTCATAGGAATATGATTCCCACAGCATGGGCAGCCAGGGACAAGGTTTCTCCCACCATCTTTCAAGTCAATAATAATGAAGCTGTTACTTCTCACATGCTCCCTCTTTTGTAACAGAAACAAAATGTCACATTAAGTCACCTGGAAGTTTACCCATCTCAATACACATGTGAGGTTATTTAATAGTCTCCAGTCATGTGCAGCCTTTAAACACTGACTTAACACTGTCAAACGAGCACATTAAAAGAAGTGGTTGCCTGCTTTTGTCACCTGCTTTTGTCACCTGGTTCTCAACGAGTGTGAAAGAAACCCCTCAATAACTGCACAAGAAATCTCCCATTTAGCCTACATACAGTGTTCATAAAATTCCTATGTGGCAGAGAAATGATGTTTACCACTTATTGTCTAAAATGAATCATCTACAAAAAAATGTCCAAAAATAAATACATTTTTCAATATGCCAAAACATTAATACATTAACATTAAAACATTAATGTTCTTTAAAATATTTAACTACTACATATGAATTATCCTCTAGTTTTAAGCTAGGGCATGCAAAAGAGGCAGGTTCTTCATGAGATCAAGTGCTCAAGTAAGATACAAATAGTAACAAAAAGTTCATCTTACCTTTGGGGTTGGTTGAGCCAGTCCAATTAAGGTCTGCCTCTCTGGGGTTGTGGACACTGTTGCTAGTTCTAAGTTATGTGGTTCCAGCTGACTAACAGTGGTAAAGAAGCCAGGTGTGGGCAAAGCAGTTGATGGAAAGTGAGGTGCGGTTCCATTGACATCCTTATGTCCTCTGAAATACAGAGCCACTTGCTTCCTTATGGTGGATGTTCTTGGTCCCCTTTCATGTTGAACAGCTGAAATCAATCCAGCAATCATCTCAGTACTAATCAAACTCATTTGGCAAATGGATGCAAAGAACATGCTCTTAGATACTTGAGTTTATTAAAAGGTTAAAATCATGAAAATTTTCCCTCATACTGTGTCCTTGAGAGAACATTTCTTCCTTATGATTTCCCTTTCCTAAATAAAGACACTAATCTTTATTTTTCCAGAACGGTGTCAATCATTTTAATGCAACCTTCTGTTCTTAAGCATAATGCTTTTGATTTTGCTTATGTAAAAAAAAAACAGTGACTATCTCACTGATTGCTAAGAAAATCTTATAACTGATTTTTCCCCCTCTTTTTTCTAATACGAGCGACAATAGATGATTGTATATTTAGGCTAGAAATTATCACATTTTCCTATTAATGGGAGCCAGACATTTAGTGAGTACGTTAATTACCATCTTTATTCATGTTGACTTCCAAACATTTCTTCAGACGGCATGCTCTGCACTGATTTCTATGTGTCTTGTCCACTGGACATCCTCCCTGTTCAAACACGAAATTGACACATTACATTATGTCCTCAAAGCACGTTTCTATTTCTAAAATAGTTGGTTAGAATTTATACAGCTTCAATGTGAATGCAGAACTTAAGCTAGTAGAATTGTAGAGGTCTCTCTGAATGGAACCATATCGCTCTTCTATGTTCTCCTGAAATACACCAGATATAAGCACAGTTCTTCATCTTACTATGTTATGTATGTAAGCATATTTCAATTTAGACATTTAGAATTGCATGTACATATTTTTGTTGTCCAAATGGCTGCAACCTTATTAACAGTATGGGCCTAATCCAGAGTTTTTGCACAAGCGGAATACATTGTACGTCAGATTCAGAGTTGCTTGATTCCGCAGAAACACGCAACTCTGGATAGGATGTAGGGCAAACGGGCAGCGCAGACGGAGCAGGCGTGCAATCTATGCAGAGAGAGCCCTATACGCAGAGGCCGCTGGTTGCACTGCTGCAGCCTCTGCTAGTTTCCTATGTTTTAGGAAAGGGCGTGGCTTCACGATTGCCACAAAAGGCTACATGATGATACACTGACATGGAGGATGATGGTCCTGGCCTGTGCAGCAATAGGAAAGCAGGTGGTGAATGGGCCACAACAAATTCAACAGTGCTTTTGAACTGACACAAGCTCTGGTCATGTAGGGCCTGATTCAGAGGCTGAAAATAAGAACTTAAAGTTACACCTGGGCTAAACCATGTTGATTTCAGGGGAGTCAAATTTCATTTGTTGCAACAGCATTATAGTTAAAAGGTGATGTTTCCAAGCTCAAGTCTAATTAGCAGTTTAAAAGTGAAGTTGATCAGGTATCTGTGTGCAATAAGTAAAAGCAAAGCATTCTCCCTGCATAAATAAAATAAACCCTTCAGAATGCAAGTGGCCACAACTAGAGTTGCGTTCAGCCTTGAGTTTGGCACGATTGTGCAAATACCTGCCTTAGCTACACAGAAGACTGCCAGAAAAGTGGAACAGACAGTCAGCCTGCGTACACACTAGCCACAAGTTTCCAGCATCGTACCATCGGTGATCGTTTAGAACATTCAGAAAACTAAATTATCAGTTGTGACCTTTCTTTACATTACAAATATTTTCACGTAGAAAGTCATTTATTTCTGTGACTACCCCATTTTATGCAGTTGCGATTGTTTGCCTTACTTATTGAAATTTAAATGCAATGTAGTTTTGAACTATTGCATGGCTGTATTTGGACAGCTACAATATATTTCTTAATGAAAATAATGTTAAAAAAGCCAAATAACCAGTGCTTTTTTTGAAAGAAAAAAGGTGCCGGGACTCGCATCAACTCACGTGCGACCACACAACCAATCACAAGCTGCACAGCGCCATCACAACCAGTGCGGATGAAGTACGCATGCATCGGACGCGACGTACAAGCAGCCGCATGCACCGTTTTAATGATTTTGCTGCCAAAACTTTTAAAACTTTTAAAACTTGGAAAATCCATTGAAAAAAGGTGCCGGAATTGCGTTCTATGACAAAAAAAGCACTCCAAATAACTGAAAATGGTTTCATTGATGGTGGTCTCAGACTTTTATTTTGGTATTCTTATTTAGAATTGCAGTCAGTTTACATACCTCACAAATGGGGGCTGATTTTGCACCATTTTGCACTACAGTGCCAGGCAAAACAAAAGTATAAAAACTGAAGTAAAGCAGAGAGTTGACGCTTTTTACTAGCTTATTCCTAAATTAGAGTTTAAAATGAAAGATGTTTAGCATTATTTATGTTCTGTCAGCAAAGTGACAAAGTGTTGGGTATTCATAAGCTAAACTAAACACACAGGTTAGAATTATGGTAGAGCTATTCTATTAAAAGTATTGTGGGCTTTTCTTGGTGGACAATAAGTCATATAAAAACAAGAAGGGAAAAAGACATTTTCAATAAAGTTTTCTTTTCCACAATGTTGATGGGTTTTTTTTTTTTGCATTCCAACTGCTCTTTTCCAGGAAATTTCTATAAACCCATAATTTAAAAAAAGGTGTGTAAAAAGTTATAAGAATAGTTGTCATTCTGTGATTCTATTGTATAAACACTTGTGGTAATTAAAGTCTGACAATCATATCATGTCGCTGTGTTTTTTCCGCATTTATCACATTCAATGCACCTGAAACATGAGAAAATCATTTATTTACTGCACAAAAAAGAACAGCTCTGAATAGCATACAGCTTTGCTCCAAGTCACTGAGGAAACAAGGCACTTAGCTTTGGAGAAGAGACTTTCTCCCAGGTGTTGTAGGTATTGTACGGTTTATTCTAGTATCGGCAAAAGTGTTTGTATCTTATAACCTTTTTGAACACAGTGACAAGATCTTACATTTATGTGTAAATATGATTGTATTTGAAATCACAGCTAGTGATGAAGCTGTTTATTATAAATATCATTTTGTTGTTCTATTTGCTGTTCCTCTTGACAATACCAATTTTCTGCCTCCTTTTACCGTTTTACATACGGTGAGTCTGGTTCTGACTAAGAAGTTTAACATATAAGGATTTCATTTCCATTTAATCACCATCAGAGTTTATTTACACCTGGAACCTTCTGGACGCCTACATTCAGCGTCGTACTTGTTGAATTGGAGTCGGCTTCTACAAGCTGGTGGCCAGCTGGCGTTTGCAGCCTATGAGTTACTGCAATACATCGGGAGTTAGGGCAAAACAGGTGCAAGTGTACAGCCGGCTAAACTATTTTGCAGTGTAAGGGGTGCTAATTAATTGTACTTCTTTGCATGCAGAGAAAATACTTTACTTTTGCACGTAGACCTCAAATACTGCATATCTTTATGTTTAATCTATAAATTTGATTTGAGCTAAGAGACTTCACTTCTTTTGCTTTCACAGTTTAAATTCTTCTTCCCTTACAGTGCAACATGGTATTGCTCAGGTCTGCAGTTGCACCTAAAAAAGGTGTAAGTGCATCTCTGGATCATAGAAAGTGAGTGATGGGATCGGTCCCATCATCGGCACCACTAAAGTTTGCTCTCAATTTCTATCAAGGCTTATACAGGAGAGGAACGTAGCAGGCGGGTAACATCCATTTCTGTTACAGGTACTTTGTATGGACAGAATTTAACAAGACAAAATCAGCAATCACTTATGTATTTATTGTAGAGAATTGAACTGTTTGCAGACATTTTTACTGTTTTATCAGCTGAGTTTACGGTATTGAACATACATACATTTCTATGCTATTTTCCCAAAAGTTGTGTGTGTTTTTGAGGAATGTTATTTGATTATCTAAAATACCATGTTCACAGAGCTTTTTAATAAACATATTTGATCATTATTATAAATATTTTTTATTTTGAATTTCTGGTTCTGAATTTTTGTTTTCTTGAAATTGATATGGGAAATATAGTCTCAATTTAGGACTTCACTATGTCTAGAGCTTTAAATAAGTTAATCTTATACCGTAATTTGTGGTTTAAGTCTCCTATTAAATTTTTGTTTCTAAAAATGTTATTGGCAATATAGAAAACATTGGGCCTGATCCAGAGCTACGTTTCCATTACGTTTCCTAACGTAGCGTATTTACGCCGGCGTGTTTACTATGCACTCCCCTTCGTACTCCCCTCGCATGTACGTACTTTTACCGTTTTACGCTTCCCGAACCCTACCTTAACTTTACACAGCGTAAGTACTGTCGTTCGTATAGGAAGCACGTACTTACGAGCCTAAGCAGGCCCATTGTGTAAGATTAATATGCCTCACCCCACCTCTGAAGCGTAATTACGGGTGTCGTATGCCCTTCATTCGTAGTTACGCTGAAGATATGTGGCCCATACGCTCTGAGTATGTTGCGTAACATCTGCCGCGTGCATGCGCAGTAAGTACTAATGGGCGCTTTTATGCTAGCGGTTAGCGTAAATTCTCTTGCGTACGTAGCTCTGGATCTACCGCATTGTTCTCATAATGTAAGGCTCCTGCTTATTATCTAGATAACCCGGTATTGCTGCAGCCATGTAAAATAGTTCTAAGCAATGCTTTCTTACTGTTATTTGAACTTTAAACATGCAATGGATCTGACGCACAGTTCTGCTTGCGCAAAAACTCTGGATCTGGTCCATGGTCTTTTATAAAGATAAATACATAAAGCGTAGACAGAAATAATTTATCTTAAATGTAAAAAGAATACAAGTGAAATAAAACACATTTACCACATAATCCTTCCCCCACTAAGGCCTAGATTTACTTGACTGCAAAATAGCAACCAATCAGTTTCTAGCTCTTACTTTCCAATTACATACCAGAAAATGTTAGCTAGAATCTGACTGGTTGCTATGGGAAACATCTTTGCTTTTCCTTTTCTGCAGTTTAGTAAATCTAGGCCACATGTCCTTCCTTAAGAACATGAATGTTTATGGCAGGTTTCCCTGAAAGCAGTTGCAAAGTTAGATATCCATGGCTGAAGGTTTGCTTGAGTACTTTTTAAGAGGATGCAGTTGCTGTTATGAGACTTCTTTTTCCGAAATAGAGATTTACGAAAGCTAATTTTCGTCTGACTCTATTTCGAAAATACCGCTATTTTGACATATTTTTGGAATGAATGGGTAGGTATGCCGATCTGCACACTTACCCATTCATTCATTCTCAAACGCCACAGCGGACAGGTGAGTAGGACTCTATGGGGAGTTTTAGGGTTAGGCTGTGGGGAGGGGAGTCTTAGGTTTAGGCTTCGGGAAAGGGAGTCTTAGGGTTATGGTGTGGATAGGGGAGTCTTAGGATTAGGCTGCGGGAAGGGGAGCCTTAAGTTTCGGCTGTGGGAAGGGTAGGGTTAGGCTAATATAAGGGAATGGTTATGGTAATGGAAGGGGAGGGTTAGGGTAAGGATTAGGATAAGGGTTGGGGTTACATTTATACTCACTATTTGTCACAGCATCTTCTTTCTTCCTTCAATTGATTGCTTTTCCTCAGCGAGGCAGAAGCATTCGATTTCCCAGCCAGTTCGGAACTGGCGGGGATAAAAATGCCCTTTTGAGAATTTTTTCTAACTCCAACCTCCAACCTACCAGTTTTTCCAATTTTGGTAGAGTGTGTACACTCACACAACATCTATAATCATCCTATATAGGGGATCTGGTTATGTTTTGTTTCTAAAGCTGCTTGCAAAGAATGAGACTTGGGGCTTGATTTACTAACCTGTGGAAAAGCGGAGATGTTGCCCACAACAACCAATCAGATTCTAGCAGACATTCTCTAGTATGTAATAGGAAAGTTAGAGCTAGAATCTTAATGGTTGCTATGGACAACATCTCCATTTTTCCTTTCCCGCAGTTTAGTAAATCCAGCTCTCAATCACAAATCAACTGGCCAATAAGAAGTGTGTACACATCTACAACGGGCTTGTCCAATTCTTCTCACTATGAATTTCTTTATGTAAACATGTCTTTGAGTAAATCTGTAGTTAAATTGTTAATGTGTGAACACATAGATTAGGTGTTACATCTGCGTCCTGCGCAACCATCTTTAGCATAGAGCATATGTTGCTTAAATGCAGAAAAAAGCATGCATTACAAATATATACATTTTATTAACTGTTAAAATATAAATACTGACCTGATTTCCGGATTTGCATACATAAGTTCTGTTCCGTCGGATGCTTCTCTTAAAGAACCCAGAGCATCCATCACATGCATAAACTCCATAGTGTTTGCCAGAACTGCGGTCCCCACATACTTTACAAGGAATGTCCAAAATACGACCTACAGACAGTTACAAATGTAATGTCAGTAACAGCTGTCAATATGTTCTACATATACAGTCAAGTGCCCAAATATTGAAAACACTGACCTTGACAAAGAACCAAAGGTCATTAAAACAGCAATGATGGTGGCTATAATCAGCACTAGCTTCTGATTGGCTGATTGCATATTCAGACACTAATCTCTTTATTCTATACATTATTATATTTTGTACAAATAGGTGAATGTGACTTTGTAAAATATATGAACAATTGTCACACCAGATATAAACCTAGATTAAATATGTTTATTGAGTAACAGTTATCCTGACATGGATATGCTTATAAATGGTTTTGGGTTTTGTTTTTTTTAAATGTTTTTTTTTTACTTCTTTTCTGTAAGATACCTTTGTCTCTGCATCTCCCTCACAGAATTGAAGATGAATGTTATCTACAAAGTGCTTGGAGTATGTAGAGTTAATTTGACATTATACCTATAGGCTTCAAACACATTTTATCCACTGCATTCAATAAATATTTATTCTGTTAATTAACTAGCCTTTGATGAAGATAAAATCAAGATGCCTTGTATTTATTATTTTATCATTTATTTTTCAAACTATATCATTACAGTATAATTATTGTATGCCTTATAAAGTAAAAAATAAAGACTTAAAATTTGCTTTTTGCATCATTCAATACAGTTATTAATGACCTTAGAGGGATAGTTTCAGGTCACTGCCATTTTTACAGGGGCTTGAGAAATGCTCATGGCCCACCCCTATTGACATAGTGCAGGTGTTCAGCTCTTCTGTGTGCAGAAACATCATATTATATAGAGTGGATTCTGATCTGTGCTTTGCCTCCATCCAAAACTACAGTGTAAGTGAGAACTTTTCAATGCTGTAACTTAAGCAGCCGGATCATCTTAGTCAAAAGACCAGACCACTCATCAAGAAAGCACAAATTTAAAACACGTATTGTAGCTTTTGTTTAGTAGTGTGAAGAATCATTAGGAAAGATTTGTAATGTCAATCTGGAACATTTCAGTCAACAAACCAATTCTAAGAACGCATGGTAAATTAAACCCATTAAGCAACAATGCAATCAAGATACCAGATATCCTGTTACCACTTTTTCATTATATGATGATAGAGCATAATAAGTCACATAGTAAGTTCTGTTTATGAATTTTAAATACAACTGCAAGCATTCCTGTCATTGCAGAAACATTGATCATATTCTGAACCACAAGAGATACTTCTTTACATGAAGACATGATTGTTTGAATATTGTTGGTTGATTTGGACAGGTCGCATGTTGGATTATAGTCCTCTGGTTCCCTTTTCTATTCTTTCAAATCTTAGGAGCTCTGTTTGTGGAATATTAAATCTATTTAGTTGCTGTTACTGTCTTGAATCACAAATCCATCATCACATCAC
>WWET01000831.1:208252-234493 GCA_011038615.1 Limnodynastes dumerilii
ATATATAATTATTGGAAAAGATTCAATGAAAAAGGACTAATTCTCACTTCTACTACAAAAACTATGGTATTAGGGAAACGAGCTAAATTCGTTTGAGAATTATTAGTACAAGCTTCCAAGCAAATAAACACATACAAATATAAACTTGAAAAGTTACTTTACTGTGTATAATATACTGTACATATGTATGTCATTACTTGATTTATTTATGAAACAATACAAATGCTTTGTCATAAAAAAAAATATATACATTTGTACTATTGTCATTCTAAAATAGCACATTTTCCAATCTTAACATACTAATACTCCGATGTTCCTACACGCTACATATACATATATACAGTTATATACAATTATATTAACGTTAAGGCACCCTTATGGAAAAACTTCGTGTGCATTATACACTGAAAAGTGTTAATAATAAACTTACTTGATCACAATGTAATAAAAAACAAAATAATAATAATCTAATAACTTTGCCTTGTATTACTTGTAGTATACTTTCCAGTCTATAACATTCTTCCATATCTGCCCTACTGACAGACTCCTGACTGTTGCTGGAAGGATTGTCAAAGGGCCCCTACTTTGTTCTTTGCTTATCAACTAACCCGACCCAGGATAATTAGGGTTCATTTCCTACAATGTCAAATCTGAAAGTCATGACTATTCATGTTTTCATAACTAAGAGTTACACATTTACAAACTTATATAAATAAAAAACAGACAATAAATGAAGCAATTAGCATCATACACTTGCAAGGGGTTTCCTGGTTATTATTTGTGTCATATAGTTTAGAGCAAGGAATTACTATGACGTGCACATACACATATAACAAAAAACAACACTAACACTATAAGGAATGAGGTTCCTTTTACAAAGGTCATCATTTATAAAATTAAACTAGGAATTGTTTTAAACTGTTTCAGAAAAACAATGACATCTTATATGAAGACATGCTCCAAATACATTTTTTTTTACTGTTTTGATAATCGCCTCTTGCTGTATCTAATTGCTATACAAATCAGATTTCACGAAAATGCAGAGTTCAATTTAAATCATGTATATATTTTAAGTAATAATTACAGCCAACTGTTTAAAGAAAAGAAAATATACATTTAAGTAAATGTATAACTATATAAATATTTCCTTCTTGTTTTCTGGTATTATATACATTCATATTATTATTTATTTCAATGGAATTAATTGATTCAAGATAATTGATACTACGAATCTGCAAAATCTGTCAATTTCCAAGTCTCAGTATGCCCATAAGGAAAATAATCTATATTCAGAGAAGATTATAAACTCTTTTAATATTTTATTCTCACTACTTGTGACTATCACCCAAAAAAATTTGTGCAATACGAATGAATAGTTTATCCAAATCCTCGAACATTAGCAAAAGCATTCTGTTCCCATTCAGAAAGAAAGAGAAATTGTTAAGAAAATGGCTAAGTAATCATGTTTATCCGATTAAAAATAAATAAACAATAATAATAATAATTAAAGGTTTGTTTAATTAAACTTGGTGAATTGAGACAGTCTAGGAAAATGTATATGTGAGCTGTAAATATTATGTAAACGTACTGATGGTTTAATTAAGCATAGCAAAATTCATTATTATAATGGAATTCTATTATGTCATGCATTTTTATGTTTATTATGTTGTGCATTTTTAATGTTTACTTATTTTGTGTTGTTTTTCTATTTTTATTTTAATAAAGTAAGCATATTAACATCATTAAGCATTTGCCTTCTTACTTTATAGGTAATCTCTTGTGCATTGAATGCAACCTCTGGCTATCAGCCATTTTCCAGTTTAGTGTCATTAGATGAGTGGTTTCATTAGCGGTGATTCTCACAGAGCACCGCACAGGCTCCCAGGCTTCTGCTGATTGGGACAAGTTAATTGGTTACGTGTAGGAAGCTAATAGGATTAATGTAGCGTCCATTACTCCCATGTGGCAGTCTATTTTATTTTCTGTATTTTTATGACACTATTTCTAAAGATGTTTTTTTTAAGATGTGGATTTTGTAATCTGTAATATATATATGCTAAAGGATTAACCTTTAGTTTTCCCTGTGTGTAGTCATTGTCTGTTGTGCATTGTGAATTCTTTCTTTTCTAAACAAAAGTGGAAATTCAGAAGATGAGAAGATCCAGAATGAATATCTGCGTTGTTTTGGACTAGAGAGGTCATTATAACATAAGGGTGCATAGCTCAACATACACATAGAGGATTAGATCTTCCACGAAAGAACACCTTTTCTCCGCAGTTTATCCAATTACTATATGAGCATGTATGGGTATGTGTAGATAATGTACCACAGTATAAACAACAACAACAACAACAATAATAATAATAATAATAATAATAATAATAATAATAATAATAATAAATGTTTGGTTTTGTTATATATAAAGTTAAATGTTACAGTAATACATATGAAACATTTAACTTCTATTAATTTAAAAGCTAAAAACATAATTTATTTTTACCTTTGGGGAAGACAATTGCCTTCCCCATTTAAGTGTGTCTTAAATCTGCTGCCTTCATTTGCACTCCTACATCTACTGGAATGATCTCTGCAAAGAACAGAAAGGAAGTTTCTGCTACTATTATAAATCACATTTTCAATCTGAATGCAATATGCTAGTAAGTAAATGTAAACAAATGATAAGTGATGTCTTAGTAAAGTAGGTAAAAAAGTATAGTAAGTAATAAATAAATGAAAATAATATGCCTAGAGGTCTTTGGATTTTAACTTTTTCATATTAATACAATATATACTACTCAAACAATATATTATTTTATCCATTATTTGGTCTTTTTTTCGGAATACCAGAATTAATTTACCTGGTATTAAATAACTGTGGGCTGGATGCAGAGTTTGAAAATAAAAGGAAAATTACATGAGGAGCAAGACCATATGGAATTGCAGTGGAGGCAAATTTCACCTGTTGCAAATAGTATTAGAGTTCAGAGGTGATATATCTATGTAGGTGCCAGTTTCTTACTCTCCAAGGGCATCAGACCCCTATATATGTCCCTGCCTTTGTCTGCTGTAAAGAATCTGGCCTTGAATATGACTTTGGGCCAGAGGTACCCAGCCTTAGTGTGTATATCACACTGTACATAGGCTATAAAGCAAGCATCTTACAGTCACATTAATGACATACTTGACCCATGAAGACTAAAGGTTCCCTCAACCTACCTGAAATACATTTCATAATGAATGAGTAAGCACTTCTATCTAGTGGATGCATATTAGAATATTGTAACACAGTCATTATAACCAAGGAGTAGTTCTTTGCAATCATAATAAATGTGAAACTGCATATAAAGCCAGGAGGCTCCATATTGCATCCTCAAGGTAAGATAACAGAAATATCAATTTGCTCAGCACTAATGACTTGTGACTATACAATACAAAGATTTAATGGACGGGTCCGGGACGTTTTCCAATTGCTAGGAATGGGAATGCCAGCTATTTGTTACCAGTGCATGCATGGGGGCCGTACTCCCAGGACAGATTTGGATACTCTGCATACTGACTTCTGATTGCGTGCAGTACGGGCTGGTAAGCAGAAAATGCTTCCTCTATGTGGGAGGGGGAAGTATGCACATAGTACAGTGCATGCATGTGTGGAAGTTATAAGGTAGGGTCCTTGGATCGTAGGTCCAAACTATCAAGGGCAGTGGCCTCCATTCCTTCCTATGGAAGGCTGAATCCAGCATCAGATCCTTGATGCTGCTGTGCTCAGAGCTTTGAATGTCTGGATGTGGCCCAAAATAGAGGGATGCCTAGGACTGAAGGCAAAAAAGTATCCGAGTTTGGGGAGGACATCTATTGGTTATCTGGGTTTACAGTAGTGGATAAGGTTATTATTTGTCTAGTCCTACTGAGTGGAGGACATCAAACTATAAGGCAGTATACATTGTAACACAGAAAAGTTGCTGTTAAATAACACAAAAAGCACCTCCATGTCTAATATACAATACAGAGCAATCTATGGACATATAATACACATAGCATTCTTGTGACATTTAATAATTAGTATGATAGATTTCTCTACATTATATCCTTTAAAGCCACTTAATATTACCTATATTTTTATACTTTTCTCTGAAAAATTATGTCTAAAATAGACTAAGGTAAAAAGTTTTACTAATATATGAACACAAAACATATGAAGTGCAGGGGTATAACTAGCCTAAATGCCGCCTAGGGCAAATGCACGAAATGCGACCCCCGCCCATGCGCCCACCCCCCTACAGAAAAAGAAAGAATAAAACCCTGCTTACCTTATTCTGTGACTCTGAGAGCAGCTGTGGCGCGGCATCCTCCCCTCAGTGTTCAGCCCGGACAGCGCCGGTCACATGACACACTGTAAGGGCCTCATTCACTAAGCTCGAATTGCTGAAATTCACGTGATTTTTAGCTTAAAATTCGCCAAAGGCGATTCACTAAGTAAAAAATCACGTGAATTTAGTAATTTTTTTTCGCTGGTCCGCAAATCGCGGTCCCGACTTTTTTCAATTAGAAACATAGGATGTTTCGAATTCACTAAATGCGATTTCACCGATTCGCGGTGAAAACGCATTGAATTCACAAGACATAAAATCGCATCTCTAGAGATGCGATTTTATGTCTTGTGAATTCAATGCGATTTCACCGCGAATCGGTGAAATCGCATTTAGTGAATTAGAAACATCCTATGTTTCTAATTGAAAAAAGTCGGGACCGCGATTTGCGGACCCGCGAATAAAAGATTACTAAATTCACGTGATTTTTTGCTTAGTGAATCGCCTTTGGCGAATTTTAAGCAAAAAATCACGTGAATTTTAGCAATTCGAGCTTAGTGAATGAGGCCCTAAATACCAGCTGTGGTCTTTTAGCAATCGTGCGGGGGTCTGAATTCGGTCCCTAATCTAATCTTTAGATAAAGTCCACTTAGTGTGAGCAGAAAATGACCTCAACTGGAGACTGTGCATGCATTTTTGTGAGGTTTGCATACATTCTCCCTTCCCCATGCTTATGCACTGTAAGCATGGCGCCTTAATCTGCCCTGCCATCAGAAAGGCTTCCAGCATGGAAGCTGACCATAGATCCCGGGGTTGCAGCTCCATGCTGGAAGCCTTTCTGATGGCAGGGCAGATTAAGGCGCCATGCTTACAGTGCATAAGCATGGGGAAGGGAGAATGTATGCAAACCTCACAAAAATGCATGCACAGTCTCCAGTTGAGGTCATTTTCTGCTCACACTAAGTGGACTTTATCTAAAGATTAGATTAGGGACCGAATTCAGACCCCCGCACGATTGCTAAAAGACCACAGCTGGTATTTAGGGCCTCATTCACTAAGCTCGAATTGCTAAAATTCACGTGATTTTTAGCTTAAAATTCTCCAAAGGCGATTCACTAAGCAAAAAATCACGTGAATTTAGTAATTTTTTATTCGCGGGTCCGCAAATCGCGGTCCCGACTTTTTCAATTAGAAACATAGGATGTATCTAATTCACTAAATGCGATTTCACCGATTCGCGGTGAAATCGCATTGAATTCACAAGACAAAAATTCGCATCTCTAGAGATGCGATTTTATGTTTTTGTGCTGATCGCGACCATTAAAAAAAATTCACCAATCGCGGGTCATTCGCGGCGATGGGCCGCGATGACCCACGATTTGATTTTTGGGAAAAAATTCGAGTTTAGTGAATGAGGCCCTAAGAGTGAACTAATCTTGCAGTGTGTCCTATTGGCCGGCGCTTTCTGGCTGAACACTGATTGGTGGATGCCGCACCGCAGCTGCTCTCAGAGTCACAGAATAAGGTAAGCAGGGTTTTATTCTTTCTTTTTGACAGAAGAGAGGAAGTTCCGCCCCCTCTTCTCTTCAGTAAAAATGACAGCTGCTCCGGCTGTCATTTTCACAGATGAGAAGAGGGAACGGATCCTCTTCACATCTGTGCTTCCGGCAGTGGGTTTTGTCGGATATGCACTCTGATGGCATCGATGGCGCCTCCAAAGCCATCGGCGCCCAGGGAACATGCCCCAAAAAACCCACCCTAGATACGCCACTGATGAAGTGATACCAGAGAAACTATGGCTAGTAGCAGAGAAGGGAGAGGGGGGATAAGATAGCAGCTTTCACATATATCAAGGGATATATAGAGGATTGTGGCATTTTTCGAAGGAAGAGGTGTAATAGAACACAAGGGCATGAATATAACCTGGAGTGTGGTAGATTCAGAGGAAATGTGTGGAAAAAATACTTCACTAAAAGGGTGATAGATAAGTGGAATAGTCTCCCATCTGAGGTGGTTGAGGCTAACACATGCTTGGGATCAATCCCAAGTAAGAATATCCCAAATCTTATACTAAAATAAGTATCATATAGGGACTAAAAATAAAATGGAACAGTAAGGGCTTGTTTGGCCCTTATACCCTATACCTATTTCTGATCCGTGTCCATTTTATGTGGGGATGAAGTGGACATTTTCAGGGAGGGTCCTGGTATCGCAAGTCCATGTATGCATAACGGAGAGTGACCTTCCCCTGACTGCACAGGAGTCGGGATCCAGCTCTGGATCTCCATTGACATTGCAGAGAGTGAAAGCCAAAAGAAAATAGGGAATATGGAGTTGCTTAATGATCATTTACACTCTGTACAGTTTTGCATATGGTTGTCACTACATAAGTAAACATTTATAATTATGCCGATTATGTGAATATAAATAGGGTAACTCTAATCTGGTAAAAGTGAGTGTCTTTATAATATACCTTGAATCTACATAGCTCACGTAGATATCTATGCATTGGGGATGTACGTTCAGCCGCTGAGTGAATAGGCCCCTCACTTACGTGTCCAGAATCTTACCTTATCTTGTCCACACGTAAGCTTTAACGTGTCAACAAGATAACTGTACATAAGGGCTAAACCTCTCATTCGGAGGTCTGATCTGGTCCTGAGACATTATATAGATACAGTATAGATTAAAATAAATTAAGACTCCCAATATATGAATGCATCATCGTGTATATTTCAGATTCATTACTAGCTATTGTAGTGTCAGGGGCGGAACTACCATTGGGCAACAGGTACAGCAGCACCGGGGCTCATGCTGATACAAGGGCCCACAGCCGTCATCACCGCACCACCAAAGCTCCCCACTGGGTTACCTGGGATATCATCAGGGCCAAAGCATATTTTTTGCACCTGAGCCCACGACTCGCTAGTTCCGCCTCTGTGTAGCGTTAATAAAAAGCTAAATCATAGACATTTACAAACAGTGCTCCCTTAAGAACACCCCCAGGAAGGCCACCTAGTGAAATTATGCTCAGATTGTGAAAGCCATTGGCCTTAGCAGTCAGAATGATACTTCCATAGTAACAGTAGAAACATTCCTAATGTATGTATATGTGTATTTATAATACTCTACTTTAACAGGAAGGCTAAATCAAGTCTGTTCAAAGGGTGAATATGGTCATCAGGGCCACCGTCAGATGTTATGGGGCCAGGGACATCCGTCATCAGTGACCACTCATTGGGCGGGGTCCCTTGGCCCTGATTGTCATTACACTGGGAAATTTCATGGTACATATGGAGAAGAGAAGAGGGAAATGGAGAATAGAATAAAGAAACCGGTTTTCATATTTAAAATCTCTACAAATAAATACACATAAAAAGGGCCTGATCCAGACCTACGCCGATGCGCTGTGCTTAATAAAGCACAGCGTATCAGCGTTTATTTTGACGGACACTCCCCCTGTGCGGGCGTATGGCCCCTTCCTTACGCCGGCTGAAGGCTACCCTAACTTCAGCCGGTGTAAGGAAGGGACCATACGCTCGCACAGGAGCGTATGGCCGCTTAGCCCGCCCTCCCACTCTCATTTAACTACCTCCCCCCGCCCACCTACACTAACCTGAACGTAGGGACGCTGGGGGATGTCCCCTCCAGTGTCCCTACGGCGCTGCTACGGACGTCCGATCCAGGATCGGGCGTTGCCGTAGCGACGCCGGGCAACATCTGCCCGGCGCATGCGCAGATCGGCTGAAAAGCACACGTAAGTATTTACGTGACACATACGTGAATAAGCCATATGTTCACAATTATGCTACGTTAATGTGCGTATTTTATATGGTGCGCATACAAAACAGCGATTTTACGTCTTTTGTTGTACAGCTAGTTATCATAAATCATTATGCCTTAATATACATCTTGATTAAAAAAATGTATTGTATTAATGGTCACAATCCTAATTCTGTGTTCCTGCTTAACTGTTCTTTTTTTCTGTTTACCCTCCTATTGCTCTGAGGCTCTGTTCTGTGTATGAATGGCTTACACCTGATACCATGCTCTCTGTACCAATCACGTCTAATCTACAACGCATGAAATGACACCTGTTAAATTTAAGACGTCTACCTATAGGCTGGCCATTCAGATGTTTGTTTTGATATATTGCATGCAGCATATTTTTTCTACTTATATCACCATAAATGGATTATTACTGAACTTACTTGTTTTCTTTTTGTCCATATAGCACCATCCAGAAAACGCCCAAGTGGGAAGATGGTATCCAAAATGGTGGTGTAAATGAGTGTCTCTGGTACTGCCCTCAATTTCTCCTGCCTGCTGAAGTACTTGAAGATACCTTTCCACAGGCTCCACAGTTACAGGAGCTCCTGATATGGAGCTGATATAATACAAAGCTGACCAGTTTCTTTAACTTCTTCCAAAGTCACTGAGACTATTTCCTCTAGTCATCATTTCCTTTCAGAATAATGTTTATAATCTCTATATATGCATACATAACATACAAACATTATTATGGACAACTCTTTATTTCTATGATTTAAATTGCTTATATAGCAATCTGGAAGAACCACTTAGCTGATTGACTTCATTCAAGCATGGTAATGTAAGAATTATTAAACTATGCAATAAATGCAAACCATGTGCACACAATATATAAAGATAATTCAGATGTTTTACTAACAAATTCCAGGATGGTGGGATGATCCTTAAATACATTAGTGAAATTAAAATATTAAATATTCATTTATCCTAAAACACATCTATACATGATGCAATTATATATGAAGATTATGCTAATTGCAATCAACATCTTGCGATGCAGATACATGCAGTATAGACTGGGAGGGGAGAACACTTTTCCAGCTGTTATGATGACCTATGTGCATGTGAATCATGCTTTTATTACTATGCTTATTGGTAAAAACTTTATGAAGAACTATAAGTAATAAATTTAAAATGTGCACAATTACCAAACTTGGATTCTATTTAGAAGATGCTGAATTTTGTTTTTTTTTACATTTCTGACAAATACAAATGGACATTTTTCTACTCTAAAAGACTTGTAACCAGACGATTTTTACCAGGGCCCCTATAGCCTATAGAATACAGGGAAGACAAGAAAAAACATTTACACCTGACTGGTGGCGTTTTCTTATATTGAGTCTTTTTTAAAAATGAAATTAAACTTTGTTATTTATTTATTTAATTTTGTTTTAGTTTTTTAAAACTAATTTTGCTAAGTTAAGCCTGTTAAGATTTTCCTAACACATAATCAGCTACTTAAATCCATACTTCTGATGTTTTTCTAAGGTCCAAGGATATGTCATATATATGATAGCTCCGCTGATCAGTCCTGGAAGTGGATTCACGGGTAATATAGGGTTAGAACAAGAATAATGAAATGTGGCTGTTTCCCATACTCTTTGTGCGGAAATTGGCCACATTTCGGCACTGCACGTGTGTTAGTTAAAGGTTTATGGCATAGATCTGAACAGGGCCGGTGATAGGATGTTCAGCACCCCCTGCAAACTTTAAATGTGTTCCCTTCTGTTTAACAATTTAACATTAAACACCGGTTAGCATTTTACATTATAGTATCCATGTAAGCATCATAAAACACAATCTTGTAACCAAAATAAAAGAAAGCAAATCATAGTGGCTACTATACAATACAGACAGCATCCTAGTCTCCACTATACATCATCATAAAAATCGCCACATAAACTATGAGTCAGATTTACTAAGCTGAGGCCTTGGCAAAGTGGAGATGTTGCCCATAGCAACCAATCAAATTCTAGCTGACATTCTCTAGTATGTAATAGGAAAGTGAGAGCTAGAATTTGATTGGTTGCATTGGGCAACATCTGCACTTTTCCAAACCCGCAGGTTAGTAAATCTGGCCCTATATATCTTAGTGATAGCCATACCATACAGACATTATTCTAGTGACTGCTATACCATACAGGCCATTATACAATACAGATTGCATCCTTCTGACCACTGTACAATAAATTAAACACTCATGTAACCACAATGCTGTTACAAAAGGCCTCCTTGTGTAATAGAAAACAGAAAACATTTGTAACCACAATATAAAAGAAGCAATGACTTGTGTTATCCAGTTTGTATGCGTGTGTGCCAGAGGCGGAACTAGTGAGTCATAGGCCCAGGTGCAAATATATGCTTTGGGCCCCCCCCTACCTCCCCAGCCAATGTGCCTCCAGTCCCCCTCAGTATCTCCCATCATGTGCCTCCAGCCCCCCTCAGTATTTCCCCATATGTGCCTCCAGCTCCCCTCAGTATTTCACCAGATGTGCCTTCAGTCCCCCCACCCCCCCTCATTATTCCCCCAAATGTGCCTCCAGTCCCCCTCAATATTCCTCCAGATGTGCCCCCATATAAGCATTCAGCCTCTCCCCTCAGTATTCCCCCATATGTGCCTCCAGCCCCTTCAGTATTCTCCTATATGTGCCTCCAGCCCCACCCCAGTATTCTCCCATATAAGCATTCAGCCTCTCCCCTCAGTATTCCCCCATATGTGCCTCCAGCCCCTTCAGTATTCTCCTATATGTGCCTCCAGCCCCACCCCAGTATTCTCCCATATAAGCATCCAGCCTCTCCCCTCAGTATTCCCCCATATGTGCTTCCAGCCCCCCCTCAGTATTTCCCCATATGTGCCTCCAGCCTCTCCTCCGTATTCCACCATATGTGCCTCCAGCCTCTCCTCAGTATTCTCCCATATGTGCCTCCAACAACCCTCAGTATTCCCCCATATGTGCTCCAACAACCCTCAGTATTCCCCCATATGTGCCTCCAACTCCCCTCAGTATTCCCCAATATGTTTCTCCAGCCTCTCTCCTTGTTACTTACCTTTCTGTCCCTCTTTACTGCCAATATTCACCATTCATCTCCAGCCTCTCTATTTTCTCTATTTATAGAAACATAGAAAGTGATGGCAGATAACATGGCAGATCATATGGCTCATCCAGTCTGCCCAGTTGTTTATTTAAAATTACTGACCCTAGACCCTATTTACCCTCAATTTTTTTTAAGAGTTAGGATATCCTTATATATATCCCAAGCATGTTTAAACTGTTCTACTGTGTTAGCCACCAGTGAAGTAATTTTTCTGCACATTTCCTCTGAATCTACCACCCTCCAGTTTATATTCATGCCCTTGTGTTCTATTACACCTCTCCCTTTGAAAAATGCCACAATCCTCTAGCCGGTCACAGCCCTTGATATATTTGAAAGCTGCAGTCATATCCCCCTTCTCCCTCTCCCTTCTCTGCTCCAAGCTATACATGTTTAGTTCCTCTAGCCTTTCTTGGTATGATTTCTGACACATGCCATGGATCATTTTAGTTGCTCTTTTTGCACAGTCTTTAATATATTGATGTCTTTCTGGAGATATGACCTCCAGAACTGAACACAGTATTCTAGATAAGTTTGTACCAAAGATCTATAAAGGGGCATCACTACTTCTCTTTTTCTTCTAATTCCTTGCTTTTTCTCATTGCTTTTTTAAATTGTTTGGCTACCTTTAAGTCACATGAAATAATGACTCCTAGATTCCTTTCCTCCTCAGTAGTTGCTAATGTAGTGCCATTAATGACATATTGAGCTTTTGGGTTTTTGTGCATGATTTTGCATTTTTTGTGCAGTTGCCACACTCTTGACCATTTCTCCAGTCTACCTAGATCATCTATCATTTTATGTACCCCTCCTGGAGTATTTACACTGTTACATATCTTTGTGTCATCTGCAAAAAGGCATATTTCCCCTCAATACCACAGGCATTATCACCTATAAAGATATTAAATAGCACTGGTCCAAGCACAGAACCCTGGAGTACTTCACTGGTTACCTTACCATTCCCAGAAGGGATTCCATTTACTACAACCCTCTGTTGTCTATCCTGTAACTAAGATCGTACCCATGCAACTATCTTTAAGTTCAATCCCAAAGTTTCCAGTTTATTTAACAGTCTGTGATATGGCATAATGTCACAAGCCTTACTAAAATCTAGATAAGCTATGTCTACAGCTCCCCCTGTTTGACATGATCTTCCCCCAGTGAATCCATGCTGCTTGGGATCGTGTAAATTACTGGATTTAAGATACTGTACAATTTGTTCCTTTAACAGTGTTTCCATCAATTTCTCCACTACTAATGTTAGGCTCACTGGTCGGTAGTTTGCCGCTTCTTCCCTACTTCCACTTTTATTCAGAGGGATGACATTTGCTATTTTCCAGTCCTCTGGAATAACCCCAGTTATTAGTGACTGGTTGAATAAATCAGTTAATGGTTTTGCCAACACCCCTCTAAGCTCTTTTAGTATCCTAGGATGTATCCCATCTGGTCCCATTAATTTGTCCACTTTCAGCTTTGAAGGTTCTTTTAATACCTGCTCCACTGTAAAAGTAATAGTAATTGTCCCCATTGTATTAATAGCCTTCCCATTTAAAAGTTGTCCCTTCCCCTCTCTTTCTTTTGTGAATATTCGTGTTTCTCCAGCTCCCAATATTCCCCATTGATCTCTCTTCAGATCCTTGTATTCCCCATTCATGTCTCTCCAGCTCCCCAGTATTCCCCATCATGTCTCTCCAGCTCCCAGTAACCCCCACCATGTGTCTCCATCCTTTTAGTATTCCCCATTCATGTCTCTCCGACTTCTTCTCCATTCGTGTTTCTCCAGCTCCCCAGTATTCCCCATTCATGTCTTTCTAGCTTCAAAGTATTCCCCATTCATGTCTTTCCAGCTCCCCAATATTCCCCATTCATGTCTCTCCACATCCCAGTATTCCCAATTCATGTGTCTCCAGCTTCCAGTATTTCCCATTCATATATCTCCAAATCCCCAGTATTCCCAATCACTAGCTTCCCAGTATAATACATTCATCTATCTTCAGCTCCCCAATATTCCCCATACATATGTCTCCAGCTCCCAGTATTCCCCATTCAAGTGTCTTCAGCTTCACAGTATTACCCATTCATGTGTCTCCTGCCTCACTATTTTCCCCATTATGTCTCTCCAGCTCCCCAGAATTCCCCATCATGTTTCTCCAGTTCTCAAGTATTCCCCATTCATGTGTCTCCAGCTCCCAGTATTCCCCATTCATATATCTCCAGCCTCCCCAGTATTCCCCATTTACAAACAGGAAGTTCCTGCTATCAGCTACGATGCTAGTTACACAGAACAGCTAATAGAAAACCTCCTTTCAGCTGCCAAAACTAAAAGGTAGTTTGCTATCAGCTGTTCTGTATACTTGGTGAGGCAGCTAATAGCAAGAACCCCTTCCAGCTGGAACAACAGTGTACTAGAGCGAGGAGTGTGGGGGGATAAGCGCCACATGGCACAAAATTTGCCACTGTGGACCACATTTCGCCGACCCTGGATCTGAATCCTCTTGATTCAGGCTTCTGTCCGGAAGTCTTTCCAATGGTGGGGGTGATATAACCCATCTTAAAAATGAACGTGCAGAGATTAACAAGCAATCTGAAGTGCTGAAGTATGATTCACATTTCTTGTATGCAGTGTAAAATTGTTTCACTATAGTCAGACAGATCTTGCTGTTACTGTGGCTAAATTGTGGCAAAATTGGTGGACACGTTTTTTGTGGACTCATGTCCTAATTATAAATGTACAGTAAGGGCTTGGCTAAGCCCTTATGTATGATTCTCCATTAAGCACCATCAGAACCAGCATCAGCCAAACTCCTTCCCTATACGCTTCGAAACGTGTAGGGGAGGAGTCAGAGAGAGACACTGATCCTCAACTTGATACAGAAGAGTCTTTTCTGTATGTGGGTGTATTATTATATACAACTTACTATTTTACTAAAAGTTGGTTGGACTGCACTTAATAACACATGACTTCTCATGTATTTTTCATATATATATATACTTCACTAAAAGTTGATAGGACTGAACTTAATCACACATACACACATGTATTTTTTCATTCATACACTTGGTTGTACAAAATACCTTACACATTGATTAATGATCATTCACAAGTTATTTTTCCCATTTGTAGGAGATCCTTTTGTACATGAATGACGCCTTAGAGATTCTGATTTTGAGTGTTATGGAGACTTCACTAGCATAGCTTGGTATTACAGCAATTAGACAGAAAAATTCTTACTACTTCAAGGCTCCTTTATTATTTATATACACAAAATGAAAGTTGCTCAGATTAATTTATAGGTTAATGCAAACAGGTGTACAGGCGTGATGATTTATACCAGGCCCAACCTGAAACATTAATTCCATCAACGGAACTTTGAGGAGCCCTGTAGAATTCTGTAAGCATTTGCGATTGGATATTTTAATTGGGCGTACATTAGTGAGCAGAGGCAGGAAAATGTTTGTGGAGAGGGTACTTTACCGCATGAAGTGAAACACGATAAGAAGCTTGGGGCTTTTTAACTCTCATTCCTTTGTGTCAAACAAGCAGCTGTGAAGATTGAACTATCTCCTGCCTCTGGATGTTACAAAATAATTGACTAAGAGGGTAATCAGGATTATGTTTTAAATAGGAGTCACGTCTTCAAACTGAAATAATGTCCTTTTGTAAAGGCTGTTCTCTAGCCCCTGTTCACATGGCTTGTCTGAGCCGTAATTGGGTGGGACTAAAATAAGAAGCAGTGTTTCTGTGCTATAGATGGTTGTACAACTACAATAAAGAGAGAGTAACTTTTGATCTCAAAACCATATTTTTCTGGCAGTCTATTCATGAAAATAAAAACAAGATTTGTTAGCTAGCCACCCTGCCCTCAACAAGATCTGCACTGCAAATTGCAAAATTGTATATTGTGTTACTGCTATTGTGCTAGAAAGAGAACTGTAATCAGCTCTGGACAGTAATGCTTGAGATCACTGTGAAAATAATGTATTACTAAACAGAGAGCTGTTGAGTTTATGTTGGTTTGTATTTTTTTAGACAGAAAGTACAAACAAATTGTTGCCTGAGGACCAAGTTATATATAAATGTATATATTTATATATAGGTATAGCTCAAATCTTTTGCTTTTAGTATCTTTTATGTATCCTTCTAGAACATAAAATGTAGAATTCTGCTTGATTTTTAGGCAAAATCTGGAGATAAGATTAACTTGACATAATTTTAACAATATCTAAATTATTTTAAAAATTTAAGTATATGCAGAAAGTACTAATTTTTTTAATCAACATTATATTTAAGAACAAGTATATATCAGCTCCTTAATTAAAAACACTGAGCATGCTCAGTTATGCATGCCCACTGAAACATAATTACATGTGATCACATGATTATTTCAATTAAAAACACTCCCAAGGAATAATACTTGAATAAGTATATACGTATATTTTGTTATTCACAGGAGAATATTAAACCTGCAAATCTGTTTTTCACAGTTCACCAATATAACATGTCTTGTGATATCGGTACCTATTGGTAATATATTGTTCTATATTTAAAAGTTCTGCCTACTTTCATATAACTTACATTATAAAGTACCTGCTTTATTTTAAACTAAACACAGACCAGATCCAGACTTCCGTTTTCTGTGTGGTTGTATCAGTAAATCTGCAATTTTGCCATCTGCACATTCATATACATTGGAACAACCAGATTGGAACACTATCAGCTTCTGACAGGGGACAGGTTACACTCATTAGTGAGAGGGGTTTAGTATTACAATATAAATGGGGATTCTGCTGTCGGAGATATGAAAGCAGATCTTAGGATCATATCCCACATTACAATTTACTAAGACCATGAACTTTCATTTCCATAATCAAAGGTACTTAATTGTTTATTATTGGCTCAATTTAGGAATAAAGCTCCAGATCCAGAACATGACTGGAAGGCTCATGCAGTGTATGCATCCATGCTAAATTATCATCATAGTGTCCCTGGATGGTAACCATTACCTGACAATTTTACCAAGCTGGTCTCACGAAGAAGTTATCTCTTATAGGGAAGTAAAAACCCCATCCGATGATATGAAGACATGAATGAAATAATATGAAAGAGTAAGAAAGCTAAAGCAACGGAGAGTAAAAATTACAAGGTGGAAACAGAAACCAATAAATATGTTTAACATTCTTTATGAAGGCTGGATGTCCAGTGTACAAAATGCAAAGGAAATAACATTCAATTACCTGCTAACAAGGGGCTTTATACAGTGAACATCAATAAAGATTTCAAACAGAAAACTATTAAATTATATAAAGGGGAGGGGGAGGGAACCAAAAAAGGTAATGAGGATGGGTCATGAAAGGAGTAAGGCAATATTGTGTGTGGAGTACATAGGAAAATGGACAGGAATGGGGTGGGTGGGAAAGGAGGGTGATAGTAGGATTGCCGCTTATAATGGGGAGAAAGGCTGGTGATGATACATCAGTTATCTTCTCAAATAAGGTGTAAAGAGGGGTTGGATTGGGTATCTAGCCAGGGCGGCCAAACAAGGTAAAAGATGTAATTGTGGTCATGGAGATAATAGGAGATTTTCTCCATGCCTGCAACAAACCAGACAGAAGTCATGAGGGCCGACACGTGGGGGCTCGTGGTGATTTCCATGACTTTGCTATGAGGCTTTTTGCCACTGCTAGGATGTGAGAGATGAGTTTAGTGGAGTGTTTCTCTGGTACAGGAAGGCGTAGGAGGAACGTCCATGGGTCTTTAGGGATTGGTAATGGGAAAATAGAATTTAAGAGGGTGCACACTCTATCCCACGAAGAAGAGATCACAGGGCAGGTCCACCACATGTGGCTCTCCACATCTCTGCCAGCACAGAGAGGAGGTCATAGGGAACATTGTAGAAATCCTATCAGGGGTGAGATACCATCTGTAGTATACCTTGTGTACTATTTTCTTTGATTCTAGTGGAGATTGAGAATTTAGTTACTTGGGTCCTGATGGTTTCCCAGGCATCATCATTAGGAGGGGGTTGAGATAAATTGGTTAAAATGTTTTTAAGATCAATTAAATAAATAGCAAAAATAATTGGGATTATTTACAGGCCAGATGAAACAAGATCTGGGTTTACCACAGTAAATTTATGGGCTGGATCCAGTACTCCAATGCCAGATCGCTGTGGTATCCTAACTTATGTTACAACACTAGTTAGTGTTGTGCACAGAGGGAGACCACTCTCCTCACACACATGGGACTTCCGACACCAGACCCTACCTTACAATTTTCACACTGTCCCCATGGAAAATTCTAGAAATTGAAGTTACTTTTACTATGTACAAAAGGGCCATAAAATCTCACAGATACAACTGGCATAGTAAATCTACAGTATTTGTGTGTAATATAATATCCAACCTTGTAGATTAGAAAACATTCTTTTTTACTTTTTCATTGAGACTCTCCGTTTAACATAGAAGAGCGTTTTTCAGTGTCTTATTCTTTTTCTTATTCTTATTTCTTCCTGTTTCCAAAGAGATCCCAAAGGAACTTAAATATCACACAATTTCATGTGGAGGACATGACCAAAAAGAGCAGAGGAAGAAATGGAACCAGAATTAATATTTAATAAAAGGTATAATGAAACCCAATGATGCAATACATATCAATACATGTTAAACTAAAAGTTCCAACAGAAGAAATCCTACCCAGTGCAATGGAAATGAACTACTTCAAAGTCCTGTACAGGTGTAAAATGTAATCCTTGGAGAGTCATCGGATGGTCCCAGGACAGAGCAGAAGGGAAGCTTGCAGGTGAGGAAGCTTCGGTGAAACACTGAATCACAGCAGAGGACAAACACATTAAAAAGAGCTTGTTCACAAAATGTATCTGATGAGTAATGTGATGAAAGAGTAATTACACTTTTTTAATGATTGTGTGCGCAGCATTGTTTACAATATATGGATTCATAGATAAGAAAAGTAGCAGACTTCTTTGGGACAGCGTTGCCGCCAAGAAATGGCTGTTTTAGAAGCAGAGACAGCTGAAATTTGCGACTGTCTCTATTACGAAAACAAAGCTATTTTGACATTTTTTTTGAATGGGTAAATATGCTGATTGACATACTTACTCATTAATTTTTTGCAAATGCCACCTTTCGCACCTGCCGCTGCGGGGAAGGGAGGGTTAGGGTAATGAAAGGAGAGGATTAGGGTTAAAGACATGAAAGGGAAGGATTAGGGTCATGCAAGGACAGTCTTAGGGTTGGGCTGAAGGGAGGGGAGTCTTAGGGTTAGGCCGCAGGGAAGGGGGGCTAGGGTAATGTACGGGGAGGGTTTGGGTAAGGGTTGAGGTTAAATTTAGACTTACCAGTCTCAGCACCACCCGAGTTGGACCTGGCTGGGAGAGAACAGCCCTTTCTAAAAAGGGCTGTTTGCAGTGATGACCCACGCCCACTTCCATATGCTACATATGGAAGTCTTCTGAGTAATAGTACTGTGCTTGCACAGTACCATTATATCCGCAACAGAGTGCAGCCGACCGATGCTGTGTTCCCTACGAATTTGAGGTGGACAGCATTTAAATTGTACAGTAAGGGTTGGCTAAGCCCTTAAGTAAGATGCAGTGTTCCGCACGGAAGGGTTTATGTGCACAATATTTAAGGTAGGGTCCAAGTGGCGGATTCACAATCCACACGTAGGAGAGCAGGGGATGTGCAGAAGTTGAAGAGAAAGGAGAGTGTGGATCAGCAATTCCATATGATAGCCTCTGCAGCAGAAGCTACCGTACGGAAAGAACCCTTAACTATGAAAGGGTCCAGTTTAGTGTCCAAGATCTAAACTGGTAATCTTAAAAGTAAGGAGCAGATCCAGACATCTGATTTTAATGTATGTGGATCTGCGATAATCGCAGGTCTGCACTATCCAGACATCCATACAATCACCCCACTAATCACTCACCTGGAAGCAACACATTTTCAATACTAATATGTTTACTGTCTCAAGCAAACATAAAATAACAGAAGTTCAGAAGTCACACCTTTTTTTTTAAATCAAATGTTTTTATTGAGTTTTTGCTTTTGTTACATACATGAACAAGACCAAGCGCTACCAAAACAAAAACTCTGTTACACACTGAGCAATAGAGAAAGTTTAACCAGGGCTGGTGCTAGGGTGTTTGGCACCCCCCTGCGAAATTTAATTTTGAGCCCTTCTGTTTAACAATTTGAAATTGACACCAGTGGCCATCCTAGATTATAGTAAGTGTCACCATACAACACAATTGTAACCACAATAAAACAACGCAAATCATAGTCACCACTATACAATAGTGTCCTAGTCTCCACTATACATAGATATATATCCCCCATCCTGTCTCTCCAGCACCCAGTATCAATGTAACATCCCAAAAAACAGGGGCTGTTCAAGTTGGTGTAGCAGGCCCAGGGAAGACAGTGGGAACAGCATGTGGGTGGTTGCCTAGCAACCACCAGCTGACTGAGGGACGCTTCAGGAGTGGCATGAGGCAGCCTAGAAGCTTCTGGGGCGTGAGGTAAAAGAGCGTTTAAGTCAGACAGTTGGTGTGAGTCAGGCAGTTGGACCGAGAGCTTGAGGGGGGAAGGTGCTGCAGAGTGAGCTGTCGTGTGTGTGAGAAATACAGAGAGACAGTCGGGAAGCTGCAGAGATAGGAGAGAGAAGGAGTCGGACTGAGAGACAGATGGAGAGCGGTAGCAGATAAAGAGAGTGAGCTGAGACGGAAAGCCAGTCGGAAAGCAGCAGCGGTGACAGAGAGTGAGCGGTGACAGTGGTGAGAGAGAGGCAGACAGAAAGCCGCAGCGGTGAGCAATAAGACGGAGTGTGACAGTTGCAAAGCTGAGAGACAGTGCTAAAAGCTGTAAAGAGAAGGAGGGAGAGGAGAGCCAAAGCAGCGGAGAGACAGCGGTGAGCAATAAGACGGAGTGTGACAGTTGCAAAGCTGAGAGACAGTGCTAAAAGCTGTAAAGAGAAGGAGGGAGAGGAGAGCCAAAGCAGCGGAGAGACAGCGGTGAGCAATAAGACGGAGTGTGACAGTTGCAAAGCTGAGAGACAGTGCTGAAAGCTGTGAGAAGGAGGGGGAGATCCGCAGAGGCAGAGTTAAAGCAGCAGAATGACAGCAGCAAAGAGAGAGAAAGCCAAGAGATTGAGTGCTTAGAGCTGATAACAGGAGCTGGTGAGACCCAGCCCCCCCCATCATGTGTATCATATCCTGCACCCCATGTGTATTCTGCACCCCCCATCATGTGTATGTATCCTGCACCCCACATCATGTGTATCCTGCACCCTGTTCCCCCTTTAAAAGAAAACCATTACCATGCCAGGAAAAAAAAATGCACTTACTTATATTGCGGCGCCAATGCTCTCCTTCCATCCTGACTCCTCTCTGCTGGCTCCTCACTAAACGTCGGGTGTGATGAGTGAGCAGGGGGGAGCCAGGATGGAAGGAGAGCGTTGGCACTGCAATATAAGTAAGTGCATTTTTTTTTATTATGCCGACGGGACCAGCGCCAGCGGGTGATCGTGGTGGGAGGGAAGCGCCTTTCTGGCATGACGCCCTCCAGCCACGCTTACCCTGCTTACCGGGTTCCGCCAGCCCTGAGTCTAACATAGTGTCTACATTACAATTTTAGCATCACAGAAGTAAAGACAGGTGCATCATATCAATAGCAGTAGTTACAATGATCCAGACCTACGCTCATGAAATGCCCTTGTGCGTAGTGTATTTACACCCGTGTACCTATGAAGCACTCCCCTAGGCACTCCCCTCAGTCATCCGTATTTAAGCTGTCTTACGCCGACCAAACCCTACCCTAACTTTTCTGAGTGTAACCGCGTGCGTCCATAGGCTCCTTGCGTAGTTACGACGCATAGCATGCCCATACTGTATGATTTACATGCCTCACCCCATCCTCGAAGCTTAATTACGGGTTTCATATGGCTGGCACGCCCCTTCTTGCATTGTTACGAAGCTGGTACGCTCAAGGCCCATACGCTTAGCTTTTCTTTGCGTAAAATCGGCCGTGTACATGTGCAGCATGTGTAAAGGGCGCTTTTATGCCCACGAAAAGCATAAAAACACGGGAGAGCATAGGTCTGGATCAAACCCAATCATACAATTCGCAAGATTATATTTATATATAGGGAGAGACCCGTATTTAGGGGAGGACTTGTACTTATTCATCTACTCTGGTAATAGGAGCCATCCCTAGATTACGAAGCTGGTACGCTCAAGGCCCATACGCTCAGCTTTTCTTTGCGTAAAATCGGCCGTGTGCATGTGCAGCAAGTACTAAAGGGCGCTTTTATGCCCACGAAAAGCGGAAAAACAGGGGCGAGCGTAGGTCTGGATCAGGCCCAATCATTCAATTGGCAAGATTATATTTATATATAGGGAGAGACCCGTATTTAGGGGAGGACTTGTACTTATTCATCTACTCTGGTAATAGGAGCCATCCCTAGATAGTAAATTGAATTGGTCCATTGACCCCATACTTTTTCAAACTTATGAACACAGACATGGCTTATATAGGTAAATCTCTCATGATCAATTGAGGAGTTGATTACTGAAAGCCATTCCCCAACTGATGGGGAAGATGAAGCACACCAGGAGTGAGCAAATGCAGACTCTCGCCCACATACATAAAGAACTGACACACATCTGAAGATCTGAGGTCATAGAGTCTACCAAGCCAATACCAAACAAATACTTTAGAATCAGGTGCAGGGAAAGCAGTAATTATACTTTGTATACATACAGATATATTAGACCAGAATCTCTGAATACCAGGCACATCCAGATTAAATGAAAGAAATTTGCATCAACACATCTGCACCTAGGGCAGTGGTTTCCAAACTGTGCCCCGCGACTCCCTGGGGTGACGCAACGCTCTCACAGGGGTGCCATGGAATGTTTCTATTTTCCATTTTATTATATTCAGTTTTATTCTATTTTTGTCTTTGGGGTGCCTTGAAAAAATATGGAGACCCTAAGGGTGCCTCGAACTGAGAAAGTTTGGGACCCACTGACCTAAAGCATTTAGCAGAAGATTTGCAATGCTTATAGGAGTGAGATAAGCTCTGTGTATGAGGTAGATTTGTATTTGCTGAGTTCTCAAATCGGACGTTAACTTATAGGAGATGCCCAGCAAAGTCTCCCATTCTTCATCATCTAACCGTCCCAAGTCTGCCTGCCACGCAATTCTCAATTTGTCCAATTTGTCTGCTAGTAAAGCATCTATCAGACATGAATATATGCTTGATAATGAACCCTCAGAGCCCAGATCGGACAACAGAGTTCTAATAGGAAAAATGGAGAGATCAATCTGGCTTTCCTGAATTTGGGCCTGTATAGCATGTCGTGATTGTATATATTGTTATAGGTACAAATCAGGGACAGCAAATTCAGATTGAATCTGTGTAAAAGATTTAATATTGCTGCCAGAGAAAAGATGTCAATGCCACGAGAGTGCCACACCCCAGCACCCTCAAATTGCAACAATTCCCGAAATTTCGAGTTTTACCATATAGGGGTACAAAGATCTATCCCAACTCCACCAAAATGAGCATGTGCCCAGCACCAAACCTTCTGAGCCTGTCGGACTAACTGGGCGGAAGATACCAATTACAACCCAGCTAGCAAAGCCAGAATTGGAGAGTTACAGTAGCCGGCCTGTTCCACAGCGTCCAGTGTAGGTCTCCATGCGAGGACTCTGTAACCCAATTCATAAGATGTATCAACTATGCAGCATAGTAGTAATACTGAAAATTGGGTCGTGCCATACCTCCCATTTCCCTTTTTCTGTATAAGTTTACACGATGAATCTTGGCTCTCCTGCCCCCCTAGACGAATGACAAGACCAGAGAGTGTATCTTCCTGAATATCCACTGAGGAAGATAAATGGGTGCAAAAGTGTGTATAAAAGCTTAGGCTGCATAACCATTTTAATTAGATTCGCCCGGCCTATAATTGTAATAGGAAGTTTAGACCTAACCCTAGTTTTTCCCTGTGAGGTCCACTTCAAGGGGAGGTCAGCTGGAGGCTCCACAAGAATCTCCCCTCTTAGAGGTAGGATATAAGATTTCTCCCAGTTAATACTTAGACCTGACCCCCCCCCCACGTCAGAGAGGAACAGTAAGAGGTCATCAGCATACAATGCTACTTTGTCCTCTTCCCTTCCTACCTTTAGCCCCCGTATATCTGAATTCTCCCTAATAGAGCAGGCTAGCAGTTCAATTGCAAGAGCAAATAAAGATGGTGATAGCGGGCAGCCCTGCCTGGTACCTCTGCCCAGAGTAAAGCTATCTGTTACAAAACCGTTTACGCAAGCTTTAGCAGATGGAGAAGAGTACAGAAACTGGAGCCACCTCACAAACTGATTTCCCAAACCCTTCCTGCCCAAAACCTCCCACGCTATAGAATCAAACCACCACTGTCTCTTCATCTCCCGGACACCGCAACTGCAAATGACCCAAAAACCGCCTAAGGTTAATAGCTGTTGATTTTTTAGGCATAAAGCCAGTTTTGTCAGGGTGAATCAATTGTTAAATGACCTGATTAAGTCTAGAGGAAAGTATTTTGGCTAGTAATTTGATGTCGGTGGTCAAAAGGGATATAGGACAATGACTCAAGGTATAAGGGGTTCTTGCCTGGTTTTAAAATGACAACTATCATGGCCTCACGCATAGAAGAAGGGAGCAAACCCCCTTCACAAAATTTGGTAAACATTTCCAGGAGCCGTGGCATAAAAAAGTCTCTGTGGGCTTTATAAAGTTCAATCTGGAGGCCATCTATTCCCGCAGCTTTACGAGTGGGAAATGCAGAGATTGCAGCCTCAATCTCATCTAGGGTGATGGGAGAATTCAAAAGAGAATGTCCATCACTTGACCAGAAGTCGCATCTTTAATGTACATTGCAATGCCAAGTGATGCCCACTTGTGAGCTCAACCCTGTCCCTACTGATTTTTTAAAAGTCTGGGTAGAGGTGACTGTGTTCCAATCAGGGAGCAGGGATGTTTGCACATATGTAGAACACATGTTCTTCCTGCAGCCAGGAGACTTAAGTCAATAATAATGGACAATTATATTATATATATTATTATTATCATTTATTTATAAGGGGCCATAGGTGTCCACAGCACCGTACAAAATACAACAAAAATACTATAAAGTGAAGCAAGCACAGAACGCAAGGCAAAATGCGAGGAGTCAAGCTTGGCAGATCAGGAAGGAGGGGATAGAGCGCAGTGAGAGGTTAAGAGGGAGCCACCAGGTAGGGATGGGGTAAAAGGGTATACAGGGGGACAAGAGGGTACGAAGGGGGGAGGGGGGGAGTGGTAATGGAGGGAACAACACTGAGATTGAGGGTCCTGCTCACGTGAGCTAACACACTAAGTGGGAGGGATGACCTTACAGAAGACCGGGGACCAGATTTATTAAGCTGTGGGTTTGAAAAAGTGGAGATGTTGCCCATAGCAACCAAACAGATTCTAGCTCTCACTTTCCTATTATATATTAGAGAATGTCAGCTAAAAACTGATTGGTTGCTATGGGCAACATCTGCACTTTTCCAAACCAGCAGCTTTTGTAAATCTGGACCCATGTTTCTTTACACCAGCGATAAAATGACTATGAACAATTGGTGTTACAAGTACTGTGCCCTCAGTAGCCTTAATTTTCTAGCATCAAAATCCAATTAATATAAGGCTCTGCCAAAGTGTGACATCTGTTCTTGGAAATTGTGACACCTGACTATAAACATTTCATCGCGGTGTAAACATAAAGATCACAGCACTTAACTGAAACAATAATATCGTCAATGAATATATTTAAAAAGCAAAAAAAAAACCAAAAAAAACTACCAATATATCCCAAAGAAATAACAGACCGATCGCAGACTGAAAAACTCGTGAAAATAGCTTCAAGATTTTTAGAGATCATAAAATGAAATGAAAGTGTGAAAGAGTTGAGCAGCTATATCATAACGCAGGTCCGGAATCGCAGTTACGTAGTTTTCATAAGCACGGTACCATTTATCTATGTACCGTGCTTACGCAACCTACGTACAGAAATGGTACGTAGATAGTGTAAATAAGCGAATTCCTAAAACAACGTACGTAAGACGAAAACTAGGTAACTGTGAATCTGGACCCGTGTTCATAGCCCTAGTATTATCATATTGTATATTTTTTCATTTTCAGCTAAATCTGTTGCATTCTATTAATTAATTGATTTTGGCTTCTATAATTTCTATGCTATTTCCTATTTTTATTGGGGTTTTAAATAAAACTTGGTGTGTGTTTTGTATTAGAAAAGTCCATCTGTATTAGCATAGTCTTCAGATAGCTCTTGAAATAGTTCTATATTTTTGTTACCTCGTTGTTTATAGGACAGCAGAAAGTTTGGTAGTCTATCAATTAGATTTTGAACTCAGTTTCCATATGTTCCAATCAGATCGCAGTCGTAAATTCATTATCCGTGATACGCAATGGGAGCACATACCAGGCTTAAGAAGAATGGACAAGATCCAGAGTTTGAAAATAAGAGATAATCAGGTGGAAAGTTACACCTGGGCAAACCCTTGTTAAATTTTAGGGGAAGTCACATTAACGTAGGCTGGGAAACATCACCGCTCAATTCTAATACTGATTCTAAACTCTAAATGAAGTCCAGGGTATCCAAAGTGTGGTCTCTCTTATTAATGGTGTGGACAATATTGTCTAAGAAGTCTATTGAATTAAACATGAATAGGTTTTAAAAGCTTCCCTTCAATTAAGCAGGAAACCAAGTGTGATAATGAAAAACAAACAAGGCTCGTTTATAGCAATTTCCCTTAATTAATATTAAATGTGTAATCGCTTGTGAATGTGTCTCATAGCAAGCGATTTATTGACTACATTAAATGGGGGCTGCGCAATTCTGTCTCCACACAAAGAAAAAAGTAGCCTAAAACTTTGGACGTCCCGAGAAGATGCCTTAAGTTCCTGACACT
>WWET01000831.1:237118-258940 GCA_011038615.1 Limnodynastes dumerilii
TCATGTACCTCCAGCCCCCCTGTATCCATATTATGTGCCTCCAGCCCCCAGTATCCCCCATCTTGTGCCTACAGCCCCCCAGTAATCATGTGCCTCCAGGCCATCTCCACATTCTGCACCTTACCTCTACTTTCACCACATTCAAGATGGCGGCGGTGGGTCCCTTTGATACATAGGAAGAACCCACAGCTACCATCTTGGATATGGCAGAAAGTTGTGGAATACAGAGGTAAGGTGCTGAATATAGTGATGGCGTTACTGGAAGCTCCCAGACACCGTCGCTATTATAGGTAAGTAAAAAGGGATTTACAGGGTGTGGGGAGGTGGATGCGGGGGGCATAAAAAGGGGTTTTCTAGCAGAGTTTTTTTTTAATTTTGCTCCTTACCATTGGAGCACATGCATGCGTATAACAGTGAGGAGCAGAATGGCTTTTATATAAATGTCTGTGTATAAGACACAGACATTTGTAATAGATAAATTGATAGGTTCTTTACTTACATTTGCTTGTTTTGATGAATGAGTCTCGCTATCAAAGTGGACGAGTATAACCAGCTCAGGTATTTTGAAGTTACGCTTAATGACTCTGGAACTAAACAGAGAAGTGGAAACTAAAACTGAAAATAAGTTAATATTCAATCTAATGATTTATTCTCATCCTACAGCCTATAGAAACTTCAACTTCACTTATGTTTTGTATGGCTCAGCTGCCTCTGGCGATGGCACCTGATCATTCCTCTGTCTTATGTTCTCGCCTGCAAAGATGCTGATGTCATCCCGTCAGCGTCATTGAGGAAAGGAATGAAAAATGCTACACACACACACACCCGAGGTAGAGCGGCATGAGAGGAAGATGAGCCTGGAAGCAGCGTGAGTTGATGTGAGTTCCGACACCTTTTTTCTTACAAAAAAAAGCACTGTATACAAATATATATCATTTGGTTGTATAAACACATGCCCAATTGCGTCGCCGGCCCTAGCTACAGTTCCAGAGGGCTAATGTTCTGCAACCTATTTCAGACTCTTGCGTTAAGATGTGAGATTTTTTTTCATGTTTTTAATAAACATTACATTTATTATTTTGAATTATTTTGTGACATTGGGCTAGATCCAGAGCTACGCCGCTAGCCGGAGTCCTAAAAACGCTATTTTGCATGTACTGCGCATGCGCGCGGCAGATGTTACGGCACGTAACTCTGAATGTACGTACCATCCTAGTATCAGCAGCGTGACTACGAAGGAAGGGGAGTGCCAGTCATTCGACACCCGTAGTTATGCGTTGGAGGCGGGGGAGGCATTTAAATCATGCAGTATGGGCGTGCTTAGTCACGTAAGTACGTGAAGCCATTACAGCCGACAGGAGTTACATTTTGAAATGTTAAGGTAGGGTTTGGAAAGCGTAACACGGCTAAAGTACATACGACCGAGAGGAGTGCCTAGGGGAGTGCATAGAAATTACGCTAGCGTAAATACGCTACGCGTTGAAACGTAAAGGGAACGTAGGTCTGGATCCGGCCCCGGGACATTAATGACAATCTCCATTTACAGTCATTATTACACTGTAAAACCCTGGATTTGTGCGACATATTTGGGCAGGAAGCAGCATTGCGCTTAGCTGCTGTATGTCGGATCGCAGGCTATCTGCACATTTACAAACACATCTACAGCACATATTATGTATGTTTATATGCATATGCCTCTGGATCAGCCCCTGTGTGTACAATGTAATGATAGTTCATATGCCATAGGAGAAGTAATATATGGACTCAATACATGTATCATAGTCTGAAAATCTGTGTAATTTCTGTGAACAGCAATTTCTAAAAACCTCTTCTGAGAGAAATGATGACCAGATGTCTTTGGAAGACAATTCATTTGGAGTTGTGCCAAGAAAAGGGAGAAGGCTGAAAATGGCTTAAATTATGTTTTATGAACATCAAATTCTTTTGAAAAAGCTATCTTATTGAAAAATGCCACAAAGCCAATTACAATTTAATAAATATCCGACGCTTAAATGAAATGACAATGAAACAATACAGTTTAACAAGCTGAATGCAGGAACTTAATTTCCATATAGAGATGTAATTGACCCCACAGTATTATCACATGAATGTGAAGATGCCTCACATCTTTACTATGAGCTGATTCTTATCTAACTCTCCAAGGGACAGATTTACTAAGCTGCAGGTTTGAAAAAGTGGAGATGTTGCCTATAGCAACCAATCAGATTCTAACACTCACTTTCTTATTACATACTAGAGAATGTCAGCTAGAATCTGCTTGGTTGCTATGGGCAACATCTCCACTTTTCCAAACCTGCAGCTTAGTAATGCTGGCCGTAAGTGTGATTTCTAGCTTATCATTGCCCTATCTCACTAACACAGCGTTGGATAACCTATGGCACTCCAGGTGTTGTGAAACTACAATTCCCAGCATACTTTGTCAGGTATCCACTATGCTTTTGCAATTAAGGCATGCTGGGACTCATAGTTTCACAACACCTGGAGTGCCACAGGTTAACCAACACTGCACTAACATATAAATGTACTCCATAGAAACACTGGCACACTGATCTGCTATAATATTCTGAAAAGAACAATATTTAAAAGATTAGACTCTATTATAAATTAAGACAAAAATAGTTGAAACAGTAGACAGACAAAATATTTAACACATTTGTCCAAATTAAACAATAACAGTAATGTCCATTTAATAATTACATTAGGTAACTTGAAAATAATCACAACAGAATGGTGTTGAAGGCATAAGGGGGAGAGGGAATGGGTCATCACCAGGGGAAGAATAGAGGGCAAAGTAAGTGGGATGATGAACAGCATAGCAAGAAAGAAACTGTAAGTTCAAGATAGAAGGGATGATGAAGGGGCTGGCAAAACAGCCAAGGGAATCATACTTTTGAGAAGTCTTCTTCCTTGGCGTTTATTATGATATGTTGTGATATATTATTTATTCCATGCTTGCAACGTACCATACAAAAGACAAAAAGTATAGCAGGGAGAGCTGGTGTGGAGACCGTTTTATTTTTCATGCGTTGGCTATGGGACAATTGGCTGCAGCCAGAACATGCAAATCAAGTTTACATGAAAGTTTGTCCAGCTAAAGGATAACAGAGAAGAAAGGTCCAGGAATCTTTAGCAACTGGCTAAAAGAGCAGTGAGAAATTCTTGCATCACATCAGAAATGGAGAAATAACAGGGCATGTCCAGCATATGGTGAGGAATGTCCCCATATAGTCACCACAACACACAGAGGAGGAACATTGATGAGAGTTGACCTGGTGTCAGATAATAGTACAAATTAAAGATTTAGTAACCTGCATTCTGGTCTTCTCCCAGAGGTCAACTTTAGAATTGTTGAGAGTGAGGCCCTTGGCAGTAGAAGAAATAGATCATCTCCATCTAAAGTAGAGCCATTAAGCAGGCTCTTAAACTCAGTAGGTATGTATGGGATGAGTGTATAGAAAATACTGGAGCTAAGGCAAATGAAAAGTATTGGGGTAAAGTCTGTTTAAACTGAGTTGAGTAAAAAGACCCTTTAGGAGTAACACAGCAAATAGCTATCTGCTGCCACGGGTGGAAAAAACTCATGCCATCTAGTTATTTTACGTAATACATTTTTATGAATTATTAGTTTTTGTATGTAAGGTGTTTATATATCTGGTACCAGATTTGTTATAAAATAAAATGTGTCTTTTTTTATTTAATGTACTGATTTGGAAGGTTTTTATTTATTTATTTTTTCAACTGATTTGTATTTAAGATTATTGTCTTACGGGACAGCGTTGATTTTTTCCTTTTCTTTTTGTAATGATCTCTATTAGGGCCTTAACAACCCTTTTACCTACGCAATCTACGTAACAAAACAATACGTAGATTATGTAAAAGTTACTACGCATGCGTAGTAGCTATTATCGGTAAATTGCGGATGTATGTGTAATACGTCCGCGGTTGTGAATCCAGGCCTATGTCAGCACTACACTCAGTAAAAAGCACTGAAAAGGCAGGAAGGGCATGCTGTCCAACTGTCATATCAGTGAAGCACTATACAGGAACCTTGTTGTCCTCAATTCCCTGTGCCGTTTTGTTGACTTCAATTCTCTCTCCCCTCCTTGGGTCTGATTCAGACTTAAGAAGGAGCTTGAAAATAATAGAGGTAAGTTACTCCTGGGCTAAACCATGTTGATTCCAAGGGAGTCATATTTCATCTGTGGCAAACAGTATTAGAGTTGAGAGGTGATGTTTCCAAGCCCAAGTCTAAATAACAGTGTAAAAGTAAAGCTGGTCACTATCTGTGTGCAATAAGCAATTCAGGGATATAGCCCTGGGCTGAAAATAAGAACTTAAAGTTACACCTGGGCAAAACCATGTTGATTTCAAGGGGAGTCAAGTTAAGTTTATTCTATGCATGCTTTTAAACTGCTAATTAGACTTGAGCTGGGAAACATCACCTTTTAACTATAATACTGTTACAACAAATGAAATTAGACTCACCTGAAATCAACATGGTTTAGCCCAGGTGTAACTTTAAGTTCTTATTTTCAATCTCTGAATCAGGTCCTATATCCCTTCTTACATATACACGCCTAAAAAGCCACATTTTCTTAACTGTGAATCAGGTCCTATATGTACAAAACACAGCCTCTCCAGATATTTACCAGCTTAGCTGACACCACACTACACTCTCAGAACCGAGCTACAGTCTCTTCCTTAATTGACTTTTTAGAAACGTTTTGAACAGAACATCCAGGTTTTGTTGACACACAGGCAGTGTATCACATAATAGAAAAGAAAAGACAACTAATGTCCCCCAGTAGTTGGGCACTGGTCTCCATATACATATTGTCAACAAATTTCCTCTGGCTAAGAGGTAGCTTGTGCTGCATTCTTCCAAATGATGCTTATGGTTTATCCTGTTTTATGTTATGGAAATCTTACTAGCAACAAGGGGCAGACAGGGTCTGGGCAGTGCACTTAACATTTTAGAATGTCCAGTGCCTGGTGGTTCTATCTGCATCTTTATCGAAACATTTAAAAAGAACAAATGTAATCCTGTCATAGGCAGCCTTGGGCAGATAAGATATGATATCGTATACAACATAAAAGGGGTGCCCAGATCAGCAAATGTCATTGATTGTCATGCCCTCACTGTATTGTTTTACATATACCTCCCACTTAGTATATGCAAAATAGAACATCCCACCCCATCGGGCCATTGCAAACACTTCCAGTATGTAAGTTCGGATTTAGATCCATACTAGAATTGTGGCAGATTCACAGGTGCAAAATGTGAGTGTTTTATGATTCTAGTGGAGTCTTGGGCCAGTCCTTAATTCTTATTACTTCCCATTATGATCACTTCCAACTCAAATAGATCTCATATCAGTTGTTTAAGAAAGCTACCTAGGAGACCCCACGAGATGAATTACATGGTTAGTTTGATCTTTTGTAGTTTCATATGTATATTACCAGTTTTAGCTTCTAAAGCACTCTATGATAATTATACTGATCAGCCAATTATCATGCAGAGTATGGCAAAGATGATTTTTGGTTATTGCCAACAAAGGGTTCCTAAATGTACTATCCCGATTGTTCAGAATTCCAGAATATGCCAATGGTTACTTGGTTGATACTGTCATTATTGGGCAATGTGTGTCCCTTATGCAATGTCCCTGGCTATAATTATTGGGCAGTGTATACGCCTTATGCAATGTCTCTAGCATGATTATCGAGCAGTGTGTTCCCTATTCAATGTCACTGGCTGTCATCATTGGGCAGTGCGTGTTCCCTATGCAATGTCCCTGGCTATCATTGGACAGTGTGTTCTGGAGATACTGTATGGTGTGGAGCCAGTTAATACTGCATAGCGCTGTGAAGTTTTCACAATGCAAACCTTGTTATTTATAACATATTTAACGTAAATGGACATTGCAGCAAACAAAAACAAGATAACATTTTGTTATTTCGCTTAAACAAAATTACTTTCTGATGCTCTTCATTATAGATATTTTCCCAAAAAACTGAAAGTCTATTAAATGCTTCTAAACAGTAATACCTTGAAGTGGAGTGATTGATGCTCAGTCTGAAGTGTGTTATTCACTTTGTAAAAGAATAGCTGAATTCTGTAGAACAGCCATCTGTATTTAATGAAAACACACATTGAACTGAAACACATAGCAAAAATAATAAATAAAAAATGCAAAGACCAGAGGAAGAAAAAAAACTATCACTATCTCAAAAGAAGAAAAACATGCCCAGTTGCAATCATTGTCTCATCTGAAATCCCATGGATTTATCATATCAGGCGTGGAGACCTGAATGATAAGTGACAGCAGCATAATGTGTCAGAATACTAATGTGCTGACTAACTGTTCAATGCGGCAGACCTATTACCGTAATACCAGGACAATTAAAAAGGTCACTGCTTTTTATGACATGCTAGTCCTGTCCTATTCATTTAAATATATATACCTAGGGCCAGATTTACTAAGCTGCAGGAAAGGAAAAATGGAGATGTTACCCATAGCAACCAAACAGATTCTAGCTCTCACTTTCTTATTACATACTAGAAAATGTCAGCTAGAATCTGATTGGTTGCTATAGGCAACATCTATATATATATGTATATATGTATATATACATGGTGCAATATATTTATTAAGTAAAATCATCCACAAGGAAGAGTTACCACGTACCAGATAAAGTGGAACCACCGTTAGGTAGGTTCATAAAAGCATAAGGAGTACACTCATCAATCACAGGAAATCGAGCATGTAGATATTTAACCTGGATGACAGAGTTCTCCACGGTATCAGAAAGGACGCTGTCAGTCACCACATCAATACCACGAGGGTTGAGCCGGTACCTACGCGTTTCGTCGCTTCCGGACTTCGTCAGGGGGTGTAACTACAGAGCCAGCCCTCTTAGATTAAATAGTTAAAAATGATGAGGTAAGCCAATCATTTACTAAGCCGTAGCAGGAGTTTTTTTTGTTGTATATGTTCCAATAGAACACGTTTTGGATCTCAACCACAAAAAATATTCAGTTATTATTATTTCATACGCTCACAAGCAATGTGTATATATATATATAGGGATTTAAACCTGCTAGGCTTGCTGCCGCTTCGCCGGGGGGGGGCAAGAAGTTGCTTTACCGGGGCCCAAAAATTCTCTTGGCGGCCCTGGGTTTAGCCCAGGAGTAACTTTCCTCTCTTATTTTCAAGCTCTTTCTTAAGTCTGAATCAGGCCCAAGGAGGGGAGAGAGAACTTAAGTCAACAAGGAGGCAAAGGGAACTGAGGACAACAAGGTTCTATACACTATACACGTGGGGCCATATCCAGACCTACACTGGCTGGTGTTAAGACGGCAGCCAGCAGTGTAAGATCGGCTTAAAAGCCGATCTGCGCATGCGCCGGGCAGATGTTGCAGCAGCGTAGTACCGCTGGAGGGGGCGTTCCCCTCCGTGTCTACGCTGCAGTTAGTGCAATTAGGTTGGGAGGGGAGGTTAATGAGGCTGGGAGGGCAGCGTAGCAACGCCCCTGTCCCAGCATATTAACACTCACTTACGCCGGTTGAAGTTAAGGTAGCCTTCAGCCGGCGTAAGCGAATGTTAATACGCTGGAGCAAGGGGGAGTGTCGGGAGAGTGAAGCAATGGTACGCTGAGCGTTAGCATGCTCAGTGTACCATTGTAGCTCTGGATGAGACCCAAGGTGTATAGCACTTCACTGATATGACGTTGGGCAGCACACCCTGTATCAGGCCCCTTTTTTCTACAGTCTCTTTTCTTTGAACTTGCCTGTGTGGCCATACTTAGAGGGATGGGGTTGCAGTCCCTGGTTAGAAACTTTGATTTCCGAAATATGGACTTTCGAAAGTTTAGAATCTTTTTCAGAATGGGTGAGTATGCAGATTGGCATACTCACCCATTCCGTTTTGCAAACGCCGCTGCTACTGCAGGACCCACGCCACAGGAAAGGTGAGTAACCTCTCCAGGGTTAGGGTCAGGCTGCAGGGGAGGGAGGGTTAGGGTCAGGTTGCAGGAGATGGAGGGTTAGGGTCAGACTGCAGGGAAAGAAGAATTAGGGTCAGGCTGCGGGAGATGGTGGCTTAGGGTCAGACTGCGAGGGAGGGAGGGTTAGGGTCAGGCTGCGGGGAAGGGAAGGTAGGGTTATGGTAATGAAAGGGGAGGGTTAGGGTTAGAATTAGGGGAAGGGTTCGGGTAGTTTTTTTGCCTTACCTTTCAGAGCACTGAAAGTTCGGTGCTTCGTGGATCGATTGCTATGCCTCATTGAGGCATATGCATTTGAAATCCCAGCCAGTTTCAAACTAACAGTATCAAAATAAGGCCGTTCTTTCTGGAGACCCACACCCGAAGGTGTTCCCACATTGCAGTACGATACAGGCATGTTTATGCAATTTACATTTAGCAATATATAATTACTTTTGTGAATATATATTTTACTTTTATGAAAAACATGAGTAGAACTGAAAATATAGACCCAAAACCATATGTTTGTTTTTTACCTGCAAAAGTCATCAAAAATACCACAACTTAGATTCAGGCATATTGTATTTGCCTCTATAACATTTCTACAATTAGTTCTGCTATATTCTCTAGTTCTTTAATTGTGAGTGGACTAATGGGCTAAGGAAATGAGCTGCAGATAAATATCAATCAACTTAAGTAAATTCATTGTAAACAACATATAAAAATGAAGGACCGGATCCAGCAATAATAGCAGATTCCTTATGTTGCATACCCCCTGCATTCCCCTTGCAAGTATGGGCCTTCCACATGCAGGACCCAAATTTAAGTGCTTGCATGCGGAAGCCCTTACTGTACAATCTCCATATCGCATCCCACCAACATGCATATCAAGTACACATGGTGAGTGGCCCTCCCCACTGCCAAATATGATGATCCATGCACTATGCACCATATGTAAGTTGATGATCTGGCCCCAGGGACATCTTAACAAAAATGTTAAACCTTATAAACTTTGAAATACAAAAACATTTCAATATATAAATGATAATTCATCATACTGTGAAGGGTCAATGTGATATTGACCCTTCATTATCACAATGTTTCCCCTTTGTCATCACACTGTGCCCTCTTTCACACTTATGCCCCTTCTTTTGTGTCTCTACAGCCAATTAAACTGCTCCTCTTTGTGTGTGTCCAGCCAGCCCTTTTGCCCCCTCTTTATATTTCCAGCCAGTTTTCTGCCCCTTCCTTATATATGTCCAGCCTGTCTTCTACCCTCTTATGTATATCCAGCCAGCCTTCTGCCCCCTTCTTATGTATGTCCAGCCAGTCTTCTTCCCCTCCTTATGTCTGTCCAGAAAGCCTTCTGCCCCCTCCTTGTATGTCCAATCAGTCTTCTGCCCCCTCCTTATGTATGTCCAGTCAGCCTTCTGCCCCTCTCCTTATGTATGTCCAACCAGCCTTCTGTCCCTCTCCTTATGTATGTCTCCTCCTTATGTATGTCCAGTCAGTCTTCTGCTCCTCTTCTTATGTATGTCCAGCCAGCCTTCTGCCCCCTCCTTGTATATTCAGCCAGACTTCTGTCCCTCCTTATGTATGTTAAGTCAGCCTTCTGTCCCCTCCTTGTATGTTCAGCCAGCCTTCTGCCCCCTCCTTATGTATGTCCAGCACACTTTTGCCCCTTCTTTTGTGTCTCAACAACCAATTAAACTTCTCCTCTTTGTGTGTGTGTCCAGCCAGCCCTTTTGCCTAACTCTTTATATTTCCAGCCAGTCTTCTACCCCCTTATGTATATCTAGCCAACCTTCTGTCCCTTACTTGTATGTCCAGCCAGCCTTCTGCCCCCTTCTTATGTATGTCCAGCCAGTCTTCTGCCCCATCCTTATGTATGTCTTGAAAGCCTTTTGTCCCCTCCTTGAATGTCCAATCAGCCTTCTGCCCCTCTTTTATGTATGTCCAGCCAGCCTTCTGCCTCCTTCTTATGTATGTCCAGTCAGCCTTCTGCTCCTCTTCTTATGTATGTCCAGCCAGCCTTCTGCCCCCTCTTTGTATATTCAGCCAGACTTCTGCCCCTCCTTATGTATGTAAAGTCAGCCTTCTGTCCCCTCCTTGTATGTTAAGCCAGCCTTCTGCCCCCTCCTTATGTATGTCCAGCCAACCTTTTGCTCCCTTCTGCTGTGTATCCAGTTAGTTTCTTCTTTCCTCCATGGCGCGTTTTTTCTGCAATGATGACACTGACCTGACCTAGGTCACACCATCGTGATGGTTATAAAGTTGCATAGTAACACAGACATATAATGCTAAGTACTACAGAATGTCTGTGCCGAGTGCTAAGCAGTGCAGCCGCGTGGTGTTTCAGGAGCGCTTGAGATAGATAGATAGATAGATAGATATGAGATAGATAGATAGATAGATATGAGATAGATAGATAGATAGATAGATAGATAGATAGATAGACAGACAGAGAGAGAGTGAGAGAGAGAGAGAGCGAGAGAGAGATAGATAGACCTAATAACAATGAGTCTTTTCTGGCACTTGTTTTCCTGGAGCTATTGAACGGAACTTAGATCTATACGCTAGGAGATCTATCTGACGGGGTGTCATACCTTAATCTTAATGTGTGGACTTACAGACCTCTCTGTGTATCTATCTATCATGAGAGAGAGGTAAAAAGAGAGGGGAGGGGGTCTGGGTAAGAGAGGGAGAGGGTAACTGCTACTGATTATTTTTAATGACACCAGAGAGATATTTTTGTCTGAAGTCATTTTCCATGTGTATGCAGTGATGTGAACGAAAAGAATTCCGGAGAGTTCTCAGCCTGGAGGAGGCCTGAGGTCAGCATCCTGGACTGTGAGATGTTCATTGCCCTATACACAACTGAATTCCTCCCCATGTAATGGAAGCATAACCTGCGTCCCCACTCCTCCCACCTGTCTCTTGCTAGACAGCTAACTTTCCTTGGCTTTTGCTAAAGGTCGGTACTGACAAATCTATCTATTTGGGGCAAATTGTCAGTGAGAAACTTCCGCTCGAACTATTTTGGACAAAACTGGCTGTTTGAAAGGGTAAATCCCATTGCATGAAGGTCTGAACAATGGCCAAATGTGTTGATGTGCTGCTGGTGGTTTGGATAGGACAAAGAGCGGATTAATTGGGGCCTTGGCTGGCTGATTCGAGATGGCTCCACTCAGCCAGCACTGCGGGGTGCCCCATTGACTGGTACCACAGCCCCACTTTTCACAAACTCTAAACAAAAGTCAATTTCTCTCTTTTTTTCCAAGGGTGAGCGAGAGAGAGAGAAAAAGGGGGAGAGGGAGCCCGTGTTTGAGCTGTGCAAGGTGACTTGATGGATTATAAGACCCTTTTGTCTGCTTCTCTATGCCTGCTATAAAGTTAGTTACTTTCTATACACATAGAAAAAGAAGTGAATGATAAAATATTGTCTACTCTCACAGCTGAGACAGATTATTTTATGTCACAAAGTCATCATTTTTTGCATGCCTACTATTTATTAAAGTAGTTGTGATTACTTATAGATTGAAAAGCAGTCATTATGAATATCATGACAACAACATTTTTATAAAATAAAAAAAAACAACAAATGCACAGAAAAGAAGTCCATCCAGGCTACCCCTTTATAGTACAAATATAAAAACTAAAAAGAAGTATAATCATTTCTACCAGTGATACACAACATTATGAAACTGTAAACCCTAGCGGGAAGCTCCTATTTATATTCAATTCGTGAATTTTCCTTTTTTGGCATTACCTATAAATACTATGTACTGAGAAATCAGGGTATGTAAAATTAAAAGCTGATCTGAGTCCAGAAGTTGTATAGAGCACAGTGTCTCACAATAGAATTCAAAAGTCACAAGGAATCGTGTTAAAAACGGGTCATTTGTAGTCAATAATTAGGCAGGGATTCCCTGGGAAAGCAAACAAAGCAAAGTAGTATAATGTGTTCTTCCTAATTAATATAATACAGGCGCATTCAACAAGAGCAGAATTATTAGGTTCTGTCTTATGTACTTAACTGTATGGTTTTTTAAATTTACATAATAGTTTAGATCAATGACAGTGAGAGATAAATGAGCAATGCCAGGTACACAGCATACAATTATCTGGTCAATTAGCTAATAGTTAGCTAAATGGCCTGATTATCAGTCAGTGTATATGTGTAGGTTGAAATGCTACAAAAATTATCCAGAAATGCGCTAGTCTAATGGGTCAGCGTTTATGTTTAAACAATCATGAAAACTTGCGCAGCGTATTTGCAGTGCCAGCGCTACCATTAGGCGATCTTAGGTGATCGCCTAGGGTGCCGGGCCCGAGGGGGAAGCGGCGGCAAAAGCTATGATTAAAAACAAAAAACAAAACTTACCTTTCCGGTGGCAGCACCCAGCTACCTCCTTCTCTTCAAATCTGCTGTTCTTCTGCGTGTCAGCCGGGCGTGACGTCATCGCTCCAGCATTCAGGGTGAGGAGCGCGCTGAAAGGAGCTCGGGGAGCCAGAAGAAAGAAAAGAATACCAGAAGATACCAGACAGAGCAGATTACCGAAGATAAAAGACTAAAGAAGAGCAAATAAAAGGTAAGTGAAGGAGCAGAGGGGGCAGTATGTGTATTGTGAAGGGACAGTGTGAGTGTATGATGAAGGGGGCACAGTGTGTGTGTATATGATGAAGGGGGCACAGTGTGTGTGTATGATGAAGGGACACAGTGAGTGTATGATGGAGCACAGTGTGTGTAGGATGAAGGGGGCACAGTGTGTGTGTGTGTATATGATGAAGGGGGCACAGTGTGTGTGTGTGTGTATGTATGATGAAGGGGGCACAGTGTGTGTGTATGTATGATGAAGGGGGCACAGTGAGTGTATGATGAAGGGGCAACAGTTGAAGGGGGCACAGTGTGATAATCAAGGGGGTTGATTAAAAGGTATAGTTAAAAGTTAACATAGTTCATTTTAGTTATAAAAACCCGTTATTAGCTGCAATGTTAAATTTATCAAATAAAAAAATAAGCATATGAAGGGGGCATAGAAGCCTGAAGGGGACATATGAAGGGGGCATAGAGGCCTGAAGGGGCGCATATAAAGACGGTGTGGTGCGTGTGGGTGGAGTGGTGTGGGGGGAGGGTGGTTTGACAAGCCAGACTTCGCCTAAGGTGCCCAAGGACCTAGCACCGGCCCTGCGTATTTGGGCATGTAGCTGTAACATGCTGAAATTGGTTGCAATCCACAGGTACCTTTCTGTGCGCTTTTGGATCACACACAGTCTTCACCACTTTTACAAACACATCCATGTCATGCACTCTGCATGTGGATCAGGAGCAAGCCCCTGTGCACTGCAGCTGAGGCTAAATCTAAGCTAAATCCAAACCAAAGCAAGCTGATGTGTGAAGCGACCATGTGACCAGTCTCCGGATTAGGGGAGGAGTCAGGGTTTCCTCCATTTATTTCTGTCACTTCTGCACATGGGATGCTGTATCTGTGACACCTCACATCAGGTACTGTGGTGTTAGTGTGTGTGTCAAGCAGGGTACACACTGTTGCTTTTTAGCACATAATCTTTCCAATCACGTAATCAAAATATCCTTTCACCAGATATCTTGCCAGTGTGTACTGTCTAACGTGTGTATAGTGTGTACTGTGTATCTCATAATAGACACAGTAAACGCTTGCAAAAAGCAAAAAACCATCGTTGAGCTGCCATATTAGAAGCTCCAAAAGATCAAAAGATCACTGATGGTTTCAAAAGATTTTTAGGCAGTACACACTGGTAAGATATCTGAGGAAACGGTCCTTTGATTGTATAATTGGAAAGAATATCTTTCGAAAAAGCCACAGTATGTACCCAGCCTGAGAACATGCTGTTTACGAAACAGAAACAGCCGTAAGCTAATTTTCGGTTATCTTTATTTTGAAAATAGCGCTACTGAAATTTTTTATGAATAGGTAAGAATGACGATGGGCATACTTACCCATTCATTCATTAGGAAAAGCGCCATAGACACATTGCACAGCAGCAGACCTGCCACACTGAACGAACAAGTGAGTAAGGACTCTATGGGGAGTCTTAGGGTTAGGCTGCAGGGAAAGGAGTCTTAGGGTTAGGCTAAGGAGAAAGGAGTCTTAGAGTCTGGCTGTCGGAAAGGGAGTCTTAGGGTTAGGCTGCAGGGAAGGGAGTCTTAGGGTCAGGCATTTGGGAAGGGAGTCTTAGGGTCAGACTGCAGGGAGGAGATGGCTAGGGTTAGGGTAATAGAAGGGGAGGGTTAGGGTAAGGTTTAGGATAAGGGTTATGGTAGGATAAATACTCACCATTCGGCACGGAGACTTTGTTACAGGGAATGGTCGATTGCTTCTCCTCCTCGAGACAGAAGTGGTCGATTTGGGAGCCACTTCTGAATTCAGAGGTTTTCGAAAAAGGGCAGTTCGTTACAAGCATCCTTTACTGTTTTCAAGACTTCAAGGTGTTTTTCTTATACTGGTTTATATATAATGTACATACTCTGCATTATAGATGTATTATAAGGGCACAGTCGTGCCATTATATTAAGGTTGACTCTAATAAGCAGTATTCTGCCACTTACTTTCTGTGAGAGGGCATGATGGTCATTGAGAGGTTATATCTCAGAAACTTTTTTACATATTAGGCTGAAATTTTCACTTTTTGTTGAGAATCATCTGTGGATGCTGTATGGCAAATTGTTATAAAAAAATTATAAAAAGATGACACATTTGCAATAGGTCAAAGTGGAAAACTGCAGATTTTTTCTACATCCTGTTTAGAAACAGTGTAGTCTAGTCTACATGTCGCGTCAGTTTTTTGGGAAGGCAGAATTCGATGTACAGGTGAGATTTGTGAATTTTTATTTTTTTTTACAATTTGGGAAAATATGCTCATTATAAAGAAATGTTATAGTTTTGCACGTATCAGCTGACAGCCCTGGATGTATATAGGCTTCACATGAGAGCAAGACGTGGTAGCGTGTAAACCGCCTACATCCTTTGTTTGTCTCCCGCTGCTATGTCCAAGCGCACGGTTAGTGGGGACTTCCTCCCTTCCACCCGTCTTGGGCGCTGCCATCTTGTGTCCAAGACAGCTAGGATGCGAACCTATGAAGAGTTGGGGTGTGACGGCTACTGCCATCTCATTAGCCAGCAGCCAATATTAAACACCGGCAGAGCTAATGCACACTGATGATTATAGCGCTTCCAGCTTCTCACGCTTTGTCTCTCTGCCAGTGTTTCATGCTGTGCTAGAGATTTTTGAGTGCCCTATTGATCTTCCTGTTTTTTCCGTGTTTGTCTTAGCTGTGTTCCCTTCTTAGCCCACCTTCATTGCCTCCTAGCTGCTTGTCTTCTTTGAGTTTGCTGTGTTCTTCTGTGAGTGAGAGCATTTGTCAATTCCACTGTCTGTGAGGGTGTTTGTTTCCATGTTTGTCACTGGGTATCTGTCTCTCTCGTTTTCTTGCTCTCCTAGCAGATGGCTGACTTCTCTACCACAGATTTTCTTCTGTGTTCTGGCAGGGATATTAGCCATGTTACCTCTTTCAGGTGGGCTGGGTGTTTTGGGGTAGAGGGGGATACACAGTGTAAATATTATGCTATCACTCTAATAATAAAGGTTTAGAATCTTCTAATGGGATGTGGCAGGCTCCATGTTGGATGTCCTGCCCCCTGTGATGTCACATAGTTTATTCACTAGGGTAAGAATGCCATGTAATGAAATAAGACACAGAGGACCTGATTCACACTTAAGAACGCGTTAGATGCCTAAATATAGGCACCTAATAGCATTGAAACTCCCTCGGCACGCCCCCAGTTTTCAAGTTCTTATGTGACGAAACTGTAGTTTCGCATTTCAATGTAGGGCATCTATTAAGGAACGTAAGTGCATAACCGCGCCTTCGATGCATCATTTAAATGCCTCCCTCCACCCATATCTGTGTATCGGCCTATTTACTTATTCATAGAATGCTTATTTCTGCATATGTTACTACGAACCTACAGACTTTAGGTTTGTAGTGTATAAGCATGAAATTTAGGCACTTAAGTCCAACGTTAATAGCGTAGAAAAGTTACTACGCTTGCGCAGTCAATCCGTTCTTAAAAATACGCTCCTAAAGTCAAAAGAATTCTTAGTTGTGAATCTGGTCCAGAGTGAGATTATTCTACACTTAACAAGCTTCGGGTTTTTAAGTGCGGAGATTTAAGAAATGACCTACAACGCATGTGTAGTAGGTCATTTAAACAATCTACATACCACTTAGGTACGTAGATTGCCTCCATGCGGTCTTTAAAGACCGCACATAGTAGGTTAGTAGGTAAGTCTGAATACAGCCCATAGGCTCAATCTAAATTGGATCATAAGAATTGTCAGGACCGGAGGATTTATATGTCTATACTTGCTCTGCATCTTCAGGCAAATACGTGTATACATGTAGATTTTTTGGGAGATCCAACAGCAGTAGGTGATGAAGTGTGAGTAAAGGTGAAAGACCATTAACATGTAAAGTACTGTTTAATGGAAACCCAATGAAATGTGGTATAATGTGTTTCCCACACAAACCAATATCCAAATGTGGGGACCGATCTGCCTTGTTTATATACTGAGCACTTATTCTATTCAATATAAAGCCCCATAACTGTGGCAAAATTCAATGGCCTCTGAATAACTCCCTGGCTTTGTAGATATACACATTCCAAAGGAGCTGGTTAAAAAAGTAGATGTGAATTTAGATGCATTTGTTAACTTGTATTATGTGTAGATATATTAGTATAAAAGGTGTTTCAATTATTTTCTATGGCAGAGACCTATGCATTCTGTGCAGTCACAAAGACTAAATAGAGTTATTTTTCCCTGCCTATAATCATCTCTTCTTTTATCCAGGCAGAAAAAGTAAGTTTACTGCTGCACACAATAGCCCTCTCCAGTCTTAGGTTTGGGAGACCTGAGTGACCTAGGAAAGTTAATTAGTGGACTAACAAAGACTAAGGCAGAGTAGAATACATCGCCTCTCCTCTAGCCAAAGATGTCATCCATTAATTAGGGAAATCGTTAAGGTGGCCTTTATTGAGGCCATAGAAAATCTGCAGTTGGCGGTCGACAGTTTTGATCAGATTTGCCCCAGCTAAATAATGCTACCCTTAATGGTAAGGAGGATTTCAGGGGGTGGGATAGGGAGGGATGTGTTCAGCAACATTACAGTTAAATAGCCGCCAATTGTGACAGCTTTGATTCTCAGGGCATACTTAGTCCATGATGTAATCTTTATTGAACCTGAGGGAGAAGGGGAAGGAGGTAGAGAAGGAGGGAGAGTTAGAAAAGTAGAGAGGGGAAGCTTGGAGACGCACCGGGCAAAGAGTAGTATTAATGTACAAGAAATGAAGGTGTGGCAATAACACAGAAAAACCTGGAAGGGGTGGAGGGACATAATACAAAAGCACAAAAAAAAAAAAGATATATAGTATATATAAGCAAAAGGAAAAAAAGATATGAAAGCTTTGATAACAGTGAACTGCATCTAGTTTGGATTCTGGAAGCACCCATAAAATACATGTAAAATAATGAGAAAAATCCTTAGGTGTCTATGTTCCTTTTCTGTACAGTTCAGTGGAAGTGAAAACATCCATATTGTATTATATAGAGGCAGAGACTCTGCTATGGGCTTGATGACACAAGAGTGAATGATTAGGACTGTGACCTGACTTTGATATAGATACTACATCAAATAATCTCAGAAGATATCTGGATAAATGTTGTCATGTCCTTGCCTAACCTAACCCAAGTCTTTATTTAAATGTCACTGTAAATTGTATCATGATATGGGACAACAAATGAACCACCAGAGTTTCTCCATAGAGTTATTATTTTTTTTACTAATTACTAAAGCAAAACAAATGAGATTTTAACAAAAAGCATTTTTATGCCCAATGAGTTTTGGTAGGTGCCCGTACTCAAGGATTTTCTTTGTCACTTTTATTTAAATGTCACTGTAAATTGTATCATGATATGGGACAACAAATGAACCAGAGTTGCTCCATAGAGTTATTATTGGTATGAGTGCTATGATTGTCTCCTGTAGATTACTGGTGTATAATAGATAGCCCAGTCTGACAATGACTACACATTGAAAGGCTAATATCTACTGCACAAAATACATTATTTGCGACAATTTTTTTTAACTAATTACTAAAGCAAAACAAATAAGATTTTAACAAAAAGCATTTTTATGCCCAATGAGTTTTGGTAGGTGCCCGTACTCAAGGATTTTCTTTGTCACTCGTTTATAGGATATATAACATAATACAGGGACATTGATATGATTCACCGACAATCATGTTAGGCAGTTTCATCATGTGGGACCTGATTCAGACCTCTGTGGGTGTTCCGCAAGCAGCAGGTCTGTGAGTCCGTGTGTGAGAGGGATGTGAAATCCCGTTACTCCCCTCTCACGTACAGAGTTCTGGACACTTACATGTTCAGAATCCTACCATAGATTCTCTGTGTCCATCTGAGCACAGATCAGTGCGGGAGTGCATACCACTCTCCATCATTTGCATTAATATCCACCCCCCCCTCCTACTTGCAGAAGCCGGGAGTAAAACTCAAGAAAAATATATGAGATATCATAATATTTGCCTATATAGCACCTTTAAATGCTTACTTATATAGTAGCTTTAAATAATCAGCTATTCCTCTCCCCCTGATGGAGTCATCTCCATGATGAAACGTAAATGGACGATTTCTGCTGCTCTAACCTATTAGTCCAACCATGGAGTTGCAGTGGCGCACCCAGGGGGGGTTTCCAGTTGCCCAGAAACCCCCTTTTACATCCTGAAAGTCTTCCATAGACGGACGTAGTTCAATAAACAGTAGCTACTGCGCATGCGTAGTAGCTATTGTACGTAATCTGCGTATCGTTTCGATATGTAGATTGCGTATATGCAGCCCACCATCTTTTACCAGGATTCCTTGGTGACTGTGTGCAATTTATTACTGTTTAATTGCTGGTAATAAAAATAAATAAAAAACTCATACTGTACCACTTTATTTATTCTTTTTCCTTATCTAATCCTGTTTGAGTTGCAGTGAAAATGACAGTGGATATGTGTAAGGCACACTATTGTGTCTTGTAGAGTAGGAGACCATATTGAGCAGTATTATTATAAAGTATTTAGCATGTAAGGAAAAAAAGGCATCATTTTCACATGCAAGGTATAGCAGTAACCCAGCATATTGTACATAACAGATTCCATTACCCCACATAATAAACATGATTCAGAGTTTCATGCACAAATGGAATGCACAAGTGTTGTGTCAGATTCAGACTCTGAATAGGACATAAAGATAAAGGACAGACATGTCACCTCCGCAGTCAGAGCTGTATGGGCAGAGGCTGGGCTTGTACAGCCACATCCTCTGCCACTTTCCTATTTAAATGAGTTTTTCCATGTTTGCATTTGCAACATACTTTTTTAATAAGTTACATCAACGCTAGGGCATAGTAGCGGTATTCCATTTCTTCATTATTTCATGGACATATTTAATAAGAAAAATTGTAATATGTGGATCACTGTTTTTTAAACACAAATGGTTGTTTTCCTATTGAAATTGACCTGCTCCTACACGTGAAATGGTGTAAGCTGTGCATGAAAGCACAAGCACCATACATTGCTACTTTGCTTGTTTAAATGAGACAAACAATCCTTTCCCCCCCCCTGTTCCACTAGTGCAGATTAGACGGATGCAAACACAGGCAGGTGGGCAGCACTGCGCCCATCATTCTGTGCACGCTCCCATTCTGGGCATGCCCAGTGCAAATTCCCACAGCACTTCTGCATGAAGAACACACAGATGTGCAGCTCTTAATGAGCCCCAATGCCTCTTACTCAGTCTTACAGCAACACAATATGGGGTTCAACATATACTGCTGTATGTCCAATACAATCTGTAATGCACACATTCTGACAATCCCATTTACATCACATATCAGTGTTCTTCATTACAACTTTTTCATCACAATCATAAAAATGGCTTGTCCCCATATTTCCACCACACAGTTTTCTGTGTCTAGCATGACATCATACACAGTGCTGAGGGTTTAGCATATAAGCTTCATGCTTGTCATATACTGTATGTACTATGCATAGCTTCACATTACACTGCACCGTGTATATCATAACAGCCCTTATACTCATGACATACTTATGTGAACAACATGCATTGTGTGCGAATCATTATATCCCCCTTTTAGCCAAAGCACAATATCCACAACATTTTTGTTGTACCAGCCAAGCTTACCCTTAGCCCCCAATACCTATAGAAACAGAGTCCAAAGTTGCCTATCCAAGGTTTTTATCAGTGACTATTGGCCTGCTGACCTTAGCAGGGATAAGTACACCCTGGGGAGGAAGCTCCACAATTTAATCACAAAATGACAGGTGATTATAGTCAATGAAACCTCTGTGATTGAAGCACACAAACTGTAGTCAGTTGACATTGAAATCCCACATAAATGATTGCAATCAACTACTCACTGTTCTAAATTTGGGAACCATTATCGCTGGAGAATGTAAGTGCTGTGGCACATTGCAGTTGTAGTGTTTCTAATGTATTGTTTGCTATGAAGTGTATATACCGCTTTCAATGTAATGTTAAATGGTTTGAAAAAACAAACAAATGCAGCTAAGACATACTTTATCTATTGCCAGTATTTTCCAAGTTAATAATTGTCTGAAAATACCAATAATAACCAGCATACTTTCAATCCAATAGCAGTGTGCTGGGGCTTTTTTTCTGTTTCGGTGTAGATTACCTCTTGGCTTTCATGCAGCTTCATTTTGTGTAAGTGTATGGACACATATCTGCAACCAACAACTGCTATTTTGTCTTTAAGGGTAGCCAGTAAGTAGCACCTCAGCTCAAAAACCTTGCAAGTTGAAGGTGACTTATTGTATATTTGCAAATGTGTGTAATTAATATTTCTGCAGATAGAATGGCAAGTGAGCTACTGATTAAAAGCAGTGGGCTGAGGCATTTTCTTCCCTTTGTTTCTCTTTGTATCTTTTCTTGTAACCACGTGGCTACCACTGATTTTAATCACTATATTAATAACTGTATTTAACTCCCCATATATTAAAATATCCCCATAATTTTGCATAAGATGGAACTATATTAAAATGTTGTGCGGTTACCTGAATTTCATATGGTATACAGTCACCTAATTTTGTGTTCCGTGCGGAATTTCTTTTACTGTGCAAGTGCAGTACAAGCAGATACATACGTAAATCCCCTATTGTTGCAAAGGGCCTGATCCAGAATTAAGGTTGTTTTACATAGGCATGCAAACCTAAAACACGCGCTACTAACTCCTGTCATAGCCAAATGTTTCATTTTAATGCTAGGAGTATTTGTATTCATTTAAATTAATACAAATCTTGATAATTCTGTAAGACAACAAACCCAGCTATGATTTCTATAGTTATGCTAATAAAAATCCAGAGTGTAAGGCAAAATCCGTACCTTAGCCTCCATATTCAACATTCTGCAGGCACCCCCCTGCTGCGCATGCTCAGTACCAATTCAAAGCTGACTTACATTTATAATATATATTAACATATATAAATCAGCGATTTTTCTTAACTCTGGAACCGGCCCAATGTCTTTTATACTCCTTCAGCTAAATTTTTGTATTCAGATTCTTTTGTAATATCATTCAGTATCCATTAAAGTAATTAAATATGTATTTGGTATCAGAACTAATGCAACAACTGGTTTCAGCTGCCACCTGCCAAATTGGCTCTGACTGGAAACAAA
>WWET01000831.1:277711-288370 GCA_011038615.1 Limnodynastes dumerilii
AGTGACGTGGTAGCGTTCATTTAAGATCCTAAGTGTCAGCCCGCGCCCACTTTCCCTCATTTCCCTGCCTCCCCCCGCCCATTTCCATGCAAATCCTTAAGATCTTAAAGATTCGCAGCACTTAAGATCTTAAGTGCTTGCGTGCGATTCAAACTTACGCTCTTAGCGAATTTACGCTCCTAACCGCTACGTAGACGGCGTTGCACTATTACTACGCATGCGCAGTTTTGCGAATTTTCTAGGATCTTAAATATACGCTCCTAAGTGCCGTGGAAATCGTATCTCTGAATCAGGCCCTATAAGTCTAAACATGACAATATTATAACATTCTGATGATGATCTGCAGATTATAGCTGATTGAAACATCCTGTGAATGAAACTTGTTTTTTTATGAGCAAAATCCTAAGAGGAAAAGCAAGCGTGCAAGCGCATTCATGTTTACCCTCTTGGAGATCCTTTGTTCATACCCACACACAGATTTATTTAAGTTGTCTTATAATATTAATTTATTAGTTTATATTTTTATCTGATTTGGCGCTTGTGCGTTGTTAGAAAATGGGTCTTTGGTTTGGTCGAAATTGTTTTATATTTGTGGTGTATGGAGCAAAAATGCAAAAGTGAATATCTGATTTGCAAAACTCTGGATAAATTAGCAAAAATTAAAAGGCATAAAATGTTTTTCATTAATTTATGATTTGGAAACCTCAATTTTTAATGGAAGACATGGCCATCCAGCAACAGCACATCAATAATAACCATTTCATTATCAAAATCAAAAGAGTAGATTTAGTAGTTGCTCAGCGAAAAGAGTCCCAAGAGTAACTTTCCTCTCTTAGGACCGGATTCAGACCCCTGCATGCTTTCTGTGTGCGCGGGGGTCTGAAATTACGCAAGGCAGAGGGGAGTGCACGCCCCCTGTCTCTCCCCTCTGTCGTGCGGACTTTATGGCAGCTTACGCTGCCATAAACCTGCCTTAAATGCGGCATGGGGGATAACGGGCCCGTCGACGGCGTGCGGATCAGCGGTCCGTACGACCGCTGAGCCGCTACAGTGTGAGAGCCCCCTACCACCCTGTACACTTTACATGCTTCCCCCCACTCGCTTAAGCGGGCGGAAGGGAAGCACAGCCCATTTCCTTGGAAATGGTCTCGGACGGAACCAAGTTCTGTCCGATTGCTGCAACGCTAGGATTACTATAGTAAACCTAGCGTAACATCTGGAGGGCGCATACCTTGCGTGCGTTAATCACCTGAGGTTATTAAATCTGGATCCGGTCCTTAATTTCAAGCTGCTTCTTAAGTCTGGATCCAGCCCAAGGCTAGCAATATTTTGGAACAATGATAAAGAATCCTGTACTAGGTCTCTATCAGGGCTACCATCTAAATTCTTTGGGTGAAATCTATTAAAGTATCCTTTGATTCCTGTATTTTAAACCTAGCAGAACTGATCCAGAATTTTAGAGCAGCGGATGTGCAATTCCAATTCTCAAACTGCATCTGTCCTCTCAAGAGTCCCAACATTAGCAACTCTGTATACTCTGATAGACTCTGTACGGAAAATAAAGTTTGCAGGGAGGCGCCGAACACCCTAGCCCCGGCCCTGACTTTGATAGACTCTGTACTGAAAATGGGCATCTGTTTGAAATATGCAATCAGATGTGTGTAGGCAGAGAGTCTGAGGTGTATATACAGCAGCTTATAGAAGTTCCAAATGTATTTTTTTTACGCAAAACAATCAAATAAATCCCCTAAAAAATGTACAACACTATTTATAAAAATACCGGAATAGAATGTGTGGCAATACACTAAATTTAACGTTTCAATATTTCATGTAGGACTGTTTAGGCTGAAAATAGGACCATTAATTGAAGAAAAATATACTCTGTTTTACTCTTACACCAGCTTATGAGATGATATAATGTATTAGGTGGGAGCGCAGGGAATTCGGCCTGCTACTGTGTTTGCAGCGGTGCTAAAGCGCCCACTCTCTAAATGAATTATAGTGGAACACCCTGCTCCACTAACATAGAATAGAAGTGGACACAGAAGGTTGGGTTAGCCTCACGTCTGACTTGTGCTCGCTCCTATTCTGCACACTAACAGAGAGAAATCCCGCACTTACACCTAAAAAATAGTTGAGACGCAGCTCTGGATAAGTTCCAGCATGTTTTGAATTTAAATATAATGTACAAATCTCCAATATAAAATGAAATTTTACCATCTTTCTTTTAAATCATATATAATTGTAGAAAACATTAGCTTTCGTATATATAACACGTTTGCTGGATATTTTTTGATCACCAGACAGAAGTAGCAGTTTGTGCAGTGGTTTTTCTGTTCCATTCAAATTATTGGAAGAGTGAAAAATGAATGTGCTGAGAGCCGTTTGACCAGCCTCTGAGGAGCCTGAGACAAGTGTCAGCAAACAGGAGAGGCAGAATCACTGACATTGCAACCAAAATAAAGGTTATAGCACAGCTTCACCAGTGGAGTCAAATGCTATTTCTTCCGTTTAACTGTTACCTCACCACAGACAGAAGTAGCAAAAGGAGTCCGGGCATTTAACACAGCTTCTAGGCATTGTGTCACTTGGCAGATAAACAGCGCAGCATTCATGGTTCCCTCAGAAGATGGTAGTGAAACACAGCGCAGGGTTAATGGTTACAGATCTGAGGACCAATCTGTGAGCGATGAACACAAACCCACAGATCAACCCGTGCTCAGAGCGTCCAAAACCGTCGGACCAGCCCACACGCCAGAGACAGAAGTTTGTGGAGCTGTCTGTGCGCTATTAATAATAATCGATTCAGCAGTTTTTCACACAATTCTTAATTCACGCGCCAGACATGGAAGCATGTGGTTCATTCAGCAGCTTGTCGCACAAATCTGAGGACCAATCTGTGCTCCATGAACACAAACCCACAGATCAAACCGCGCTCAGTGCTTCCAAAACCGGTGGACCAGCCCAACCGCCAGAAGCGGACGGGTGTGGAGCTGCCCGCGGACACTTAAGAGCGTTTATCGGCTTTTAAGTGTACATAACTGCAAAACTGTGGGTGATATAAATAATCAGTGACCGCTCAGCAGAGAGGAGACATTCATACAGAATGGCAGTGGTTGCTGTATTTGCAGAGAGAGAGTCTTTAGTTTATTTTTACTAACATTTTACCTGTGTTATGATACAATGAGTTACACCTTAGGGCTCTGCTAATGTGCCACTGTCAGTAGGTATGTGGAATGTGCTCCTACCAAACAATAAATGCAAGAATGCAAATGTTACTTTTTTTTTTTTTTATAATAAATAATATAATTATAGGTTTACTGGGTAACCAAAAAAAAACTGTGAAAGTTGTATTACTGTTATGCTGAATACATAAGACAGAATAATAAATACGACTCTATGTGATTGTAAAGTTTTGAAAACATTAAATACTACACTATAATCCTCCTAATAGCCATTATTTACTGCAAGGGTTACTCTTCATTAAAGGAAAACTTAGAAGCAATTTGGAAGAATCCCTCTCAGTGAATAAATTTGGTCCCAGAAGCTCTTTATTCTTTGCCTAGGTTTCATGGGTTTCTCTGGCACAAATCAGGCCTTCTAGGCACAGAATGGGCAATCCCTTGATCCCCATCAATTGTCACCCAGAGCTTGGGCCACTTTGACCGCAAATAGTGGGGAAGTCAGAGCTAATCCTTTGGAGGAACCACGGGAAAAGAAAGGCAACAATAACCAAGTCAAGCGTAAAAAATGAAAGAGAAGTCTCTATTATCACTCACTACATTTCCCAGCGATGTACTGAGAAAATCAGCTAGTTGATAATTCGAGTCAGACTCCCAGAGAGGAATCCGAGGTCGTGCTGGGTTGGTAGACTCACACGATGTAAGGAGCAATATCATAGAGCAAAAGGCCTCTTCATTTACGAAATCCTCCCTTACCATAACCATTAAATACAGACTGACTTTATTCTGTATGGAGTGATGATAAGGAGAAAGAGATCACTCACTGAGCTTTCAAGAGATGTGCCAAGGACTTAGAGGGACTCTGCTGGGCTAAAGAATTGGTCTGCTGCACAGTGTATTTTGTATAACATTTATGTTGTACTATAAGCTAACAAGACAATCAATAAAAATAAAGAGGTGTTAAAAAAAACTTTATGATGTGTGTATATATATATATATATATATATACATATATATTCATACTGTTTTTCCCCTGATGTTTATTTAATTTTGCCATGAATAAACTTTATGTATTACTATATAGAAACGTACAATATATAATATCGTTTTTTTTTATCCACATGCTTTTGTTGCTTGAACAGCATAATTCATAATTTAATAACATCTGTGTTATTTTACTGTCAGAGAAAGCAAATAATTAATATGTGATTTGCTATCAACTTTAAAGAACAACTATGATAGATAGAATATTTCACAACAAAACCTCATGGAAAGTGCAATACACATCCTTCTTGGCAGTGAACTATGCTCCTGAAAATAAACTCCTTATTCCACCCCATTACATTACTTAATTTTACACATGCACATTATCCAAGAGCATGGATTTCCCAGAAAACCTTCCTGTTTATATGTGCAGGGATCAGCCGATTTAATAGCTGCAGGATATAAAGAGAAGAAACAGCAAGACTTTTTAAGAGTCTGCAAGCATTTACACGCTGACACCTACAATTATCCCAAATAAGGCTCTGATCCCTGCACTTGCGAGCCAAAGCAGCCCAATGCGAGAAAGGATTCATAACATACAATAGGCATGTCAAGTGTTCTTTGGACTGATTGGTTTAGGGAACCGAAACAACTTTATACATAGAAAAATATGTTTTTAGTTTATTTCTTTGCAAAATGGAAAGTCTGTGGCTAAAATATAAACAACTTTTAGAGCATAAATACAGTCTTTCAGGAGGGCAGCACCATGGCAGTAGAAGTGTTACATAAAATACTGGGTAGTAAGACATCTTAATATTATATAAAATATAATAGAAGAGTAATATCTATCTATCTATCTATCTATCTATCTATCTATCTATCTATCTATCTATCTATCAAACTTCCCCAGCACTCTCTACTGCCTGCCAGTTCTATAGCAATTATATAAAACTACTTTTTGTCATTGGTAGTTTCAAAGAAAGGGCTGAAAGGGATTCTACCAGGGCACATGCATATAATATGAATGCCTTCAGAATGTGAGTGGATTATTCAAGTCTTATTTGTTCTGTATTAATACTTATTAAACAATAACTCCTGGTATGTGCTAGTATAAGCATTATTGCCAGCCCTCAGTTTGCTTCTAACTCGTTACTTATGAATATAATTGTTGATTGTTGTTTTTTTTTTAAATACATACATGTATTCCAGCATGGGAACAAGAGGGTACTATATGGTATCTGCTAGCCTCTTCTATGGCTTTCCTCGCGTTGATGCTGCTTGACCCGTAAAAAGGGCAGGGGCAGCTTACCTCCAGCCTGGCATAGTTTAATAGAGAGGGGAATGCCAGATGTGAGGTTAGAAAGCAGAGCACTAGTCCACATTGCACTATACAGAGAGAGCTTCTACTTAACCTCTTCACCCTTCATGCATGTTATTTAATCTGCACCTTACATCTATATTCCTTGGCTATTGACTTGAAAAAGCTGATTACGTAGTTCTGAACAGACTATTGTGCTACATGGTCTTTAGTCTGATATACTCAAGGAGGTCACTTTTATAAAACACAAATTTTATCAGTATGGCAAAGATACATGGAAACTGATGAAGTAAAGCAAAAATCTACTTGAAATACACATAAAGAACCATATTTTTTTTAAACTAATACCATACTGTAATAATTTCTAGCTATACTCTGTAACAGAGTGTATCTAACATGAGCTAGTACATATATCCATCTTCACTGCTGCAAAATATGTCCATGTTAAAATTTCGCACCTTTAATTAAGAAGAAGCCACAAGTTTTGAAATAGCTTTTACATCATAGCTAACTCACCTAATAACAGCAGGGTGATATGGGTAAAAGAAAGGGCTAACAGCCCCCACTAGGTTGGAAGACTAATATGCCTATACTGGGCAGAAACAGCTATGAAATAGAAGCAGAGGTAGGTTAGGTATGGCTGAATTTGCACCTTGGCAGGCGTTTCTCAGCTCAACTCAAGGTTAAAAATAAAGCTGTCATTTTTTATGTTTTATGTTTTACCGTTCACATCAAAGAATGCCTTATACATCTACTTCAGAAATAGCTACAGACCCACAGGCTTCAGTGCACAATGTAAGTATTGCTAAGGAAACACTTGGTTCCAGTGGTACAGCTCGGCTTAACCATATTGCAATGTGAGGGGTGATAATTAATTTGAATTCTTTTACAAGCAAGGAAAATACTTTACTTTTGCACATAGAACTCACATACTGCATAGCTTTATGTTTATTGTTTAAGTTGGAGTTGAGATAGGAAACCTCTTAATTCTAATTCTGTTTTCACAGTTTAAATTTGCTGCCGTCATGGTTCAACGTGGTTTCACTCAGTAACAAGTACAAATATATTTGAAACTGCACAGAAGCCTCAACAATGCACTCAGTTAAGGTATATTATCCTTCTATATGGTGGGGTGCCACTGGTAAGGAGTAATATTCAATATTCCCATATCAAGGAGAAAGAAGACCTCATCCTTAGAAAGCCAAAAAACCAATGCACTGTGTTATTTATATCATTCTTTATTATACAGTATATCAATTGCACATATTATAGACGTCAGTGAATTCACTGACGTCTATGATATGTGCAATTGATGTGTAATAAAGAATCATATAGATCAGTGCTCCTCCACCTTTTCTCACCATCGGCACACCTAAGCCCTTCCCAGAATTCCGCGGCACACCTAAGCCCTTCCCAGAATTCCGCGGCACACCAAAAGCAAAATATACAAAAAAGGCAGGAATTGCAAAGGGCATACACAGATATTACATTTAATTGTTATTTTTTATTTCATAAAATTTAAAATCACAGCTAATAACTTTTTTCTTATAACTAATTTAACTATGTTAGCCCCCATCATGCGTCTGCAGCCTCCCCAGTAGCCCCCATCATGAGTCTGCAGCCTCTCCAGTAGTCCCCATTCATGTGTCTCCAGGCTCCCTAGTAGTTCCCATTCATATGTCTGCAGCCTCCCCAGTATCCCCTTATTTCTTTAAGGCAAGGTCTTCCAGTGCTTTTTCTCCTGTTGGAGGCTTTGCACCGCGGCACACTTGGCAACGTTCTATGGCACACAGGTTGAGGAGCACTGATATAGATGACACAGTGCAATGGTTTTTTTGGCTTTCTAAGGACAAGGGACCATATTCACAGTTAAGAAGGAGATAAGAATGAATGGATTTGCAATTATTCGCATGGCAACTCCCTCGTTTCTGTTGTTCTTAACCGATGCAGCCAAAATGCAGCCTTATCTTCTTGTGCGTATGTATCTTCTTAAGTTGCTAAAGAATGAATGTATCGCGCCCTGTCTGCCCCATTTAAATGCCTCCCTACACAACTTCCTTCTTAACTTGGCCTGGCACACCCCTTCTTACTTATCTCATTACGAATGGCTTTGTAAAGTGCTCTTAAGGGATCACCAATCTTAAGATAAATAAGGGCACTACACATGCGCAGTTTAAAAGTTCTTAAAAATATGCACACGAATAGCAGCAGCTTCTTAACTGTGAATCAGGTCCAAGGTCTTCTTTCTCCTTGTTATGTGGTTTTGCTCTGGTTTAAACCCTGGATGTGATCTAGAGTTGCGCTTACACTTATATTGTAGGTGTAACAGCAGCATGCATTAGCATTGCGCAAGTGCACAATGGGAGTGAGCACAAAAAAGTGGATGCAAAGTGGCTAATCCGCCTGTGTCCGCTTCCATGGGCTCTGCGCTTGTGCAAGGGGGTGTCTGCCATATTAAAATGAGTAAGAGGGTGTTTTAGTGCTGCTCCTAGCACAACATCAGCCATGTTCCCCTGCACTTCCTCCTGCACCGTCTCAGGGCTGGCTTAAATGTATGACAGGAGATTTTCCTTCATTACATGCCCCAATTGTTAGTCATAGCACCTTACAAATCTTAAACCGTTTATTTTAAGACTAAATCATTTTTTAAAACACACTCTGCATACACTACAATTACTTTTTATTTGTCTCAACGGCGTATTTCCGCACAAATTGCTCAAGCATTTTTTCAAATAGAAATATTTCTTTTTAACGGCTTTGATTTTTTGCTTTAAAAATATACATGATCACATTCTTTGTTATAATGAAAGACTACATACATGACAGATGTTTTAATTATTTTTTTTTAAAGCGTGTAAACTTGTATATGAATTACACCACTCAGCCTATCTGCCTATACACATCTGTTTGCATGTTTGGAAAGCAAACATATTCAGTACAAGCTAGCTGCTAATGTCAGAAATCTGGAGAAGGCGGACACATATATGAGCTTCCGATGTGGAAAAACTCTTTATCAGGTCCCTTGTTAAATTCTGAGGGAACACCGTACAAAAGTTTATCACCGCACACTTGGTAGCATTCACATGTGAACCACCTCTTTGTGTTTTTTTTTTTATTATTTTTTTAAGAGAAAATTCTTACAAATAAAATTAAACTTTTATTCCCATCATATGTATTTGAATGTGGATGACAATACAGCTAGTGTGGCTAAAAATGAAAGTTTTATCTTAGCCATGAGAAACTTTGATTGCCGAAAAAGAGCCCATTAAAGTTAGGGGAACCTCAAAAAATATGACTGGGAGTTTTTGATAAACACAAGTACACTACTAAGTAAACCATCCTTAACATATAAACGTGTTTGTCAATTTCAATATTGTTATGACTGTGCTGCTAATTTGAGGCTAAAAGTCTGCTTAATGTTATTGCTGATCGCTTAGGAACACAGCACAACCGTATATAAATATATATCTACCCACAGGAAGTAGCAGGGTCATACATATGAATTCCTGATACAGACCTGATAACACTACATCCTAGTCATGGATTACTCTGCACCAGATTTACATAACTATGAGTGGTTTTGTGGATTTTTCTCCAGATTGTTCTTGAAAGCTGCTCGATGAGTTGGAGACACTCTGCGGTCCTAATTAGTGATTTTTGTCCTCTTGTTACAAGGCTCAACATTTCATGCAAATGAACTCTTCAGGGCAGCCACCAATCCCCCTTCTCCAGAATTAACTGACTCTTATGTTTAATCATATGCTGAGCTTCTCTCAGCCCGGCTAGCTTTTTATCTTGATTACTCTAATCAATAAGAAATGATAGAGTAGAATTATAAACTCTATTGGCTTTTAAATGCTGGCGACGGCCCCACTAAATGCGTGCTCCCTGTCACTGTTATTTATTGAAATGATCTTCAGCGCATGCAAATAGGTAATACAATACAGACGCAATGTTTTATTCTCTTACACAGATGAGAGGTTTACCTGAGTGCTATCCTAACCCTTTCACTGCCTGTCAGCGGCAACAACTTCATTTCACATTCAAAATACATTGTTCTATGTCTGACATTATTTTTTAAATATGTCTCCAACATAACCGAATTTTACCATTTTGTATTGAATTTATAGAATAAATGATTTATTAGTTTTATAAATAAGTTACATTGCTTTGCTTTGAAATTATAAACACTTAAAAAATATTGACCCCCCCCCCAAAAAAAACAAACAACTAGGATTTTTTTTTATGCTTGCTTATAACAATAAAATGTAATCTGTTTAGAATGGTTGATGTATAATCCCCATAAAATAGTTCCTTGCAGTGTACCTGCCCCTGGGAATGAACGCTAGCACCTCTTACTATGAAATCACTTCACTTGCATAATGGATGAGTGTTGAAAGAGGATTACAGAGGTTGCACCTTCTTTCACTTACACTATTGCAAGTCAAAAAGGAAAGACAATGCAGCCAATTTCACAATGGGATTTCATTTCGTCTCCTGCACCTGCAAAGCATTTTGTGGGCCAAGGAATGTCCCATTTCTCAACAAATGAATGACACCTCTCCCTTGCCTTTGTGGTTGAGGTTGCACATAGAGAAAAAAAAATAATTTTTAAAGTATAAATTAGTAAATATTATAACATAAGTACAGAAGAACCCTTTGATTGCATTACAAGGAAAATACGTATTTTGGAAAGAGATGCACAGACTGCCAGCCACAGAAGGGCACTCACTCATTACACGAAAATATAGATGCAGAAAAAGCTACAAGTATTTAAAGTGAATGGGTTCGCAGCAAAATCACATCCAATTTCTCCTCTCTGCGACACTTGTTATTAGGATTGATGGCTATTGCAAGGAGAATTATTCTGGTCTGTAAGCTATCAAGAGCCCACTAATTTCACATTAAAACCCATTGACTGCAACTGCGTGATTGAAGGGTTTTTAACAATTAACATAATCAGAAAATGAGTCGAGATAATTTTTGTTCAACTCATTACTTTTTAATCATGGATGTCTTCTAATTAATATCTTTATCTTTCGTAGGAACACATAGATGGGGGATATGATACCGGTCAATGAATTTTAAAGTACACAACATGGTTCATATAGTGATTTTTATTTTATTTTTTTAATGTTTTTATGCTGAAGATAGTAAAAAATAAATAAAAAAAAA
>WWET01000831.1:325787-357119 GCA_011038615.1 Limnodynastes dumerilii
CCTATCTAAGGTCTCTGGCAGCCATCTCATCTTGGATTGCCCAACATTTCATTAAACATGGCTAAAATAAAGTCTTAACAATCTCTGTTTCTCACACTCTCTCTCACATGGAATGGGAATACTAACAGTCTCTTTGACTTTTATGTTTTCCTCTTTTTTTCAAATAAAAAGCTGCCCTGTAATTTCTATGTATAAATAGGAAAGGAAACTATATAATGTCATTGATCACAAAATACTCAAACAGACCACAGCAAGACAAACCTTACATGGTGATAGCATAGAAATAACTGATCCTTATACTTGTAAGTGGGATATTCAAAGTGGTTGCACAACAAATCTGAATCAAAATAATAGCCTTGCCATGCATTAGATTAGGGATGTGGTGGTTCATTCATTGCCTCTTGTTTAGATTTGTATTTTGTGAATATTTTCAGATTACTTGTAGTATGAATCAATTAAAAAGCAAAACTTACTACCACAATTTTTTTTACTGTTATTTCAGATGAACAGTACCCGAAGGCTTTGGAGCAAAACTTTCAATTGTACATTACCTTGCACTGACACTGTGCCAGTTGTTGCGGTTTCAGCGTTTATCCTATTTCTACCGGTAGTCTTTTATCTGAGCAGCTTTCTTCACTCTGAACAGAAGAAGCGCAAACTCATATTACGTAAGCACTAAACATAATTCTGAAATTTCTGTTTACAACACCTGCATGTTATGTATTATAAAAAAGAGATATTGCAGATATTATTTGGTTAATTTTACAAATGGATATCCTCGATGCCTTTAGATCAGGAAATGATGATAAATATAAACCTAGCGCCTGGAGTGACGCTGGAGGAACAATCCTAATGCACTGTCCACGTGTGTGAGCCTCTCTCTCTGCCTAATAATATTATTTTTATTAAACAGGAGGCTAAATGCCTGGGTATGTGTGTGTTATTTTTATTTTTTTACACATACCATTGTCTATATGAAATTGATTGTTGTAAAACCTGGCTCCTAAATATTAGGGCTAGATTTACTAAACTGTGTAAAAGCTAATGTAGAGATGAAGCCTATAGCAACCAATCAGATTCTAGTTGACATTCTCTAGTATGCAATAGGAAAGTGAGATTTATAATCTCATTGGCTGCTATTGGCAACATCTCCACTTTAACTTTTTCACAGTTTAGTAAATCTTGCCCCTAGAGTTAAAAAAGTTTGCCGGGCCCTGCCTTAGATAGGTAAAATAGTGATTGGAAAATGTTTGTGGAGTTCTCAAACTCACACCATGTTTAAATTCCATTTTGGTAAAACCACCTTGTATGTGACCCCAATAAATATGAAATATGCATTTATTTCAAGGCACACTCTGTAACTAAGACTTTATAACATATGGTGCCCAAACATGTAGTAATTTATTTCTCGTATACTTGTATGATTATTGATCAATAACATAGGGCCGGATCCAGATCTCTGATGCTGGTCCATCATCAGTAAGTTCTGTCCTTCTGCACATCAAACCATGGTGAAGGTTTGGAAAATTTGTTAGCTCTCCCATACCAGACTTAAAGCCCTGTCTCTTTGAATTCGTACTAAATAAGATCAAAGTTGGGGATTGATTATGTGCTCTAGGATATGGAAATAGATATTTTACATTAAGTTCTCTTCTCTCAATCTTTATGGTAATTATTTTGCAAGTAAGCAGTAGTCACCAATCTGGAAAAGGACAACAGTGCCTTATTTGCCCTCATAAATATGGTTACAGTGTTGGTAGTACCCAGCCTACGCGGATAGAACTGGATGTAAAAAAAAAAGGGGTAAACTTACTGATTTTGTAGACTATACAAAATATCCCAAAAAACCTGATTTTACTTTTTTCTGGTACATATATGTGAGCAAAGTATTTCAGTTCCCAGAATAAACTTTGTGTTTTGTAATCAGTAATATATGAATGCATCCTTATATTAAAATTAATTGAATGAATGAATTATACTTGTCTCTTTTGGCTTTATGTTTTACAGTATATTGTTACTTCACTATTTAGTAAAAAGTTACAATAATTACCATTTTTCTTTTTCAGCTAAAAGACTAAAAGCAACAGCCAGTGGCTCATGCATACAAGATAAAAGTAACTGAAGGGTCACACTATGAAGAACAAATGCTTTGCACTGGAATTACAAACTGTATTTCGCTTGAAATGGACCCATTCTATGCAACAGCACGTGGACATTTTAGTTCTGGTTGTGTCATGAGTCTGTTAAACACACAAAGGACCTTTTACTACTGAAGGAAGATGAATGGTTACTGGCACTTTCAACATGTTCAAAAAAAATGCTTCAATTTTCCCCCATCAGTTTACAGGAATTGTACTGTTTTGTATTTAGTTGTGGATTTGATTTAGCTACTGTCCCTCTAGTAACTTTTGGATAGCTTTATATAATTCATTGTTTGTGTTTTTCCCTTTATGTAATTTAAGATTACATTTTTCCTATCTTTTAACATACACATTTTAAGCTAAATACCTTTCTTATCAATGTCAGTTTGTTTACTGCAAACTATGCAATTCCCTTTTACAAATAGCATAGTGCGTGGATCCAAATCCTGTACCTTTATACTGTGTCTATGCTCATAGGCAGTGTAATGGTGGTAGTCAGTTTATTTGTACTTCACTGTCAGAGCGTTTAAACTCAACAGTGTTTCTGTTGATTGTGCCAGTGAGATCATTGCAAGAGATGAAGGTATTGTGTTGACATCCATTGTGCTCCAATTTCAGCTCCCCTGGATTAGCTAGGCTGCTGCCTGCCATGCAGACTCTAAAAGCATTACCTTGATTTGGTGAATCATATGATTGAGAGCTGTTCAAAGCAATCTTTCATTTATGCTAATAAAAGCTGGTTTATATCTGCCAAGTTACAGAATGACAGCTTTGATTCCGTAATCAGTGGCTTTTTGAGTACATTCATGCTAAGTAGGGCTGAAAGTCATTATTACAGTATAGGGCAGTTAAGAGCTTTACCGATGAAGCAGCTTTAATTTACTTTCCTGGCTTTGTGGCCAATTAAAATCATTCAAGGAACAGCTTAGGTGTTACAGAATGTTTGATTCTCTAGTATTTTGTAGCAATTTGTTTAAACTTATTGTTATTTGCTTTGTATTTTTTAAGGTTATCTTGCTATTCTATTCTTGTTTTTTAAATATTAAAATGACTACTTAGGTAATTCCACAGACAATCTACAGAACTCAGTTGTGATAGCCATTGGTATATGCAGATATAACAAAGTCTTGTGTAAGAGATTATTTTGGTTTCGTTTACCTTTTCTTCTAGTAAGTGGGTGCTGCTTGTAAGACAGTCACATGACCTCCCTTGAGTAAAGAAGCACATATTGTAACAGTAATGTAATATTTCTAGTATAAGTAATAGTTTGATATTATCTCACTGGTGTTACCCTACAAAATATACACATTTTGCATTTGTGTATATATAGTAACTTGAGCCCAATGATTGATCAGTAATAAATTCATAGAATTTGAATATGTTAATGTTCACAATTTATAGTATTTACACAATTCAACTAGTTTATTAGAGATCTAGTGAAGACCTTGTTATGTACTGTTTATAATATGTTATTTTGATGTTTGAAAATGAAACCTACTATTTTGACAAATGATTAAATTCAATGATTTATTCTGTATACATGAATTACTGCCATTCACAACTTCTTCCTGACTGCAGGTAGAAATATTAAGTGGAGGAAGGAATTAACAAGATGCTCTTGTAGGCGTATAAAGCTTCTGCTCTTATATGGACCCTATCACTGGACCAACTGATCTTGACAGTTAGAAGCTTTTGCAATTTCAGTTAATATAAAGAACAGTCTTTAGGAGTGAATCATTGTTGTTTCAAAGCAAAAGTTCTTCAGTTGCTTACTTACACGTTATTAGATCAACATGTGTCTCCTACACATGTTGTTAGTTAACCCTACTAATATGGGCTGATTCAGAGTTTAGGAGTAAGGGCAAAATAGGTGTAAATGTACAGCTCCGCTAAACCATTTTGTAATTTGAGTGGTGCTAATTAATTTGAGTTATTTTGCATGCAGGGAAAATGCTTTACTTTTTCATATACAGGTGAAACTTGAAAAATTTGAATATCGTTCAAAAGTTCATTTATTTCAGTAATTCAACGTAAAAGGTGAAACTAATATATTATATAGACTCATTACATGCAAAGTGATATATTTCAAGCATTTATTTGTATTAATATTGATGATTACGGCTTACAGCTTATGAGAACCCCAAAAGCAAAATTTCACAAAATTTGAATATTACATTAAATAAAAATAAAAAGTCAGCCCTCTGAAAAGTATAATCATGCATATGTACTCAGTGCTTGGTTTTTGCCCCTTTTGCATGAATTACTGCCTCAGTTCGGTGTGGCATGGATGCTATCAGCATTCTTCCACCAGACTCTGGGACCTTGGTTTCCAAATGAGATGCAAAATTTGCTCTTATCAGAAAAGAGGACTTTGGATTTCCAAATGAGATGCAAAATTTGTTCTCCTCAGAAAAGAGGACTTTGGACCACTGAGCAACAGACCAGTTCTTTCTTTCTTTAGCCCAGGTAAGATGCTTCTGACGTTGTTTGTTGTTCAGGAGCTGCTTACGAGGAATACGACATTTGAAGCCCATGTCCAGGATCTGTCTGTGTGTGGTGGCTCTTGATGCACTAACTCTAGTTTCAGTCCACTCCTTGTGCAGCTCCCCCACACTTTTGAATGGCCTTTTCCTGACAAGCCTCTCCAGGCTGCGGTCATCCCTGCTGCTTGTGCACCTTTTTCTTCCACACTTTACCCTTCCACGTAACTTGCTATTAATGTGCTTTGATACAGCACTTTGAGAACATCCAACTTTTTCAGTTTCCTTTTGAGGCTTTCCCTCCTTGTGGATGACCTTGATGGTTTTCTGCACAACCGTCAGATCAGCAGTCTTCCCCATGATTGTGAATTCTACTGATCCAGACTGAGACACCATTTAAAGGCTCAGGAACCCTTTGCAGGTGTGTTGGAATAATTTGCTAATTAGAGTGTGACACTTTGAGCCTACAATATTGAACCTTGTCACATTCTAATTTTGTGAGATTTTGGGGTTTTCATAAGCTCTAACCCATAATCCTAAAAAATAATACAAATAAAGGCTTAAAATATCTCACTTTGCATGTAATGAGTCTATATAATATATTACTTTCACCTTTTAAGTTGAATTACTAAAATAAATGAACTTTTGAACGATATTTACATTTTTTGAGTTTCACCTGTAGATCTCAAAAACTGCATAGCTTTATGTTTTAATTCTGCTTTTGAATCTAAATGTGCCACCCCTTGCAGTTAAATATGGTATTGCTCAGGTCTACACTTGCACAAAAAAAAAAAAAGGTGTAAGTGCAACTCTGGATCATCCCCATGGTGTGGTTCTAAAAGTTGATTTAAAGTAGAATACACTTTAAGTATGGAAGGTGTGTACCTTTACTGTGCTATGGAGGTAATTTGCACAGATACATTTGAAACAAGAGTGTAAGCAATATTAAATATGACTAAAGGGTATAATAATTCTCAAGGTTACCAATGTAACTGTAATTAAAAAACCAACCAGTAGGAATATTAATGTAACCCGAGAGAGCAGAAAGGTCCAATATGAGAAACTGAGGAACACAGTGACAAAGATCTCATATCCATAATCCATTTCTTTGTGTGGATCCACAATCACTGGTTTGCCATATCAATACTGTGCAATATCTGTAGAAAAGGGAAGACTACAAATCAATAACTAGTGCAGAGGGATGATGACAAGAGAAAGGAGGACCCTGCTCATAAGAGCCAACTTGCTAAGTGAGAGAGGGAAGATAAACAGGAGACACAGTGTTGAAGATGTGGGTTTTGAGGGAGAGATTGGTGGGTGCCGGATTGCTTGATACGATGTGGTAGGTTGTTCCAGTGGAGAAGGGCGGCGCGGGTGTGAGAAGTTATAAGGTTGGAGTTGAGGCGGTGGTCACCAGCGGAGTGGATGGAGATAAGGGAGGAGAGGTAGGGAGCGGTGGAGGAGGAGAGAGTCTTGTAAGTTGTGGTGAGGAGCTTGAAGAGAATTCTGAATGGGACAGGAAGCCAGTGTAGAGATTGACAGAGAGGGGAGGTGGAGGCAGTGCGTTGGGAGAGGAAAATGAGTCTGGCAGCAGCATTTAGTATAGATTGTAGGGGTGTGAGACGGACCAGAGGGAGGCCAGAGAGAAGAATGTTGCAGTAGTCCAGACGTGAGATAATGAGAGTGAATGAGCATTTTTGTGGCATCTGCTGTTAAGAAGGGTCTAATGCGAGCAATGTTGTGGAGATGAAAGTGGCAGGACAGTGAGAGGGCGCAGACGTGGGGGGTGAAGGAGAGAGAGGAGTCCAGGATGATGCCCAGGCAGCGGGCTTGGGTGGAGGAGGAGATGATGGAGTCGCCAATAGTAATGAAGATAGTAGGGGTAAAGAGGACACGTGTAGGAGGGAAGACTACGATTTCCGTTTTGTTCATGTTAAGCTTCAGAAAACGCTCGGACATCCATGAGGAGATGGCAATCTGACGCTTTTGACAAGTTCAGGGGAGAGGTCGGGGAAGGAGAAATAGATTTGAGTGTGAGAAAGAGTGAGGAGGAGGACGATAATGGAAGGAAAGGGAAGGTCGGACCGAACCAGGCTAAGCTAGGCCTAAGTAAGTAATTTGAAGACCATCTTAATATCATGCAATATAAAGCACCAGCCAGAGAAAAGACAGTAGGGATCTAAAGGGGGATAAAAGAACCATCAATGGAATTCCTATATCCGGATAGGGGGAGGGTAGGAGGAGCAACAAATAAGCCCATAATTGTCTTTGAACACTAACCATGGGTACCATGTGGCAGTAAATTCAGAGACTTTATCTGGGCCAGACATAGTGATGTCCATGGACATGTAAAGGTCAATTCTATCCAACCATTTCCTCGGGGATGGGGGATCCTGGACCGCCAGTGAATTGGTATCACAGCCTTAGCTGCACTATTTAGGTGTCTCAGGAGCGATTTTTTTGTACTGGGAAATTGGAGTATCAATACAGTTGAGCAGCCAAAAGAATGGGCCCAAAGGGACTGGAGAACCCAGAATAGTGGGAGACAGCTCTTTAATCTTCAGCCAGAACAAGGTAAGTCTATGGCAATTCCACCAAACATGTAGGAAAGTACATCTGTACATACCGTATCGCCAACAGGTGCCTGAGATCCGTAAACGCATCTGAGCCAATTGGTCTGGACATCGATACCAGCGGAGCATAACTTTGTAGTTGGTTTCCAGGACCCCAAGGCTTGCAGAGCTCGTCTGAGTAAATTGGTAGGTTTTTGTCTGTGTCATGTCTTTGGAGGTCACGGTCCAATAGTCTTGTATAAGAGGGGGAGATACATATATACCCTCCAGTAATCGTTGGTAGATCCTGCTTATTATGTGTCTTGGATTATGGGGAAGGGTATAGAAGGTCTCAAAGGGTGTAAGTGGCCTACATGCACCTCCAGAATAAATTTTGCGAAGAACAAAGTCCCTTGCTTGTAGATATAGCCAGAAGTCAGAAGAGGAAAGGGCAAAGGATTCTTGGATGGAGGTAAAGGGCTTAACTATCTTGTTGTCAAGCAAGTGTAGGCTGCGTACTGTTGGACCATCGTGCCAGAGAGAAAGGTTAGAAGGGGGAAGACCAGGAGGAAAATCAGGATTGTAGGATAATGAAGTCAAAGGAGAAGCAGGGGCAGAGATGGGAGGGAGACTTCTATGTTTGGCCCAACAGTATAATATTGGTTGGATCAGAGGGTGGATAGAATGAGGAAGTTTAACCAACCAGGGAACTACCTCCAGAGGTCTATTTGGGAGGCGGCTTCTATTTGTATCCAATGCTTAGGTTGGGAAGATCTAGTCCAATCAAGGACCATAGATAAGAGTACTGAACGGTAGTATTCTACAAAGTAAGGTAGTTGAAGACCACCCTGGGAACGCTTACGGTAAAGGATATCCTGACTAAATCTAGGTTGTTTACACGCCCATACAAACTGACGAACCTGAAGTAAAACTAAGAAGTGTGAAGGGATGGAACTCGTGAGGGTTTGTAAAAGATAAAGCACCTGTGGGAGGACTGTCATTTTTATAATATTGATGCGACCTAGCCAAGAGAAACCACCCCATCTCTGGAAGGCAACTTTAAGATGCTCTAAAGCAGGGGGAAAGTTTAATTGATAAATGTTAGCAAGAGATCTAGGAAGGAGGATCTCTAGATATTTTATGTGAGATGAGGACCAGGAGAAAGGAAATTGTGATTTCAGGTTGGCCAAAAGCTCTTCGGGGACCGAGAGATTGAGAGCAGAGGACTTAGAGTAATTTTGCAAACTCTTTCATTTGGTTAGATAGAGAGATGAGAGGGCAAGTCACGAAAACCAAGAGATCATCAGCGAATAGTGCAAGCTTACATAGAAACATATAAAGTGATGGCAGATAAGAGCCACATGGCCCATGCAGTCTGCCCATTTGTTTATTCAAAACTATACTGACCCTAGACCCTATTTAACCTCAATTTAATTTACAATTTAGGATATCCTTATATTTATCCCAAGCATGTGTTTAAACTGTTCTACTTTGTTAGCCTCAACCAACTCAGATGGGAGGTTATTCCACTTATCTTTCACCCTTTCAGTGAAGTAATTTTTCTGCACATGTCCTCTGAATCTACCACCCTCCAGTTTATATTCATGCCCTCGTGTTCTATTACACCTCTTCCTTTGAAAAATGCTACCCTCCTCTAGTCGGTCACAACCCTTGATGAATTTGAAAGCTGCCATCATGTCCCCCCTCTCCCTTCTCTGCTCCAAGCTATACATGTTTAGTTCCTATAGCCTTTCTTGGTATGATTTGTTACAGGCCATGGACCAGTGCTCGAAGTGGAAATTTAGAAGTGGGAGTATGGAAATTTCAGCACCAGATGTGTCTTGAGTTTGGCAAAGTAAACAGGTCAACACTGAGTAATCACATTGTGTACATGTCATGTGTGTCACAATTTCTACACTGAACGCTTAATGTTTAATTAAATGATCTGGTTACCGCTAGGGAAAAACAATGATAGCTCCCCCACAGGGCCGTTTCTAGGGGCGGACGAGTATAACCAACCTTACTGCCCCTCCTTTTGTGTGTCCAACCAGCCTTGTTGTCCCTTCCTTTGTGGCCAGCCAGTCTTATTGCCCCCTCTTTGTCCGGCCAGTCTTATAGCCCCCTCTTTATGAGTGTCCACCCTGCCTTATTGCCCCTCCTGTGTCCAGCCAGCCTTATTGCCCCCCTTTTTACTTGTGTCCAGTTAGCCTTATCATCCTTTCCTTCTGTTTGTCCAAGCAGCATTATTGACCCTTCTTTTGTGTGTCCAGCCAGTCTTGTTGCCCCCTTTTGTCCAGCCAGTCTTATAGCCCCCTCTTTATGAGTGTCCACCCAGCCTTAATGCCCCTCCTCTTTAGTTGTGTCCAGTTAGCCTTATTGTCCCCTCCTTCTGTTTGTCCAACCAGCATTATTGCCCCTCATTTTGTGTGCCCAATCAGTCTTAATGCCCCTCCTTCTTTGTCCAGCCAGCCTTATTGTCCCCTCTCTCTGTTTGTTCAGTCTTATTGCCCCTTCTTTATGTGTTTCCAACCAGCCTTATTGCCCCTACTCCTGTGTCCAGTCAGCCATATTGTCTCCCTCTTTATCTGTGTCCAATCAGCCTTATTGTCCCCTCCCCTCCTTCTGTTTGTCCTTCCAACCTTATTACCCCTCCTTTTGTGTGCCCAGCAAGCCTTATTGCACCTTCCTTCTGTGTTTTTAATCAGCCTTATTGCTCCTTCCTTCTGTGTTCAGCAAGCCTTATTGCCTCTCCTTATATGTACCCAGCCAGCCTTATTACCCCCTCTTTATTTGTATCCAGTCAGCGTTATTGTCCCCTCCTTGTTGTCCAAACAGTCTTATTACCCCCTCTCTATGGGCCGCAAGCAAGCGTACGCTCATCGTAAGCGAAAATTCGTGAAAAAAACGCACTACGCATGTGCAGTATGACACATTACGGTCGACCGAAGGACATGAGCGTACAGCGAGCGAATGTTCAGCGTATTTTTCGCTCAAGGGGCATGCGTTTTTTACGACGAGAGTCTGGACGCTGGAGTTACTACACAGAGGCGGGGATAGCCATTTAAATTGTACAGTATGGGCGTGCTAAGCCCAGTACGACCAGCGTATCGCTACGAAAATTCGCACGTACGCTGGAAAATCTTAGGGTAGGGTTCAGCTGCCGTAAGCAGTTACAATCAATGGGAGTGTTATGGGCGTGAAAGTTTTTACGCCCGGGCGTACGTTCGCTACGCTCGCGGGCGATTGCGGTCGTAGCTCTGGATCAGGCCCTATGTTCAGCCAGTCTTATAGCCCCTCCTTATGAGTGACCACCCTGCTTTATTGCCCCATCTGTGTGCAGCCAGCCTTATTGCCCCTACATTTATTTTTGTGCACTCAGCTTTATTGTTTCCCTTCTTCAGTTTGCCCAGTCTTATTGCCCCCTCTCTGTGTCCAGCCAGACCAATAGCCCCTCTTTATGAGACCACTCAGATTTGTTGCCCCATCTGTGTCCAGCCAGCCTTATTGCTCCTGCTTTTATATGTGTCCATTCATCCTTATTGTCCCTTTATTGTGCAGCTTCACACTCCCCCATTCCAAATTCCTATGCCCAAACTGCCTAAAAGAACGCTATAGAAAACTTACCTTTCCTGTGTCTCTTCTTGTTCGCTCCTCTGCGGCGCTCTGCAGGGTGACCTTAGGTCACGCTAACGTCTTATTACCAGAGCTGCGGCATAGCACAGTCAGCATTATGCACAGCAACCCGTTTCCACAAAAAATACAGCCACTCACAGGATCTGAAAATTCTGTGAGCAGCTGCATTCTTACTCAGAGCTGACTTACAGAAGTAGCGGTATGGCATACCGCCGTATACCGGCTCACTTCGAGCACTGCCATGGACAATTTTAGTTGCTCTTCTTTGCACAGTCTCTAATGTATTTATGTCTTTCTGGAGATATGGCCTCCAGAACTGAACACAGTATTCTAGGTGAGGTCGTAAAAATGATCTATAAAGGGGCATCACTACTTTCCTCTATCTGCTACTAATCCCTCTCCCTATGCAACCTAGCATCTGACTTGCCTTTCTCATTGCTTTGTTACATTGCTTGGCTACCTTTAAGTCACTGGAAATAATGATTCCTAGATCCCTTTCCTCCTCGGTAGATTCTAATGTAATGCCATTAAGGATATATGTTCAACTTTATTAACAATAACCCCAGAACAATAACCCCAGCAAAAAATATTAATAAATTAGCTCCTCTTACTTTGCAAAATGGTTTAGTGGAGTTGTACACTTTCACCTGTTTTGTCCTCACTCTCCTAGCCCCTTAATGTACAGCCTCCATATGACCCACTAATACCACTCGGGGGAAGTCTGCAAAATCACATGGTTGCCTTATACCATCTGTAACCTAACCCAGTAGGATTGCTGCTAAAATTTGTTGAAGTATTCTGCATATACCTAACATTATGTTAGATATTTGTGTACTTTATTTCATGTAAATACCTTGACATTTAATTGTTTAGATCCATGCATGTTTATTAAAATCATATTGTAATAATAACTGTACTTACTGTTCATGTAAAACAGTGTTTTCATTAGTCTTATCAACTATTTAGTTATGACATATATGTTATTTAGTAAGAAACACATACTAAAATTTACTTTCCCAATTAAAAAAAGAATGAGAAATATTTTCAAAAATGTTTTTTTTTTTGTTTTTTTTTTTAGATGTTTAAAAATGCAGCTAAAAAAAGGAGGAAAAAAAGCAATATTTCTTATGAAGTTACCCAGCTGTTTGTCCTACCAGAAGGATGTTATAATAGAGCCTGTGAGACGTCAGATGGAGCATAAGTGCCTTGCTTGTTACTTTCATTAGGACAAGTGATGGCAACCCATGGATTCTAAATTTCATTAATATTGTACTGAGATCTTTTCATGCTTAGGCGTAGGCTGATTGTCACTAAGGAGCTTTTGGCTGGAACAAAGACATAAGTCATATAGCAAAGGTTTTGACATGTGATCTTAAAGAGTTGATGTCGCTAACAGCTGACCTATCATAAGACCAATGGAAGGATGCCAGGGGGAGTCTTATTTGAGAGTTTCTAGTGTATAGCTCCCTGCTATTTTCTGCTTGGAAACAGACTCACTCACATAATAGAGTGATGTTGTAATCTCTTATAATACCATAAGCTTCTGATCCGCAGACTTTGACCCCTCACAGGTATAATAACGCTTTTATTTGTTAGTATATCGTTTCCAGCTATATGCGGTAAAACGGTTTTACATTTTTTTAACCTCTAAGCCAAGTGTTATATTAATTTGTACAATCTCATTAACTTAGTTAGTACAGCCAATTAACTCATTAACTGTTGGAAAGTGCCCTTATAGAAAAAAAACAATATAAAGTAATATATAATAAAAAAACAGCATAAAGTATGCTTGACTGGATTCATTTTTCAATGGACCATGGCCACTTTTCCATTCTACATACGTGTACACATTTTTGCTAATTGATCGGAATGCATTGTAGCCCGATACATTAGTGATACTTCGAGAGAGGGGCTAATTTTTTTTTTATCATAACTGGTTTCTGGCCATTAACCAGTCAGAGTGGTGGGTGGTCTCATCATACTGGATGGTGGATGGTTGGAGTTATTCACCAATTACAATGCAGGAGGATGAACACATCTTCCAAGAGCTGCAGGACAAAATACTTAAGAGATCTGGAGTTTTATTTTTAATAGGAAGGTGGGGGAGTCTGATCTTGGTCTGAGTTTATTAATGAAGCGATAGGAAAGCTTGATCTGGATCTGATGCAGTGGCATCACTAGAGTTGGTGTCACCCGATGTGAAAACTCATGGACCTCCTTCCATAAAACATCTTAGTAATTTGTTCATGTATATTATTCAATATAATGGCAATAGTAGTGACATAGAGTAACAATATTTAAATATCATATACATAGCCTAAATGTATTCATAGTTACATAGTTTAAAGTGGATAAAGTGAAAAAGTAATCCCCAGCCATCATTGCAGCCCCATTATATGTGCAAGCCATCATTGCAGCCCCCTTGTATGTGTCAGCCATCATTGCAGCCCCCCTCAGCAGTGAACAGTCTGAAGATTACTACCCCAGCATTAGATCTCTGCTGTCTGCAGATAGCTAGTCCTGGTCAATTCCAAGTCAAGTACAGTCCAGTCCTGGTCAAGTCTAATCCAATCCTGGTTAAGTCCAGTCCAGCTAAACTCATCAAGTCTAATTCAATCCTGGTCGAGTCCGGTCCAGTGAAGCTTGTTTTGTTCAGCCAAGCCTGTCTTGTCCAGTCCAGCCAAACCTGCCATGTCCAGTCCAGTCCAGTCAAGCTTGTTTTGACCAGTCCAGTCAAGTGTGCCTTGTCTAGTCCAGTCAGGCCTTGTTGTGTATCTTAATCCTTTGCCCACTAAAATATGAGGAACAGATCACATATGAAACCCTCTACCTTCCAACACCACGCTGAAACCCTATCACGTCCCCAGAAACCCAGAGCGGATACCCAACCAAGTCAGTATAACCATCCACATGATCCCCAATGTTTATTTAACTACAGACAGCAGAGCAACACTTTGTCTAGACTATGTTGATAAACAAAGTTTCATCAAGTAATGCAAAAAAAGTGGTGCAGAGAGAGAGGAATGCCAGTCAACAAATATTCAAGTAAATAAATAAATAAATAAATAAATGATCACAAATGAATGAATGATCTAAAAAAGTCCCATAATGAGCGGATCCGAAGTGTGGGTGTAGAATCCTAAGTGGTTCTTTCCCTCCCAATGAAGAAGGAAATTAAAATAAAAGCAAAAAACATTTAATCAGAAAAAATCCATAAAATCACAAAAATAAATTTGATCTAGACATCATACCAGGGAAATCTGGAAGATGATAGACGTTCGGAGGCTGCCACAAGATGGAATACCCTGGTTTGGCACTCAAACACAGTCTCGCTATCGAGTTCCCTGAAGTGACTTTTTCAAAGTCTTGAACCGGCAAAGGGATTCACTTTCTTTTATATGGGTCCGTGTAGAGATGGCTAATTAGTTAGGTTTCCCACATATATCATTTCAGTAAGTGTTACAAATACTGGCACTCCAAAAAATATATTATCAGCATTAAGAAAAATATATTATTAGAGTTTCAAAAAATAAATAAATAAATAGTGTCCTTATGAATATTGTGTGCAAATCAGCGTTTTTCATAAAAACATATATTTTTAAAGGGGAATATCACCACAATAACACTGTGATGATACAAAGTGTCACTATCTGTACCAAAAATACTGAATCTAATCTAAATCCATGTTACAATTTATATAATAAAGTTAAACAATACATATAATAAAGTGAAACAATGCATATAACAGACCAATATTACAATACATCTGTGCAACAAACTAAAACATTCCATAAATTGTGCAAAATGATATAACAAGAAATTCTCATCTCAGTAGGTTTAATAACCTTAATAAAGTGCTAGTGTAACCAGGGATGAACACAAGGCCCTTAATCCCAATTGGTGGATATAAAATCAGATACAGGAAGTGAATATAAATACTATATAATCCTAATAATTAGTATATAATAGATCTATAAAGTACTGATAGACTAAATCATATCAGAGTTGTAAATGGGTAAGTTAAAAGACATCACACCATCATAAAAAACGCTTATCTGTAATAGACTAATCATATATATATTGAATGGGGAAAATAATTAAAAGACTTCTTTGTCACATATCAAATTAAATGACACTGCAGCTATTTGAGAAGATGAAGAGGCAATAAAATTATGAAAGCACCCTGGGGGGAATAAAAAGATTCTATTGTCCTGAGATGGGAACTATCTATATTAGTAACTACCCTACCTAATAGTTCCCTTCCTAAATCCTTCGATAAAATATGATGTACAAAAAGTGATATAGAACTACCATAGTCATTAGCTATAAATCAAGATTGGAACACTTTCCCAGATCAATGACTCCATCCCTGGCATGAACTCAGAATGGTAGAAAAGTGTACGGTCCATTTTGCTATACAGTACCCGATATTCCCAGGAAGTCCCCTGCCTGGTACTGATCGGACCCACAAGGTTTAGCGGCCGGGTTCGGGCGCTTACAAGGTGGTATGACTGTATATGATAGGGCCCCTTCACAATCCATAACCAAGTCTACTTACCTCCAGGATTTGGTCTATAGGGGAACCAGGAATCATAAGAACCATTTCAATTCGAAGTCCTGGTTTAATCCCCCAGGTTCCATTGTATTAAGATCAAACATATATCGCATTTCTGTTTTAGCTAGGACAGACAGGTATCTTTTGTTCTCCAATTGGCCTGGACCTGTTGGATACCAAAAAAAAACTTGTTAGATATGCAGGATCATTATTATGTACATCTTTCAAGTGGGCAGAAACCGTATGAGTCATCACCCCTTTCCTAATATTCCTCAGTTGTTCTGCCCACCTTACTTTAAGCGGTCTGGTTGTATGACCAATATATTGCTTTTTACATGTACATTGTAAAATGTAAATACAAAACTTAGAATCACAAGTTATGAACTGGTTAATCTTCAGACTTTTTCCATTTGTACAGGAAACAATACTCTCTGTTTTTTTGGTGGTCTGGGAGTTAGGGCAATTCCTGCACATAAGGCATTGTCTACAGCGATAAAACCCTTTGCCTTTAATCCCTCCTGATTCAGTCTTATCTAAGAAGGCTAATTTGAGCAACTTATTTTTGAGGGTACGGGCTCTTATGTAAATAAACTGAGGGAATTGTACTATATAATCAACCAGATCGTGGTCCCTCCTCATAATCCCCCAATGTTTCCTGATTATTTTTTCTATTTCCCTATATTGGGAATTATATTGGGAAATAAAAGGAATGAGTTGGGATCTATTATTTGTTTTGGGTTCATTCTTTCTTATTAAGAGGGATGTATCAACGTGGTCTACCTCACTGATAACCTTATTCAGATGTTCCTCTTCATATCCTTTTTGTATGAATTGTAATTTCTTTTTCTCAATGTGTATTCTTGTTGTGTCCTTGGTGCAGAAGGAATTGCCCTTTGGGGATATTTTTGAGCCATTTTTTATGATGGTTGCTAGCTACTGGTATGTGAGAAATAGTTTCCGTCTGTTTGATAACATTTTGGGTCACTATAGTGTTATCTTCAATATAGATCTCAAGATCCAGAAAATTCACTTGTGTTGTACTAACATTAAAGGATAAAACAATATTAAGATCAATACTGTTAAGTGAAGAACAAAAAGTCCTCAAATCTTCATCTGTCCCACCACAAATGAAAAAAAATGTTGTCGATATTGTTACATGCCACTGCCATAGCAGACGGGCAGGCATATCTAATACTCACCCCACAGCTCTCCGCGATGCTCCGTCCCTGCGATCATGCCGGCTCGGGCATGTAAACAAAAGTCACGTGGAGTGCCACCGCAGCTCGGTCGGACGCGCAATCCACTCCCCTGTTTTATTGGACGTTCCCCCTGTCTCCTAGGGAACGTCCCTGTGTTTGGAAGCAGGGCAGGCTGCTGACCCATCAGGGATCAGCAGCCTTTATTTCAGACTGCCTCTGTCTCTCAGAAATCGCCTGTTATAGCGTCTTTTCCCACAGCTCTGTGACCTGTTGCCTTGTTCTTTTGTGCTTTTTCCTCTGTTCCTGCCCAGTGCCTTCCAGTGCCCCTCCTGTGTTTATGTTACTCTCTCTCATTGCCCTGCTTATTTCTTCCAGCCCATCTCTCCTTGCCTTTCCCAGTGCGCCTGTCTCTGTTCCCTTTGGGGGTCCATTGCGTGTGCTGTGAGTGCTTGGTGTGAGTTAGCCCCTGTTAGTCTTGTCAGTCTCTTGTTCATCTGTCTCTCCCTTGTCTCTTGTCTCTGTTAAGTGTTCATTGTAGTTTGTCGCTGGTCAGTTCCTTCTGGCCTTGCCTGCTCCCGTTTCCCTGCTCTGGTCTGTTCTCCGCCTTTCCACTCCATCTTGTTTTTTCTCTTTCATCTCCCCGTGACGCCTCCAGGGGCCGCAACCTGCTAGGGTCCTTGCAGCCCAGACTGTCCCCACCATTAGGGGCTCTAGTGAAGACCGGATTCTAGTTAGACTCTGCACCCTGGTTGAGTTGTCTGTTCTTCATAACAAATATACAGTTTCCAGAGCACCAGGTTCGCTCCTGCTTGGGTCAAGATAGTATTTCCCAATTTGCTAAGAAGATACTCGCATAGCATGGAGCGAACCTGGTGCCCATGGTTTGCCACATTGTTGTATAAAAAACTGGCCATTGAAATTAAAATAATTGTTTGAAAGAATAAATGATATTCTTTCAATATAAAAGATTTAAGATCCTCTCTCATATCTCATAAGTTGGAGGAAGTTCTTAACCGTTCCAATGCCATCCTTATGTACTATAATGGTATATAATGATGTGACATCTGAGGTAATGGGTTTATAACCTTCTTTCCATGTTACATTTTTAATAACATTAATGACATCTGTGGTGTCCTTTAGGAATGAGGGAATGTATGCCATTAGTGGTTGTAAATGTTTATCTATAAAAAACGACAGGTTCACTGTAAGGGACCCTGTCCCTGCCACGATTGGCCTTCCTGGTGGCTGAGAGAGACTCTTATGCACTTTTGGCAGGGTATACATCACTGGAATCACTAGCTCCGATACATACATAAAGTCCCTTTCCTTCTCAGTGATGGTACCCATATCAAAATATTTTTTCAATAGATGTTTAAGTGCAATAGATAACCTTATCGTAGGATCCAGTAATACTCTTTGATATGTCAGTGTCACTTAACTGTCTTTCTATTTCTCTTTTATAGTCGTCCTTATTTAGGACAACCCCCCCCCCTTATCTGCGGGTTTAAGAATAATATCCTTATTCTCTTTTAAAGTTTCTATTGCCTCTAATTCTTGTTTCCTTAGATTACATTTATTTCTTTCCTGCCTGTTTCATATGTTGTTTCTTATTTAGTAAATGAATATCCTCTGTAACCATTTTTTCAAATGTTTCTACGTAATTGCCCCTTTTATACCTGGGAAAGAATGTAGATTGTGTCTTAATCTCATTATTTCCTCCTGCATTCTCATTAGGTTTGTCTTTGAAGAACTTTTTCAGGGTAATTTTTCTGACAAACTTTTGTATGTCTACAAAGGTATTAAAAGGGTCACAAACACTAGATGGAGCGAATTTTAAACCTTTCTGTAAAAGGGATGTCTCTCCTTCCATCAACATATGATTGCTCAAATTAAAAACTTTAGTATCCAAGTCATTTGGTTTAAGAGTCAATTCAAGGGGTATAGTTTCTTGTGGTAGTTGGATTTGAGCAAATGGGGGTTGTAGGGATTTTCTTTTTAATTTATAAAACTTTCTCCGTCACCAGACGTTGCTTCCCCTTTTGCCCCTTTTCCTATTGTCCTTGGCTGTTATGTTGACCTTCTACTGTCCCCCCGGCTGTACTCTAAAAAAGGGGCCCTATTATCTAAATCCCTAAGTGCTTCATATCTGTTTGTATTCCTGTCAGGTGATCTAATTCTAGTGAGGTGCAATTCTGGGGTTCTCTTTCTACCATTGTTACTTGATACTCTCTGCCATTCATAATAATTCCCCCAATTACGATCTCTTACCTCCTGTTGGTGACAGAAATGGTCATGGTCCTTAAAGTCTTGTAAATCTCTATATTGAATTCTTTTTGTATCTCTTCTATATTCCCTCTTTCCTTCATATCTCCCATTATGTTTTTCCTTATATTCCTTTCCTTCTGAGGGGTAATCTAGCAATTGAAGATTTTCTCTCCTTCTATCTCTATTTACCTTATTGGGGGTCTTACCTCTTCTTCTAGACTTTGAACGAAAAGATTTGTCATAATGATTGGTCTGTCTACCCCTATGTTTACTACTGGATTTCTTATAGATAATCTTATATTTCTTCCCTTCATTCCCTGGTTTACTGATATTCCTATCAATATATACAGGATTATTATTCTCTGTTCCATATCTTCTTAATTTCCTCTTTTTCTTTTTAATAATATCTTCCTCTTTATCTAATTTAATGAGGATGGATGTTTCTAGTGCCTTGTAGTCTTCCAGATCTTTGAACGGTGTAATCAATTCTTTAAGTGTATTAATTTGATCTCCTATCACTTTAAGGTGTGTCCTTCTATCACGTACAATAAGTTCCATTAAAGAGATGGAACAGGACTTGAGAATCCTGTTCCAGTCTTTTTCAAACTGCTCATCCTTAGATTCAAAGGAGGAGTTTTTCTCAATTAGGAGACCGTTAGGGATGGTCTCCTCCACTATATATTTTTCAAGAGTGGCAGCTTCCCACCATATTCATGCATCAATAATTTTTCAAATTTTCTCAAAATATATCTGAGGTCTTGGTTTTCCCATTCAGCCTCATTCTCATTATCCTCTAAAATCTCAGTAAACATTTGGAATCTTCTATCCCTTACCAAAAACATATATATATACAAAGTTAAAAATACTCTCTCGGGGATTAGTGCTGCTTAATAATCAGTCCAGAGACAAAAAATAGAACTAGAAACAGAAAGATGGGTCTGACTAATTCAAGCCCACCTAAACCCCTGAAAGCTAAAGACTAAACACCTGGAGAAGTCTCAAATCTACCAGTAAGAGGAACAATAATACAAAAAAAGTGATAGTCTTAAGGTGCTGGAGCCATCCACAGAGAGAGAGGAATGCCAGTCAACAAATATTCAAGTAAATAAATAAATAATCACAAACTAATATCCATAAATGAATGAATAATCTAAAAAAGTCTTATAATGAGTGGATCCGCTGTGTGGGTGTAGAATCCTAAGCGGTTCTCTCTCTCCCAATGAAGAAGGACATGAAAATAAAAGCAAATAACATTTAATCAGAAAAAATCCATAAAATCACAAAAATAAATTAAATCTAGACATCATACCAAGGAAAGCTGGAAGACGATAGACGAGCGGAGGCTGCCGCAGGATGGAATACCTGGGTTCGGCACTCAAACACAGTCTCGCTATCGGGTTCCCTGCAGTGACGTCACGATCAGATGGCCGGCTCCGACTGGCGCGTTTCTGGCTGGACTCAGCCCTTTTTCAAAGTCTTGAACCGGCAAAAGGATTCACTGTCTTTTATATGGGTCCGTGTAGAGATCGCTAATTAGTTAGGTTTCCCACATATATCATTTCAGTAAGTATTACAAATACTGGCACTCCAAAAAATATATTATCAGCATTAAGAAAAATATATTATTAGCATTTAAAATAAATAAATAAATAGTGTCCTTATGAATATTGTGTGCAAATCAGTGTTTTTCATAAAACAGATATTTTTAAAGGGGAACATCACCATAACACTGTGATACACAGTGTCACTATCTGCACCAAAAATACTGAATCTAATCTAAATCCATGTTACAATTTATATAATAAAGTTAAACAATACATATAATAAAGTGAAACAATGCATATAACAGACCAATATTACAATACATCTGTGCAACAAACTAAAACATTCCATAAATTGTGCAAAATGATATAACAAGAAATTCTCATCTCAGTAGGTTTAATAACCTTAATAAAGTGCTAGTGTAACCAGGGATGAACACAAGGCCCTTAATCCCAATTGGTGGATATAGAATCAGATACATGAAGTGAATATAAATACTATATAATTCTAATAATTAGAATATAAATAGATATAAATAGATCTATGAGGTGCTGATAGACTAAGTTAAAAGACATCACACCGGCGTAAAAAACTCCTATCTGTAATAAAATAATCATATATATATTGAATAGGAAAAAGTTTCATCAAGTGTACACAGCACAAATTGGTGATAAATACCAGTACATTGAGAGGGCTTTTTCATAAAGTGTCTTACAGATAAAGCTGCACTAATTAAAGGTGCAGCATACAACTGGTTTTCCTGGGCTTCTGTGGTATTCTTACAGCAACTCAACAATGAAAAGGGATTTGCTTGGCCCTCTAGTCTACACACTGCATCCATCATAATATAAAATGGTTAATTTAATTAATCTGGGTGTTCTGAATTATAGAAGCCATAGAAAAATGTCTGCCTGATTCTTACCTCAGTGCTCAAGCTAGTGTATATGGAACGGGAGTCCTTGCACTACTAATGAAGCTTAGTTGTTGGACATCATCTAGCATATGTTAAGCCTTGCATTGAAAAGAATACTTAAATCTATTACTTACTAGGATGCTTCTGAATTACAACACACTTGCTTGGGGTCAAGCAGACCAATCTCATTGATAATGCTTTAGCTTATGCTCAGCTGGCATATGGTTAATTAGCCCTATTGTCACCCAGGATGAATGGAAAACAGCACCCACACTTGGAAGATAACCCCACATATGTTTTAAGCAGTCAGTCCATATCTCTCTTCTTATTATTCCTTTCAGAAGGCCAACTCAATCCTTAATTATTCTTTGCAGGTGTCCTTCCACCATTCCCGAGACACTAATCTTTGAATAGATCATGTACACAAGTATAGACATTGCAGTTGTAACATGGTATTTACAGAGTGATCTACAATTTCTTAATTGTGGTACACCACAGACCATGCTAAGTCACATCAAACCTAAAAATACATGCAATATACTAATCCAAATCCCTTTTTATTGTAATAGTCACATTAAGTGACTGAACCAATACTATAAAATGAACACACCACAAAAAAATTAATGACACACATTAATTGTGTCCCACTTACTATACTATAGAACAGTAGAATCTAAAAGTTATTATGAGGAATATACATGTTACCTTACTATGAGGAAAAACTTGAGCCCAAATAAGGATGAAGGCCCGTATTCAGAGTACGAGACATATAACATATAAGGCCGCCGTTTAGCGATTTTTACTACTTTCAGACCGCATTAACGCAATCTACATAAGAAAAAGATACGTAGATTACATAAAAAAATACTAAACGCTAAACACTGGAGGTATATATTATACATCCGGTACTCTGAATACGGGCCAAAGAGCTTTATTACGGGCATTTAATTTATATTCCCGATAATAAAATTCCTCATTATTTGTGGTTAAATTATCCTTCATAACAGACCTTTATATTCACACTAGTAGTCATCTATATGCTCCCCATAATAAAGCTCTTTATTTCTCTTCAATTGTACTCAAATAATCTCTCATTATAGAACTTTAAATCATATAGAGGTAAATACAGAGGCCTATTATGGTGATAAATCAAGCACAATTATGAGTATATTGAATTTATAACATATGCAGTATAATCTATAACAAAGTCTTAGTCTCTTCCTTATTGTGATCAAATTATCCCCCATAATAATAATAGGACTTCATATCCCACCCTATATGTATATGATGTACAGCTCTATAATGGAAAGATTGGAAAGGCCAATTCTGGAGGATAATTTGAGCACAAACTTTATTATAGGGCCCCACTATGGGGGGTGGGATATAAGCAGCTATAAAGAGCTAGTTTATATGCCCTATCATACAGCTCCCTATTTCTAATTAATTGTAGTCATGTTATCCCCATAATGGGGCTCAAAATACTCCCTCCTTTCTTGCTGGTACTTTCCTGCGCTGCCTGCAGCTTCTCAAACAATGGCTTCCAGCTTAGCTCATGTCACACCTCTCTCCTAGCAGCTTACAGTGAGTTTACGCAGCCATAGACATAGACACTGCCTGGTCTGCAGCAGCAGAACTTTTTTTGTTGTTGCGGCCGCTCTACTAACTCTTGAAGAGATGAGGTCATACAGGTGTCAAGGACATAGTGGTGTCCTATCTGTCTGCTAATACAGCAACAAAAATTGAATGAGTGTACCAGCAGCCACCTATGCAGCCCCATATTGGTGGTTCCCCTAGGTACATGCCTCATTTGCCTAGTGAAAATACATCTCTAGTACTTTTATTTTACATTTAATAAAAAAAAAAAAGCTTAATTAATTCATTATTTGCATACCATATTCCACAAGTTTGCTGATTTTGGCCAACCTCATTGTGGACAGTTCCCTCTAGCAACAACTAGCTGGAACCAACTCACGTGTCGTTGATCTCTAGAGCAGTGTTTCCCTGCTTTCTACCATCATATGGAGGTCATCTTGTCCCTGGGTTTTTTCTGCTTATGTTGTTTTAGTTGTTTTTATATTTACTGGTCCTATATTTGTAATTCATTATTCTCTGCTATAAAATATTTTATTATTTACCTCTATTTTCAAACTCTTTGTGATACCAAGAAAGATAAGCACATTAACAGTGTGACATATTTTCATACAAATTTGAAACATCACCAACACCTGTTTTATTTGACGAGAGATCTGTCAAAATCACAACTTAGGGGTTGAAGATGGCAATTACAGAATTACGGTAGGCTAAATTTATGGATTTTAATATGCACATCTATGAGTTTTTTATATATATTCGTTTATTGTGTATTTTCTTCTAACATATTGAACATATGGTTTTATTACAACAGATTTTATGTGCATCACCAGAGCTTTAGTTATTACTATACTTTACATGTAACACCCACCTTTTACTGTTTTTGATACTATCTCCATGACTAATAACTCTTTCAGTTTCCCCTTTCCCAATTAGAATTTAGGCTTTCTGTACAATGCTCATTTTCCTTTTCTCTTATGATTTTGTTTGTTCTGCACTCTTCTTACTTTATTATATTTCATGCATAGGTCTGGATCCAGACTTAAGTAAGTTTATATAAAGTTTAAATATAAGACATGTAATCCAAAAATCAAATGTTAGGCATTGTGGGCTGGATCCAGACTTGAAATTAGTTACTCCTGGGCTAAACCATGTTGATTGCAGGGGGAGACAAGTTAATTGTATTTTTTGCATGCAGGGATATATCATTGAATTGCTTACTGCACACATATACTGACCAGCTTTACTATCACACTGTTATTTAGACTTGGGATAGGAAACATCACATCTCAACTCTAATACTGTTTGCAACAGATGAAATATGACTCCCCTGCAATCAACATGGTTTAGCCCAGGGATAACTAATTTCAAGCATTTACTTAAGTCTGGATCTAGCCCATAATGCCGAACATTTGATTTTTGGATTACATGTGTTATATTTAAACTTCATATACTAGTTTTTACAGATTATTTGGGAAGTTGTATGTATTAATAATAATAATTTCAACACACATTTCTTCCATAATGACTTAATATTTATAATTGTGTACTGATCTCTTTTAGAATATTTTTTTTTTACTTTTATTTTTAAAACTGTCTGCTAAAGAAATTTTTTTTTAAAGTAAAGCAGTCAAGTTTTACCACTTATTATATAATTTATCTTCTACTGCCCTCTGCTGGTTACTTCACAGAAATGATAAATAGGGTTAACCAGATACAGGAAGGTAGCATTTTTCAAAGAATTAAATTTCTTTGAACACAGGGGCTGTTATGGTTGCAGCGAACCAGAGTTTGGAGTCTAACTAGCAGCCTTCACTAGATCCCCTGATGGTGGGGATAGGCGTGGCTACTGACAACTAGCAGGTCACGGCCCCTGGACGCTGCTTCTGTGTAGCACTAAAACACCAACACCCAAAGATAGTATATGGTGAGAGCAACCACCCCTGAAATCAGGGATGGGATGGAATAAGAAGACCACAGTGGAAATGAAACCACACTAAAAATAGGCGGGATGGAAAATGCCAGAAATGGACAAACTAACACAGAGCAGAGACTGGGGCTAACACTCACAGAATCAGCAACAATCATCCACATTGGATAAGGGAGAAAGACATGTAAGTAACACTGAAGGATAGGCAGAGAAAAGGTTAGGGTTAGAGGCAGCAGGAGAGAGGCATGGGCAGGAACCAGGGAGGCAGGAGAGAACAAGGAACTGGGGCACTCTGCAATCAATACTAAATAGCACAAATGGCAGACCGAGCAGGAGAGAGCAGCCCAACTAACGCTATAACCACAAAAAACAAAAGAGAAGTCTGGCACTTCATACAAACATTATGGAACATTATGTGTCAGCACATACATAAAAAGGGCAGGAGTGTCTTAATACAGACCTCCTGAGTACACATATAGCAAATGGATAAGGACTCACCTACAGGAGGTGCCTTGACGCTGCGCAGGTGAGTTTAACCCAATATAGCTATATTGTGAACTAAACCTTCTTTTTATGTATGTGCTGACACATAGTGTTATATAATGTTTGTATGGAGTGCAGGGCCTCTCTTTTGTTCCTTGTAGTTGCACAGTGGTCACTTTGGTCCTTGGCTGCACCTCTCCATTTATATATATACATTTGCACGCATTTCATATATTTGAATTGAAGCGTGGCCTTGTGTTCTATAACCAGCAGCCATCTACTGAGTTCCTATAAAAAGGAGGCTGCTGACCAGTGATTGCTCAGCAACCTCCTCACCTACCATTCTGATTGGAACAGATCCTGGCTGCCTAGCAACAGCCAGAACACTTTATACACAGCATGTAAAGGAACATGTTTCCACCGGGGAGAACACATTTCTTCCCCTTACATGTGTGTCCAGTCTTTATTTCTGCCTCTTGCATGTGTGTCCAGCCAACATTTCTGCCCCTTGAATGTAGGGCTGACAGATGGACAGCCAGGATTTTTGTGCCTGACGATACCTTATCATCGCCCCACTGTTAATGCATGTCTGTAGCTCCTCACCTATATGTGACGTCACATAGGGGATAGAGCGCTGAGGATGTGTCCCGGGCCCCAACATTACTAGTGGCGTCTCTGCTTGTGTGCCCAGTCTCCATTTCTGCTTCTTGCATGTGTGTCCAGCCTGCTGGTGGGAAATCCTCCCATTTATTGGGACACCCCTTGCTGGGATCGATAATCGACCCAGTGTATGGCCAGCTTTAGTCTATGGAAGTGATTGCTTAAAGAAAAAAACTCAGTTTTGGGTGGAATTCTCTTATCTTTTCTCCATAAACATTGAATCCTCATCCAGCATACAGGGATACATCTATTATGCATGGTCAGCTGCAATGAAATAAATTATGTATAATGGATTGTCATTGTGAGGAAGTAAAATTTTTATGATATGTATAAGGTTACAATAACACACAAAAACCCATTTTAATTAATAAATTTATATGTTTCTTGAAACAATTTCGTAAAATATATGTTTAATGAATGATGTGCAATCAATATATGACATATAAGCTTATAATGGTTGGACAAGTGGTAGAAACAGTGTGAAAAAGACATTCTGCAAAGACGAGGCTGTGATCTATGTATTGGAACCTTGTATTAATCCCTAAGATAGATTCAGGGCACAGAAATGATTAAAAATGTATTTTGTATGAATATAACAAGGAAACACTATCATGTTATGCTGAATAGGCCATATACTAGAGTGATTGGACTAATCATCCAATTATCAGTAGATTAGACAGATAATTGCTGCAGAGTATATGCAAGATTTTTATTTTTTTGCTAATGTCTATAATACTGTCCTAAAATACTTGGGTCAGATAATTTTACTTTTTGTCATTCCTTATTGCTATAGCGGACCCAAGGTAAAAACAATTTGTGTAGTGTATGGGCATTTCAAGTGCACCCTGCACCTTTGCCTCCTTGCCAGAAATGCCCCATCTTGCTGACTCCATAAAAATCTGCACATTCAGTAGTAATAAAGTAATGAGTAGTAATAAAGAAGTGCATGGCTGCACTGCTGACATAGATGCAGAGCTTTCAGTACTTAATCACTTTTTTAGTGCTGTGCATACCGATAATTTCGGTATGATGGGGAAAGATGGAGAAACTCCAGTCAGGAGATGGAGGTGCCACACACACACTGATCTGTTCATTCCTGATCCCACTACTTGTCAGGAGAAATGCAGGCTGAGAGCATGGCCTGAACGCCAGTCAGTCACCTGCACAGGCCTCCTGACAATCATGCGAGTGTGATTCGCTGCTTCGATGATTTGTCTTCTGGCAGATGACTTTGCGGCTATGAAGCACCAACTGCTGTCACTTTTCGGCAGTCTGCCCTTAAAAGACATGGCTCCTATGATGGCATGGCTATGGTACAGCTATGGTACAGCCAAAATTAAGCTTTCGTTGTATCATTGTTGAAAACAGGCCCTTTGCACTGGTAACAACATTCCAAATCCCGTCGCTCATCCTCCTGAGACCCTGCAAGGTTCCTGGACTTATTATTACAGTGGGGTTTTAATATGGGATCTGATTTTTCAGCTTTTGGAAATCTGAATGTAGGGCACAGTTGACAACTCTCCTTGAATATCAGGGAGGCTTCCTGAAGAGTGATCTCCCTGACTAAATTGTTTGGCAACGTTGCGAGTCACCGCTCTGAACTACTGCTTTTAGAAATAGAGACAGCTGAAAGTTTCTTTTCACAATACTCTATAAATAGATTACATCTCAAGGCGCTGGGTCAACAGATATGTATTAATAAATAACTAGTTAAATAAATATAAAGTGCAAAAAAGTGATAAAATCTTAAAAATGCTTCAATAGTGATTTAAAAAAATTATAAATACTGCTGTAAAAATATGTAAATATTGATTCCTAGTAATAGATAGAGTGCAACAGTGACAAATAATTTATCCAAGTATCAGACTTTGAAACACTAGAGCCCCTAGTGCAGTGGTTCCCAAACTTTCTCAGGTCGAGGCACCCTTAGGGTCACCATATTTTTTTCAAGACACCCCTAAGACAAAAGTAGAATAGAATAAAATAGAAAATAGAAACATTCCATGGCACCCCAGTAAGAGCATCGCGGCACCCCACAGTTTGGGAATCATTGGCATAAGCCCACGCAAGAGAGGGGATTCCCCTCTCTTGTTCGTACTGCCAAACCCCCGCATGTATGAAAAGCATGGTCATTAGGAGCACCACGGAATTAGAAGCAGGAGCCTGTCAGCGTGTCAAGTACAGAAGAGGCCGAGGAGCGGAACACACCACTGGAGACGCCACTTCTTGAAACCGGAGGACAGTCTACAAGCAACTGGAGAAGATTCAACTCATCAAGCAACTCTTCCCATGATGATTACAGCAAACGGTGAGTGTCAAAAAAATGTTATTCTTTTTCTACACCACACAATACATCCAGATACATTTATCTGGTGGCCACCGGAGGTAAGTGCACACATTAGGGGGCATTATTAGTCAGGGAAAATTTTTATTTTACATACACACTTATAGTAATGTATAACTGTATGTTTTGTGCAGACAAATTTTTTTTTACATGCACCACACACAGCGCAGCATGTTTAGAAGTCTTACCATGCTGATGCTGCTATTACTACAAGGCTAAGCAATGCTTGAGCCTAGTAGTTCTATCAGCACAGAATGGCTAAGGCTTTCAAGCATGCTGCGCTTGGATTTTACATAAAGAAAGACATGACTGACAAGTGTTTTTCAGGTTCTTTGTGAGTCGCTTTCATTGAAAGCGCCCAACACAGCCAGCGAGCCTGCAAATTTGTTTTCAGTGATTTGCCGGCAATCTAAAGGCGATTTAGACAAATCGCCTTTAGTGAATCCGGTGATCTGTATGTTTTCAATGCCAAACATCTGGATGATTTTTGACCCGCGATGTTTGGTGAGTTGAATTTGCTAAAGGCAAAAGTCATGGGACTTTGCCTTTAGTGAATACGGTGATGACCAAATCGCCTCCTAACTCATGTGAGTTGAGGCGATTTGGCCAAAATCGTCTTTAGTAAATATACCCCTTTGTGTGAGAACTGATACATAAAGTGCAACAGTGGCAAAACAATTCAAATAAATTTGGAATCAATCCCTATGTACTGAATAATTGCAAGATCTGAAATCTCTCCACAATCCATAAAAAATTATAACTCCAGTCATAAAAGTTTATAGTGTACCTAATAATAGGTTAATAGTGTTTCTAACAATAAAAAAGCGGCACATAGAAATCCATATGATTATCCATATTTTGATCCTTTAAAAAAAACTAAAAGAACAGTGTGAAAATAAAATCCAATATCTTTACTTCACAAATAAATACAACAAGGAAAACAATAAAAAGGAGTAGCTGGAAAACTTCCATGAGACAAGAGTCCACTGACAGTATCGCTCTCACGCTCCTGGCGCGCTTAAAACAAGCCGGGGCAGCCCTGGATGGAAAGAGGCCACCAGGGAAAGCATGCAGAGTCGAGTGTCGGAAGTCCAGTGTTCTCCTGGGATCATTCGGCGACGTATTTCGGGAGGAACCCTTTTTCAAGCCATGCTTTCATTCTGTAGTCAGGGTTTTTATGTTCCGCCGGAAGCAGCTGATGGTGACATCATTCCTCAATATTTGGCCACAAACCGGAGTAGAGAAACTAATAGTGCTGCTTTCAAAATGCTTTTAACATTTAAATACCTTATACATAAATGATCTACATAAAGTGAGTATAAGTGATGGTGATGATTGAGAAACCAAAATAATTCTTCAAGGTAAATATTTAAAGTGACAGTGTGTCATTTAAAGTGACAGTACTCAATATTTCTTAAAGTGGCAGTGCTTAATACCACTTAAAGTGATAGTAGGGATATGACAAATGACATATAAAAATAGTTAATTTAAGGGAAACTTAAAATTGCTTATCTAGAGGAAAAAAGCTTGTTATAAAATCTTAAATAATCCAAATACCCATATATCCTCAAATTCCTTTTAATTCCATACATATTTAAAATTCCAATCTATTGGGAAAATACCTTTATAGAGGTAAGATAGGAACCACCCGGCATCCCTACTCACTCCAATAAATACAACCCTATCTGACGGGCTCCAAGCTAAAAAAAAAACCCAGGATTGTGTTTTCCTAAAACTCTAAAATTCCTAAACGAATAAAACTCCATAAAATAGAAAAAAGTGGTTAAAGAGTCTGCGCTTCCCTATACGCTGGGATCCTACAACCCCTAAGGGTCAACACCTATTAACCCTAAATATTTTCTTAAAACAGGAAAATATACATAGACAATTTTATATTTTAGGGGGAGAGTCCACATAAATGTTTTCAAGTCCTGTTAGGTGTCTGTTTTCTCCTTCCCTAAGTAAATCTTAGGGAGAGTTCTTACTTGTTCCATTTAAACATTAAGATGGATTAATGAACCAATCAGTCCTTTACTCACATCTGCTTCTTCTTATTGTGGAATAAAGTTCAGACTTTTTCTTTTCAATTTTCTCCTTCCCGTCCAATTTTCTTTCTCTAGATCATGGTATAAAAGTCCTTTCTTCCTTTCTTTTACCCTCGAAGAAATAGAATAAACACTTTGTGTAGTACTATTAACGGTCAATGCTTCTCTACGCAAGACAATTTCCCACTCACACTTTCAGTGTCTTGGATTTCAGGCTTTAATTAAGATCTTTCTCCGGGGTTCTGCCTCACTTTCCTTTATTCATCTATCACCTGTTACAGTTCGCCAAAGGGATTCTCACCAGGGGCCCGGAGTCTATGTCAGACACCAGGTGTTCACTAGAGCCTCTAGTGGTGAGGATAGTCTGGGCTGCTGGGCTGACAGGTCGTGCCCCCAGTTATCGTCCCAGAGGGGAACGGCAGCGTGGCTTAAGCTGACTGGAACCCAGGTAATCACAGAAACCCTTGCATACAGGATAACACGTTGACAATACAACTGCGCTCTCATAAACAGTAAGGTTTATTGATACAGATACTGGAACCCTTGTAAACAGTACAGAAGTAATGCTATATACACAGATATAAATAGCCAGATGTATATGGGAACCCACCAGCAGGGGAACCATGAGGAGAGTAACAATAGCCCTAGGTGTAATCAGGCTACCTCCTATACAGAGTAATAGGCTATAGTGTAACTGCACTACAAGTCCCAGGAGATACAACGGAATAGTACTGAGATGTAAAAGTACTAACAGGGGAGACAGATGACAAGTCTACCTAACACTGCAAGCTGGAATAACAGTGGAGCAAAGCTCTAACAATACACACTGAAGGTAACAAGGGTGAGACAGATGACAAGTCTACCTAGAATACACTGCAAGCTGGAATAACAGTGGAGCAAAGCTCTAACAGAGATGGTAACAAACCACTAGGTGAGACAGATGACAAGTCTACCTAGAATACACTGCAAGCTGGAATAACAGTGGAGCAAAGCTCTAACA
>WWET01000831.1:361853-378420 GCA_011038615.1 Limnodynastes dumerilii
AACAAAGTCAGTGGCAGACACACACAGCGAACACACTGGAGATGGAACTACACAGCGGTAATACAAGCTGGTGACACACAGCAACACACACACTGGAGATGAACTACACAGCGGAACAAGAGCTGGTGGCTAAACTCACTGCACGATGGCAAAAGCAGGAGATGCAAACACACGTGGCAGATAACAACACACGCCTGGCAGGCCGAGGCAATGTGAGATCTTAAACACACGCACTCACTCTTCCGGAGATGAAAGGAGACCGGGGCCTGTCCAGGGCTGAGGCCGCCCGCGGGAGTAGTGAACTACTCACGCCGCGCACCTCACCACACAGGGGGGTCAGACAAACACACAGGCAAGAGGATAACGAGAAGGCAAGGGGGTAACACCAGGAACAAGGGTAACGGAGAATGCAAAAGCAAACCAAGCAACAGAATGTCAGCGAGCAAGATTCAGGAACCAGACGCTATAACCGACAACTAGTAGCACACATCCTCCAATCAGCCAGGTGAGACTGACACACCTCTAGTGCTAATGCCTGACAGCTGGGGAAGGTGAAACCTAGCAACACAGCCTGCTACACAATGACAGAGGTTAACAGAGTGTAACATCACCTATATTCACCAAAGTCCACCGCCCTCAATAACAATAAATAAGAATCTTGTGTATTACCATTATATAGGGTTAAGACGTATTTAGAAAATAAGTATATTACTCACACATTATGTGTCTTGAGTTAATGCGTGGAATGTTTTCTTTTCAGGGTCCTCTAGTATCTTGTTCCTGTAGTATCTCCTCCGTCCCTCACGTGAAAGGTCCACACCTCGGGAGAGTCAGAACATAGTGCACCACCGTCCGTACAGGTAAGTATCCATACACCAAAGGTAATTTACTCACCCTTTCGATGTCTTGGGTTAAGGCTTTTTCACAATTTCTTTCTTTTCTTACTTAGACTCACTTTCCGGATATGTCACCCGACTCCTCGCCGACCAACTGTGGATCCTCCGGGACTTCGAACAATAGGTCCGTTTCCGACCTCCAACTCCCTTCCAAAAACAAGATAATCTTGAGAAAGGGAATAAAGGTGATAGAAGAATAAAGGAAAGTGAGGCAGAACCCCGGAGAAAGATCTTAATTAAAGCCTAAAATCCAAGACACTGAAAGTGTGAGTGGGAAATTGTCTTGTGTAGAGAAGCATTGACCGTTAATAGTACTACACAAAGTGTTTATTCTATTTCTTCGAGGGTAAAAGAAAGGAAGAAAGGACTTTTATACTGTGATCTAGAGAAAGAAAATTGGACAGGAAGGAGAAAATTGAAAAGAAAAAGTCTGAACTTTATTCCACAATAAGAAGAAGCAGATGTGAGTAAAGGACTGATTGGTTCATTAATCCACCTTAATGTTTAAGTGGAACAAGTAAGAATTCTCCCTAAGATTTACTTAGGGAAGGAGAAAACAGATAACTAACAGGACTTGAAAAAATGTATGTGGACTCTCCCCCTAAAATATAAAACTCTATAAAAGTCCATCTCACAAAACACCATGTAATATATCGAAAAATGTATTCCAAGTGCATCATCAGATTAAGTGTAAATTCTAATCCAGGAATCCGGACAAGGAGTGGTCCAATTGTCCCTAGTTCCCCTTTACTTACCTACAGTACTAGGTCTTCTCCCGAAATTTCTCACCGAAATACTGACCTGGCCCACCCTTTATCGCTTCCAAGATCCAATGAGATTGGGCCTTTACAGGGGGGTATGACCGTAGAATTTATTGAAGACTCAAAGGAACCATTTTACCTTAAATTCCTGGTCGAGTCCACTTGGTTGCATAGAATTGAAGGAAAGAATGGTTTGCATCTCTGTTTTGGCTAAAGATGAACTTTTATCATAAATTCGCCAGTTCTCCGATGCTTTTTTGATGCCACAAAATTTCTTGATATAGTTAACATTACTTTGATGGTGTGTTTTAAAGTGGGCCGCCATAGGGTATGACTCCAAACACTTATTATATTGTATATAATATATATTGTATAAATGCTCAAATTTTCAATGGTCTTGATGTACGGCCTATGAACATTCCACAATATAAATGCAATTTTTGGTATTGCAATTAATAAAACTGCTTATTGTCTCCTTAAAATTATTAGACGTGGAAGTAACCTCAGTTATTTTAGGAGGGCCTGCTACTTGTCTGCACATCCTACACTCTCCACATCTATAAAAACCCTTCGATTTTATATGGGAATCCTTCCTTTTATGCTGGAAAACACTTCTTACTAATCTATTCTTTAAATTAGGTGCTTTACGATATATGAATTGAGGTTTCTGTGTTATAAACGGTTGGAGTTCATTCAACATCCCCCTGCAAAATATGCCAATGTTGTTGAATAATTTTTTCGACATATTTGTATTGGCTGTTATATTGGGAAATGAAAGGAATAAAAGGGTTATCCTCAATGTTCCGTATTCTGGGTGTCAACAAAGTTTTTTTGTCTATCTGGTTTACCTCATAAATGTTTTGATCTAGGAAATCTTCTGTATATCCCTTACTGAGAAATTGTCTTTTCATTACTTGTGAATGATGTTGATATGTTTCCAAATCTGTACAATTTCTTTTCAACATCATAAACTGGCCCTTAAGTACGTTGTTCAGCCATCTTTTATGATGATTACTAGATGATGAATGAGTTGGTATCTGTACTCTTAATAAAATGTTGAGCTTTAAGTGAAATGACACACTGTCACCTTAAATATTTACCAAGAAGAATGATTTTGGTTTTTCAATCATCACCATCACTTTCACTCACTTTATGTAGATTATTTATGTATAAGGTATTTAAATGTTAAAAGCATTTTGAGAGCGGCACTATTAGCTTCTCTATTCCAGTTTGCGGCCAAATATTAAGGAATGACATCACCATCATCTTCTTCCGGCGGGACATAAAAATCCCGACTACAGAATGAATGAGCATGACTTGAAAAAGGGTTCCTCCCGAAACACATCGCCGAATGCTGCCAGGAGAATACTGGACTTCCAACACTCGACTCTGCATGCTTTCCCCGACGGCCTCCTTCCATTCAGTGCTGCCCGGGCTTTTTTTAAGCGCAACACTACAGCTACTTATCCATAATGGTCAAGCTTGGTCCCTGTGCCCACTTTGCCAACCTTTTCATGCTCAAAATGTTGTCGGGCAATGCAAAATGAATGTGTGTCAAGTGTAAGTGACCACTCTGTTGATTACAAGTGTAAAATGTATTGCCCAAGGCCATTTAACCCTTGCCAAACTACAGCTACTTACTCAAAATGGTCAAATATAGTGTCTGTGTCCACTTTACCACCCTATTTCATGCCCAAAACTCAGTTGCCCAATGCTAAATAATTGTGGGTCTACTGCGAGTGGACACTCTCTGTTGATTCCAGGTGTAATATTTGTTGCCCAAGGCCATTTAACCCCTGCAAAACTACAGCTACTTATTCAAAATGGTGAAATATAGTGTCTGTGCTCACTTCGCCACCCTATTTCATGCCCAAAATGTTATTGGACTATGAAAAATAAAATTAAAATGTGTGTAAGAGATCATTTTTTAAGTTTCTACAATGTTCACGTTTTTTGATTGTTTTAAAATAACATATAATGAATAAGAAGCTTGAGTCTGAATACGAAGTGAATAAAAAGCTGGCCGAATAAAAAGCCAACTTCAGCCTCATACTTTTCATACTGTTTCTTTGCAATAAAGTTTATTTGAAAAAATAACACGTCTCCCATAACCATTGTCGCGAGGCTTTGTTGGAAAATGACGTCATTTGTGGGTTCGTCAATGAGGAGGAGGTGGGCGGGGCCTTCGCCGGGTAACGGCCGTGGGTCGGTCAGTGGCCTAGTATCAAGCAGTGTGAGGGTCCCGGTTCCCGGAAGTTTTCCCGGCGAGGAGAGGAGGGGTAGCCATGGCCGGGCAGCAGTTCCAGTATGATGACAGTGGCAATACGTTTCTTTACTTCCTGACTTCATTCGTGGGTCTAATTGTCATCCCTGCCACATATTACCTGTGGCCCCGTGATCAGAACTCGGGTGAGTGCACAGGAGCAGCAGCAGCAGTAGTGGTGGTATGGGGAATGGGTCATGAAACTTAAAGGGCATCCTTATCGTTGTGTGACTATGCTATTGTATGTACGTGTGTGTGAGAGTGGGTTATTGAGTGTATTGGCCTCACCAGCACCTTGTACTGTAAATGTGATTAGCTCATGTGTTGGAGTGTAAGTTTTTGCCTACCTCCAATCTCACAGATATTCATACTAATACATAAAGTGCAATTATATATGTATGTTCTGACAACACTCTCTTACCGCTTAACTGTATTTGTTAATGTGTTTATTGTGATATATCTTAGTTATTAAAGACCCATATTTACATTCTTTGTTCTATGAACAAATAAAATCGACAGTGTTTCTCCATCCCTTAAATTAGAATGTTACATTCTCAATGTGTCCCGTGGTTTACACTACATAACTATGAAAAATTTAAATTGTTTTATATACAAGTGAAAGACCCCATAACCATGTTGATTCATGCATACATGATTATATGTGATTTCCTTGCAGCTCAGTTTTTTTTTAATCCTAGTTCTTCATCAGTAAACTTGGGGATTTTAAAAGATCAAATGATGCAATGTACTTAGACACCATAAATCATGATTGTTGCAGTATACACACTAACATGATATTGTTCCAGACAATATCTTTGGATTGGATTGGTGATTATATGAGCTGTAGTGGTGTACCCAATTTTGACATGGGAAATATATTAATTGTAAGTAAGCTATATGCATTAAGCAATCACCTGTTTCACTTGGTTGGGATAATAATTTGGCCACAAATAAGCATTTACATAGGTGACAATTACTCTATTATTGTTTTAGTTGTGTTGTCAGCAATTGCCTTATAGGTCTGATGGCCGTTTTATTCATTGACGTTTATAAAGTGTCCCAAGGTTTCAGCAGTGTCGTACATAGTAATAGAGACATGCAGTATAGACATTGAGGGCAAAATGTAACATATTAAAATGGCTAAGAAGGTAACAATATACTGGATTAACATGGTAATACATGTAGAAGGGATGGAGGAACAAAAAGCATTCCTCCAGAGCAAAGAGGCAGAAAGGTGAACACCATGTAGGGATAAAGATAGTTGCTGTTAGGCACCAAACAGGGCTGAAGTGGGGGGAGGAGAAGAAAACAGATAGGTCCCTTCCTGGGAGTGTACTGACTAAGGGGAGGGCAAACAGATGACAGGAAGAGAAGGGAAGACTTTGACAGCTGTTAAGAATGGTTGAGGGAGAGGGAGAATTAGATAGAGAACAGCGAGGTGTTAGGTGCTGGAGGGGGAGGCAAACATGAAAAGGTGTGTTTTAAGGGAGCACTTGAGGGCCTGTTAAAAAGGGGGAAAGTGTAGCAGCACAGGAAAAAATGTTATGCGTGAGGTGGTGATAAGAGATGTGGTTGAGTAATCAAAGAGAGTGAGAAGGATAGGTAGGGTGCAGTGGTGGAGGAGTATGCTGTTTAAGGGACGCTAAAGAGAGATCTGAAGTGGACAGGCAAGCCATTGCAGGGCTTTATATAAAGGAGAGGATGAGGTAGAGCAGCTAGAAAGGTTGAGCATGGATTGGAGGGGTTAGGATGGGTGAGGGGAAGACTGGGGAGGAGGTTGCAGCAGTTTAGGTGGATATAGGTGCATCAGTGGATAGGAAGGGTCTGATGCGTGCTATATTGTGGAGTTGAAAGCTACAGGAGTGAGAGAGAACATGGAAGTGAGGGGTGATAGAGAGAGGAATCAAGGATAACACCCAGACATTGGGCTTGAGCAGAGGAGACAGTGATTTTACCAATAAGGATTGAGAGGATGGGGGGAAGGTAAAACAATAGGTTTAGTCTTGGCCATATTAAGTTTGAGGAAATGGTGGGCCATCCAAGATGAGATGGCTTTTAGGCAACCAGAGACCTTATATAGGAGAGAGGGTTGAGGTTAGGGTAAGACAGGTAAATTTGGGTTTCATTAATGTAGAAGTGGTAATTGAACCCGAAGGAGCTACTGAGGTTGGCCAGAGAGGTCTTGAGGGAAAAGAGGAGAGGGCTAAGGACAAATTCTTGAGAGAAGGAAGTAAGGAGGAGCCACATAAGGAATGATCTGTAAGATGTTGGTAAAATCAGGAGAGTGCGGTGTCGATGAGGCCAAAGGAGTTGTGGGACTGGAATAGGAGTGTGTGATCAACTGTGTCAATCAACCAACCAACAGATCAAAGAGGAAAAGGGTGAAATAGAGCTTGTGGATTTAGCAGAAAGTAGATAATTGGTTACTCTGGTAAAGGTGCACAGTGGAGCGGAGGGAAAGGAACCCAGTTTGGGGGAGGAGGGAGATAAACGGTGACCTGCTTTATGAGATTTGCTTTTTAAAGAATGGGGGAAGCAATTACATTTTTAAAGGATGAGGAGAAAATACCAGAAAAGAAGGATATGTTTGAAGAGGTGGACTACATGGGAGCAGGGAATGGGGGATAGAGGTTTGAAGAGATGTAAGGGATAGGGTCTAGGGGGCAGGTGAAAGGATAGAAATAGTGGACTTTTTCACCTGAAAAATACTAGGCTTGGTCTTGGTTTTGGTGGAAACGCAGGAGGCAAATTCAGAAGCTGAGAGAGAGAGAGAGTTGGATGGCAGGAAAGGAGGGTGGGGAAGAAGAGAGTAGTAACACATTTGTGCTGTGTGAGAACTATTGGTCTGGTTTAGAGAAGTGATGTCAGAACAAGTTGTGTGACATGATCTATGCTTCCTGGAAATTACCCTGTTGTTACAGACATGAAGTATTATTACCTGTGCATTGGTTTCTAGCTTACAGTATTTTGTAAGTGCTGTTTTCTATTGTTCATATCTGTAAATGTATTTTACATTGGGCATTTAGTTTATTAAATATATGCTGCACAAATCCTGCAGTTAATAGTAATATAGCACTATAGCTAATGGTGTTGAAAGTTATTGGTTTCAGTGTCTTGTTGAAGCATTTGGTGATAAATCATTTTCCATTTTTTATTTCTTTCAAGCATACAAATAAGCCCTGTTTTGGTTATGATAAGATGGAGACGGGGCTAGATCCAGAATTAAGAATATAAAATGACTTACGCATGTTATGTACGTAAGTTAGACGAATAGGCACTGCACATTTGCAGTACCTATAACTTCCACAGTGGAATGTAGACACCAGAAGATGCGTTCTATGCAGAATTCAAACTCTGCACATGGGGCTGGCCCACTTACCATGCATGGTGGAAGGGCATTTGCAATTGAATTGCACAGTAAGGGCTTTGCTGAATCCTTACGTACAATTTAGTATTCACGACACGCAAGGGTTTCTTTTCAGAATACCTAAGGTAGGGTCTCCTGCGTGTAGAATGTTGGATACCAAACTCCTTATGTTAGTCTCTGCAACAGAGGTTACTGTACAGATTTACCCCTTAACTCTGGATCAGACCCAGAAAGAAGTAGTGGTCTACAATATGTACAAGACATCGTAGAACTCTTGATATAATTACTATCTATTATTTACATTAGTAGAATATTTCTTTTCTGAAAAAGCCTTCAATTTTCTGATGTATGACCACTGGTTATCCGCCAGCTTGGTGTAATATGTGGCTGTTATATTTTCCTTCGGCATCCTGCTGTTATGTGGCAAGTACTGCTACCAATGATGCATCATTAAAAGAGGAGCCAAAATGGAAACAGCAATGACAGTTAAATTTAGTGGGCCAAACAGCTGAAGTTACACATGTTCAGTATCCTATCCAGTTCATATCACTTTTAAACCTGCATGTATATGTTTTGTCAAATTATTCTGATTTGAACGTCACACAGCACCACTTTTGAGATTGATGGTTGGAAGAGTGTGTACGGTGAGGTGATTGCTTAAACAGATTAAAGTTGGAGTTCTGCTGTAAAATTGGACAAGTGCACAAGTGTGTATCATGGATTGGGTGTTCTATCTGCAATATTGGTCTGCTGCAGGTCACTCTGGACTGGAGCTGGATCTGGAGAGGTTTTGACAAGTGTGTGCCCAGCTTTACTATCTCTTATTTCTGCTCTCTGGCTATTTCAGCTTTAAACAGTCCCAGTAAAGAAACAAATAAAAAGCAAAAATATATTACTACAAATCCATAAACTCAATTGAATATTCCTATAAAGCCGAAACAGTTCATAATATTTAATGCAAGCCCATATTTTGACTTTTTGTGCCTCATTTGATCAGCAGTTATTTTTGACCCACCACAATGTGACTATTCTTAAATAAGACATGTTTCTGCTTGTTACTACCCCAGTGTTTGGAAGTGATAGCAGATGTCTTATGTCAGACTTTTCCCATTCCATTTTGTGTAGTCATGAAGTAAATATTTGGTAAAAAAAATTTCCTCTTCTTTGCATTAGTTAGCTGTAATCATTACAACAGTTGTTGATCAGTATTTTTATATTAAATACATTTGCCTGATGCCACACACAGTTTCTGCTTACCTTCTCATTCATATACGTTTTTTTTAATTGCTGTATGATTAAGTAAACATGGAAATGTGAAAAGGGAATATGGTAAAATAGAACAACAAATCTTGATAAGATAACAGTAAGCAGCATGACAATTTAAACAATACACTATTGTTAAACCTTCATATACTTAATGTAATCCTAAAATTCAGTCAGAGGTTTTGCCACTTGTTGTTTTTTTAATATCTAACAGCCTGCACAGAATATGTTCACAATTATTAGGAGTTGTGGCCTCTTTCATGTCTGTCACCAGAAGCTATGTTGACGGTGCTTTTATTGTAAACAAAACATCCGAATATGAATGAATTTTAGAACGTATTTGTCAGGGTCATTTACTACGTCAGTGTTTGGTGTAGAAATAAACACCGTAACCTTGTACTGAAATAAGATACTACTTTGGAAGCGTGGCCTTTTCTCTCCTGTTTAGGAACATCATAATGGTATTAAGTTGTCCATGGATTTTTCAAAACTTCGTGATGTGTACAAAAAGTTAAATATCAGGTGTTATTTTACCTTGAATAAACAATACCACTGACGTGGTTTAGACCTTGTGCAAACAACCTTTGAAAACCTATTGTTTTGGTTTTATTTAAATAATGTTTACTGGTAGCACTGACTTTAATAGTTGTTTATTTCACAAACCATTCACTTTTATATATTGTATACTATTATTTTCAGCTTTTTTTTTTACATTTTTATATAATGTTTTAAATAATTATTTTCTCCCTGTATCTTTAGAACAAGTTCGACTGAAAAACATACGTAATGTATATAGAAGCTGTTTATGGTATCAGTTGAAGTCTATAAAGCCACAGCAAAATATAATTCCAACTGTAAAGTGAGTGAAGCATTTTATTTCTTTATTATGCATTCGTGTGTGTAATATATATAATATATGTATGTGTTTCATATAGTATAATAAGCCTACCTGCTCAAATGCTTAGTTCTTGGCCTATTCTCGATCAGAGGCTAACATACGAAATTTGCAATCCTATATTCCATATATGCAAGGGCAGTACACATCCTCCTGCATGCAGAACCCTACCTTAATGTCTGCATGTGGAAAGTATCATAGGCAAGGACAAGCACTTTCTTTATGATCTGCATGCGTCCCCTGTCCATCCTGTGTATAACGTTCACACGGTGGCTTGCCCTGCCTCTCCGTTGGAGACATACTGATGTGTAAGTATCTTTTTGGCCTGTGCACAGTGCGCTTGGTCAACTGATTTATTAATTTTGGATCTGATCCTTAATGTACAGGTTAATATCACTGTACTAAGGTTTCCAAGGAAATACCTGTTAACTGATGATATTTTCCTAACAACAACTGCATTTTGCTGCTGTTGGTTAATTTTAATTGTTACATTTTTTTTTTTTTAAATAAAATAAATGTCAAGAGTTTCTTTTGGAAGATATCCTATTCTATGTATGTTATTCTCAGGTACTCCAGTACAATTCCATATACTACCATTGACATGGGGCCTGATCCAGACCTACGCTCGCGAGCGATCTTACACTGGTCGTAAGCGTAAAATCGGCAGAAAAAACGCACTGCACATGTGCAGAGTGACAAGTTCCGGTCGTACCAAAGACATTTTCGTAGCAGCGATTCAGGCGTCCGTATTCTTTGCGTATTTTCCGACGATGGGGCGTGTTTATATTACGAAGTTAGTACGGACGCTGGAGTTAGGGATTGTAGGCGGGGGGAGCCATTTAAATTGTACAGTATGGGCGTGCTTAGCCCTTAAATTGTACAGTATGGGCGTACTTAGCCCTCTACGATCAGCGCGTCACTACGAAAATTCGTACTGACGCCGGGAAAAGTTAGGGTAGGGTTCAGCCGACGTACGGAGGTAAAGGTAAGGGGAGTGTCATGGGAGTGAAAGTTTGTACTCTGAAGCGGTAATACGCTCCGCTCTCATGCGTAGGTCTGGATCAGGCCCATGGAAACTAACTTATTGTTATTTTTGTGCTTGCTAAGTGTTAATACAGCATTTATTATGCTGAAATATCAGATGTATAATTTACAGTAACTGACTTTAACTGGAAGAAATGTTAAACGTATGTCTGTTTTTAAATTTTAATATATTTTTCCCATGTATATTTTAACAGGAAAACTGCGTTGCTGATTGGATGGGCATTATTTCTTTTTCTTGCCTATAAAGTTTCTAAAACAGATAAAGAATATCAAGAATACAATCCATATGAAGTGTTAGGTTTAGATCCGGTAAGTGATACAATTCCTCAGTGAGGCTCAGATGAAAATTCTTTATAAGCTAGACAAGCCAAGGGCAACACTTGACTCTCCAGGAGTTGTGAAACTGTATCACTCAACACACTCTAACAGCATAGATATAGGTGTTAGTTGGTAAATTTATGCCTGCACCAAACTAACCCATGGAATGTTAAATCATACATAGCTATTTTACTGCAGGGTTGTTAATGTTTTGACTCTTATTTTAGAGTCAAGTAAAATGCTGTTATCTCCATCTTTATGTGCATGTTCTAGTGAGAGTTACAGATCTAGTGCCGGATCCAGAACGAATAACGTCAGGAGACTTATGTATGCTGCTTATGTAAATCTAGTAGCCTGGGCTGCTCATGTGCAGTACATTGCATCCGTCAATGCAGAATTTCATGCAGAGGGCTGGTCCCCTTACCATGCGTTCGAGATGGTAGGTTAGATCACGTATTCTGCACGTACAGATATACGTTTGGAATACTTAAGGTAGGGTCCTGGGCACGGGATTCCCTTCCGCAGGGGGAGTGCACTGTTCTCCTGCATGTGGAAGCGAGTATTCCAAATGCCGTACACTAGCCTCCTTTGCTGAAGCTAACATACTAGCATATTCTGTAAGTCTGGACACAGTCCTTAGTGGGTGGAGCAGTGTAGGCCCCTTCATATTTCAACCACCCTGACTGTATAAATATACCATTTGAGTTTCTTATGCTACAAATAGAAGTATATTTAACAGATAAGAACCACAAGATCATAGTTAAAATTGAAACTATGGACATCTTCTTAACTAGGGACCCAATCTATTTAATTCTGTTGCTTTACAAGATTTTATTTAGCAATTATTACATAATAGGTAACTGTCATAATTGTTGTTACTGGGAAAATATGTAACTCTGTTCTCATTTAAAGGGATCAACTGTGTCAGAAATTAAGAAACAGTACCGTCTCCTTTCTCTGAAATTCCATCCTGATAAAGGCGGAGATGAAGTCATGTTCATGAGGATAGCAAAGGCTTATGCAGCGTAAGTATTTCATTCCACTGTTGTTCAAACTTTGTTGTTTTGAGCCTGTATCGTCATTAAATATTTTTTATATACCCTTCTTACTGTTGATGGTATGTACATCAGTCAGCCAAAATATTAAAAACCACTGACAGGTGAAGGGAATAACTTGACACCATTGGCACCTGTCAAGTGGTGCAATATATTAGACAGAAATTCAGTTCTTATTTGCTGGAAAGCAGGAAAAATAGGTAAGAATAAGGATCTGAGGTACTTTGACAAGTGTCAAATTCTTATTGCAAGATTACTGTATCAGAGCATCTCCAAAACAGCAGAACTTGTGGGTTGTTCCTGGTTGGTGTGGTTACTTCCTACCAAAAATGGTCCAAGGAAAAGCAACACTTGTACCAACAACATGGTCATGGGCTCCCAAGGTTCATCTGATGTATGTGGGGACCGATGACTAGCCCCTCTGGTCGAATCCAAAATTGATGAAAAGTTGGCTATGCTGGCTCTGATAAATATTGAATTGCAACTTGCTGTGTAGTCACGGACCTGTCAGTGTCCATTTTTACCGTCAAAAGTGTCTACAATGAGCTTGTCCGAACTGGACAATGAAGCCATGGAAGAAGATGGCCTAGTCTAATGAACCACTTTCTTCTATATCATGGAAGGCCAGTTGAGTGTTTATGGATTACCTGTGGAAGAGCTGGACCCAGGTTGCACTATGAGTTGAAGGCAGGTTGTAGCAGTTAAATGCGGTATGATGCACTGGGCAATGGTCTTTTGGGAAACTTTGGATTCTGGCAAATATATGGATGTTATTTTGATGTGTCGCCTACCTAAACGTTGTTGCAGACCAAACACACACCTTTATTCCAACAATATTCCCTAATGGCAGCTTCTTTAAGCAGAATATTGCACCCTCTCTTACTGCAAAAAATAGTGAAGGATTTGCTTGAGGAATATAACAAATCCTTCAAGGCTCTTGGCCTTCAAATTTCCCATTTCGATCAGGTCGTGCATCTGTTTGATACGCAGGGGGAAAAAAAAGCCATGGTGACACCACCTCTCAACTTAAAGGACATCTTTGTGCCAGATACCACTAGGACACCGTCAGGCGGATTGTGGAGACCATGGCTCAGGGCTGTTTTTATGGCACAAGGGGAGACTTACATAATATTAAACAGGTAGTTTTAATGTTTTGGCTGATTGGTGTATAATGTTTCTAAAGCTCAGTGTTATCAATAATGATCTGTTTGCTGACAAACCCAAACAGATTGTTGTTGGTGCTTTAATGAAAATGCTGGAAGCAGTTAATGCTCCACAAATAAGACCAAATCGTTTTTTTTCACGTGGAACAGAACAGTTGGGAAACATTTACCCAGACAAAATGAAATAGATCTGTAGCAGAAAATGTAATGAGCAGTTAGTACATGGCAGAAAAATAAGTTTTTTGGCCAGTCATGGAAACTTAGTAGTGAAGTATGATAAATGAAATAGATTGATAAAGCTAGCTATTCAAAATGAAGTGACCCACTGATTTATAGTTTCAGTTGTCCTCTTCAGACAGGACAAGCACTGTCAATGTACCACTGAGCATTTTCTAATATTTTGGTGTTGGCATAAGAAGGTGGATAATTTTCATATTTTTCAATATGTGTTTAAGCAAGATAAATATTTACCACAGTTCATTTAAGTTACTATTATTCCAGCTCTGCATTCAGTAGAATGTTATAATGCTGAATAATTTTATAGCATTTTAATGTATCCTGCTTGTTTTTAGCTTAACAGATGAACAGTCCAGAAAGAATTGGGAAGAATTTGGAAACCCTGATGGCCCACAAGGTAAGCAACTATATTACTTTTAAGATATAGGTCTGGATCCAGATTTAGAATTTTCTCAGCTTCTGTGTGTTTGAATCAGATTGCGACCACCTCTTCATATTACGCACCCGTGCAAATTCACAATACATTGCAGTGCATTCTGATCCATCCAGACTTGGAAAAATGACACTTCCTATAGAAGGGCTGGCTTAAGCCACAAGGGGACATCATTAGTCTAATTACAATACTTCTGCAAATTTCTGTGTGCTTGTGCCGGATCCTCAACTACAGCTGTCTTGCACACACGGCCGTAATTTGCTGAAAGATAGCTTATTCGTGTGCGTAGTAACTATTGTACGTAATCTACGTAACGTTTCGGTACATAGTTTGCGTATATGCGGTCTTTCAAAGCTTGAGGTATGCCTTCACTATTTTTATACATGGGAGTAATTCTAATATAAATTCAGAGATGTCTCTTGAGTGAGATACAGAGCTGAGTCTATCCAAATTAGTTACTTGGTTATCCGATCAACAATATTAAAAGCATTGATCCAAACCATGCTGCCTGAAGAGATAAAAGATACGGTTATATAATATAAATTAAGCTAGTTGCTCCTCTTACGTGATCTATTATTTTTCTACGGCTTAAGATGAGGTAAAGAGGGTCTGGTATGGTAATTATTAGAGCAGTCTTTCATTTATTTTCTTTTGGAAAGAAAAGAGGTTGGATTGCTATTGATTTAAAGTACCTAAAAAAAAATGAAGATATGATTTTCTCTTGTTTCTTTTTTTTTAAAGCTACAAACTTTGGCATTGCACTGCCTGCCTGGATTGTGGACCAAAAAAATTCTATGCTGGTAAGTTAGTACAGTTTATTGGTTAAGTGTATCTCAAAAATGCACACAAAGTGGAAACGCCACTACAAATACACACATCACACAGAAATGTTGCATATAAAGATTACCATAAGTCCGTATTGATAATGTTTCTTAATATTCCTCTGTTTAAATATCGGCAAAAAGTTATATAGAGGTAACTCACAGTCTTGTTGTGCGGTTAGTTTGAAAGGTTTAACTAACGGAGGATTACTTTTGAGTACTTTCTCTGTGTTGAACAAAATCCTGCTTCTCCACGTGTTTGCTTTGTGTCGGTTCCCTTGATGTGGTCCGGTATATTAACCTTTGTGCCCCCTTGGGGATACTATTGTATGCCAGATGCCCGGTAAAAGGAAAAACAGAAAGCACCGCAATAGTGCAAAATAATTTATTTCAATTCAAGTAAAACACAGCAGAATACTCACAAGGGGAGTCTGAAGACACAAGGTCTTCTAAAATCGCATTTAATTGTAAGGTCTTTAGACACTTCAAACGCGTTTCAATCCTCACGGATATTTCTCAAGGCTTTTACATACTCTCCTATGGGACATCCTTTATGGTCTCATAGCTCCTCCTCTATACCTTTGAAATTGGTTTTAATTACTTTTCTATTGTTTTGCCTTATATTGTTATATATCGGGTCATCTTTATCTTCACAATCAAGAGGGACATATACAATCTTATATTGAACGGCACTAACATATTTAAACTTGATAACAGTATATCTTTTCTATATATTCTTGTTTTAAAACGTGCAGTTTTATCCTGTACATTAAGTTGTATACTAGTATATATAAATATAATAAGGAAATATTTGTAAATATAATAAGAATTATGATAAACGTTTCACAAAGTCTTTGTACTGGAACATAATCTATTCTCTAAACATTTTTTTAAAATACATATAAATAGTATATAAAAATACAAATATAAATATACTAAAAGTAACACAAGAAAATTTCATAAAAACCACTTTAACTCGAAATACGAGTTAAGGCCTGGTTCTAAAGTTTTCATTTTAAAAATCCACTCCATTACTTTTTTTAGCTAAAAGTTCTGTAATATTGCACTCTCTCCATTTTGTTTGAACTTTTTCTATTCCTATCATCTTTGTTATGGATTTATAGGACCATTGGTGTTCTGTTATAAAGTGGGCAGATACTGAATGATTTTTATAAGCATTTTTTATATTTCGTAGGTGTTCTGCCCACCTTATTTTAAATGCCCGAGAGGTGCGTCCAATGTATTGTTTTAAACATTAGCATTCAATTAGATGAATGGCATTTGGACTATGACAGGTTATAAAATCTTTAATTTTATATTTTTCTTTTGTTTGGGTGGATTTGAATTCAATGGTTTTAGATTCTTGTGTTGTATGGGTCCTGGAACCCAATTGTTTTATTTTTTTGTATTGTACTTTCTTTTTTCAAAGCGCTTTTAGTGATAATATCACCTATGTTTGGGGCATTTTTGTAGACAAATCTTGGGGTATCCATTATATAATCTTTTAATATGGGGTCTTCCATTAAAAGACCCCAATGTGTTAAATCTTTTCCACTTTGCACTTGTCAATGTATTGTGTGGTCATTTTTATTTCCTGATCGTTTTTATTTTCTTGCTTTTGTATTCTTTGTAGTAGGATCTTTCTGTCCATCTTTTTAACAACTTCTATTTCTTTTGTTAATTTTTGTTGGTCATATCCCTTTTTTACAAACAATTTTCATTGCACTGACTTGTGTATTAAAATCATCCAAATGTATGCAATTTCTCCTTATGCGTTTGAACTCATTTTTGGGAACGTTGGACAACCAATTATTATGATGGCAACTCTTTTGTTCTATATATGAGTTGCTATCAGTTGGCTGATATTAAATGTCAATTTTACATTTTTCATTTTGATTTAAAAACACACAGAAATCATGTAATGCACTTTCTGACCATATAATATCTCACCCAGCTTTGTATGTATTTTGAGATAGATTTAAGCACATAACTGACTATTGTGAACACATAAGGGTTAAAAGCTGCCTAGTGAAATACAAAAAGCGCTGTTA
>WWET01000831.1:378455-390507 GCA_011038615.1 Limnodynastes dumerilii
ACATTGTTGCTATTGGTTAAGTGTGTCTATTTTCAGTAGGTTTGCAAGCAAAGTATGATTAGTAAAGCTGTTGAGCTTACTCTTTAAAACCTAATACCATATATGTTTGTGCTATATGTGACCATATGCTCTTGTTCTAGGTTTTGCTTGTGTATGGGCTCGCCTTTATGGTTATCCTGCCTGTTGTTGTGGTAAGTGATTTATAGCTACACAATCATGTAGATACTCATATAAGCTTGACTGCAAAGCCATGCGTAAACATATCCTTTCTAAGACGTGTGATACATATAGGGTATGAATCTATTCTCTGCAATGTTTCTGTCCTATTGGGCGCCATGTGAACATCGCACCCATTATGACAGGGGAACATACCCCAGAAACATAATAAGACTTGAAATACCACCTGCACTACATTTCACAGCAAGCCCTGTTACCATTAAACAGTTAAACATGCTGGTGTATGGAGTACTACAAGCACCAGCATGCTCAACCTTCTGCAGGGAACACTACAGCTTTTAGTATGCAAGGACCGTTCTAATATTATAAATAAATAATAATCTCATTCTCGCGTCATCTCGACAAGTTTTTTCTTTCTTTCTGCAAGCCTTAAAAAATGTAGATATTTCATTATTTATCATATTGTGTCTCCCAAGCTGGCCTGGGAGCTTATAAATACAGCCTCTGGCCAGCAGAGATTCAGTGTTGCAACAAAGATCTGAGAGATCAGACCTGTATTTGGCATTAGTTAAGGGTTAAGTTTTATAAATATCTTTTTTTTATGGCAGCCTTGTCTTGCTGTGACCTGTAGTGCAGGGGGTATTTTTAAGTTTTATTTTTATTATTTAATTTATTTATAACAAGAAGGCACTATGTTATAGTGGGGACACTACAGGTTGCAGCAAGCCTATGTGTCAGGGCATGCTGGCACTAATGGTTCTTCAAATGCCAGCATATGTCAGCCATAGGCATACTGGCTTTTGGAGTACTATAAATATCTTTTTTATGGCAGCCTGGTCTTGCTGCGACCTGTAGTGCAGGGGGTATTTTTAAGTTTGAATGTTTCTTATTTTTCAAATTTTTTACTAGGTATTTGTGGCCATGTTGGACACGCAAATATCTAAAATACAACATTGCCCGCATTGCGCAGTGCCTGCTTACTCTGATGTGGGCTGTTTTAGACTGCCAATTGATCCTGTCTTATTGGGCCCAATAGAACCGCAACATCGGAGACATTTCAATCAGGGTCTTAGAATTTGATGGCATTTGTTAGATCTAGACAAACCAGAATGTTCTGAATAATGTTTTATGGCCTAGTTTGTTACCATTGTAATTTTTGTAATCCATAATATTAAAAAATGTTCTAAATTTTTTTATATTTCTATGTTTTGTGTCTCCTGTTATGTTATAGAGAGATATAAAATAGGCTATACACAGCACTGTATTGATTGTAGTTGTTTTTCTAGGGCTCTTGGTGGTATAAATCAATCCGTTATAGTGGAGATCAGATTCTTATTCGCACTACTCAGATCTACACATATTTTGTGTACAAGACCCGGAACATGGATATGAAACGTAAGTATAGTTAAATGTGGGATGTGGTTGCTGGTCCAGCCGGCCGTATTTCAACAATGATACAGGATCCAGCTGAATTACGTCCGTATCATTGCACATAGAAAATTGCTATAGCGGGCAGGTACCTATTTTGACCCATTCCCAGTAGCAACAGGTTGCAGTTGCCTGAGTTAAGGGTTATCCCTCAAGAAGGGAGGGTTAGTGTTATGGTTTAAGGGGAAGGTTAGGGTTAACTTATGGGACATTGAGGGTTTGGGTTTGAGCTTAAAGAAGGAAAAGCAGTGGTCGAAGTGGACATTTAGAAGTATGAAAATATAGAAATAATAGAAGTGAATGGAGAGTTATAACATTTCAATAAAATCCATGGGAGAAGCGACTGTATGGCATAACCCCGTATACCCCCTCACTTCCGGCCCAGAGAGAGAGGTTAGGAATAAGGCTGAAGGCGAGCTACCGCAACCACACACCTGTTAATGTGGAGGGTGCATGAATGGTTTTCCCAATATTCTTCCTAGGAACTAAACTTAGTCTCCAATTTGTGCTTATATCATCCCTTTATTGGAACACTTGGGGTATATGTTAAAAAGGTTTAGTTTGCAGAATCGCCATTTTTACAGTCTGTCAGCCTTAAAAAACCCCAAAAATTGGTAATCTAAAAATACATTCAGAGCTATAGTTTTCACTTTAGTTATTCCTTGATGCCATTTACCACAATTCCTCAGGAATAGTATTCAACAGCCATTTCAAATACACATATATTTCACTTTCTTGAGTCCTTTTGAAAGTCAAATATAGATAATTACTAGAAGTTGCTCAAGAACTGCAGTGCAGAAACTATATGACCAGACATTGATTACAGCCTAAACCTATTGCCAGAAATCAATCCAGCAAGGCACTCATTTCAGTAATAAATATATCTTTCTTCTAACAAATCGTCTTTATAAGTGTATTGAGGCTGTTGGATAGCATAATTGCAGCGGTTACATACTTTAGACATAATAATACAAAGACTTTGTAAAGCTGCCTTATATCTTGCTATAAGCAACCTACTAGCTCACTAGTAATACATTTACACATCTGAAATAGATTAGTGGGTTCTGTTGAACAACAGTGCATTACTAATGTGAAGTATGTACGCAGTCCCCATGGTCTGTCCAGTGATTCTGCATCTTCCTGGTCTATGAAGCCATGCATATTTAAAGAATAGTTTGAACACGATTCAAGCTGAAGAAAGCTTTAAGGGGCAGATAAGCATGTATCCGCACCTATCTTAAAGATTCCTCTCCCTTGGCCGTGGCACGCCTCTTTTTAATGCCTAAAGTACGTGCGGTCTTTAAAGATGCTTAGTAGCACATTTCTTATTTCTACGCACTTAAGAAGCACAAGCGTCTTAAGTGTGAATGCGGCCCAGGGTTAATAGAGATGAAATTCACAGTTCTTGCCTTATCAGTGAGTTTGTACGAATCATCGTGCTCCTCAGGACATAAAATCTTATGGTAATGTTGTATAGCGCATCTTGTGAAAATAAATGTGTAACCACCTTAAAGATTATTCCAGCAGATCTATTTGGGATTGAAGATGTAATTGGTATGTTGCTGTGATCAGTCATAATGTATGTGTTTCTGTGAATCTTTTAGGTCTTATTATGGTGTTGGCTGGGGCATCAGAGTTTGATCCACAATATAATAAAGATGCAACAAGCAGGCCAGCAGATAATATACAGATTCCCCAGGTACCAGACTTTTTTCTTTTTCGCAGCATTCACTTTAGTCCATATTGCAATATGTGTTTAGTTGTTCTAACAAGCATGTGGTTTTCTTTAGTTAATAAGAGAAATTGGTAGCATTAATCTGAAGAAAAATGAGCCTCCACTAACCTGTCCCTACAGCCTTAAGGCAAGAGTGCTTTTACTGGCCCATCTCTCAAGGATGCAAATACCAGAGACGCTAAAAGAAGGTGAAATATTTCTTTTACGCTTTCATTTTTAGATAGTCTCCACCAGCTTATCTAGTTTGTACTTTGCTCATCATGTTTTTTGTTCTACAGATCAGCAGTTTATTTTAAAGAAATGCCCTGCTTTGCTCCAAGAAATGGTTAATGTGATATGCCAGCTGATAATCATGGCTCGTAGTCGAGAAGGTAAGATATCATTGCTGCTTAAATGCCACACGGAACTGTCTGTCAAATATCTTTGAATTATATAATGTGCAAGTGTCACTTAACCTCTAAATGGAGGTTTAAAAAAACCTGCGGGGAGCTAACTTTAACATGACATTGTACGTTTTGGAGGCAAATTGATCTCTCAGACGATAAATCTGAATGTGTGGTCTGTAACAGTGGTAATGTCAGTAACTATGGGCAGGTTGCAGGTTTAAGATGCTGGATCACTGCTAGATCCAGTCTTCGTTACAGGGGAGGGGAGGGCACTCCCCTTGCTCTTATGAATTTTCAATCCATGACCCCTACCTTTAAAACGTCTAAGCTATCTTTTAGTAAGTCTAGATCTGGTCCTATGTTTACCCGTTAGCCACTTGTATTTTGGTATACAATAAGAGGGAACACCTATACTGTAAATTGAATAAACCTGATCAGTCACTCCGTCATAAGTGTCGTTGCTCTAAAGGCTATATGTATCAGAATGTGTTCATATTGTTTAGCACGTATTCCCACGTATACATAGTATGAAAATGTGTCCACAATTGTTTGAAACCGAGGTTGGGGGTATTCACAAGTTTGTATCAGGCCATATATGCTTTGTTATAGATTACACCTTTCAAACATTTATTGTAATCCTCTAAAATTCTAATATATTAGAGCTAGTTCTGGAAATGGATGTAATAGAGCTTGTGTAACTCAGGAATACTTTTAGGTTATATTGCATTCACCGAGTGTTCTGACATTCTAATGATTTAAGATGGTAAAAAACCCCAGAATGTTTTATTTTTCTGAAGAGCGGGAACTAAGACCACCATCACTGTCCTCACTGGAGAACTGCATGAAACTCTGTCAGATGACTGTACAAGGCCTTCAGCAGTTCAAATCTCCCTTTTTACAGCTGCCTTTTATTGAAGAGGATCACTTAAGACGAGTTTTTAATCACAAAAAGGTAAACATTTTAATGAATTACTGATTAAACTGTAAGAATAAATGGTACAAGTTGCATTAAGGGTGATTTTTCTTCTTTGCTTAAGTAGTTAATATACCAAAACGTTTTGTCCTAAAATAATTAGTTCCTTTTTAATGTCACAGAAATCCCTTTGCTTTGTAAATGTGAGGCCTAGATATTACTTTCTATTATTTTACAACTGTTATAATGATACTGCTTTAAGGCCTGATCCTGAGGTGCACATAAATCTGAATGCTGTACATGTGAGTGGAAAATGGGGACGGGCTGTGTGTAATACAATGGCACACGCAAGGGTACCTCTGTATGACAGTGAAGTGTGGCACATAACGTAGGGCTCAAACCAGCCAAGATTAAATACATTGTGTAACAGTAGGGTATTACATTGTAATATGCAAAAATATTATTTTTATTACTGTATAAATGAAATGTCTGTCAACACATTGCACCAACAGTGATTTTCCAAATATTAATATTACAAATCATGCATGTGTCAGAAATAGATCATGACGTATCAGCCCTTGACTTAGACATGATCTGTGCCTGGTGCAAACGTTTAATGTAAACTGCTTATTTCTGTCTGCGTTTAAATCTTGATCAGGTGCACTTGCTTGTGCATCCCCTTCCCGTTTGTTGACTACTTGTCTCCTCCTCTTCCCTCCTGCTGCAAGCAGCTGCAGCATGAGTTGCATTAGGATGTGGTTATGCAGAGAGATACGCTATGTCACTAGGCCAGCATATGCACACCTCTGAATCAGGCCCTTAGCCTGGATGTTCCTTGTTCATATACTAATGGTTCTAGTATTTATGGGGTTAGACAGTGAATGTTATCAAGGGTCAACCTCTTGTGGTATTAAAATAAAGAGTTGAGGGTTAAAAGCAATAAAAAAAAAAACTCTGCAAATGTGCACCTGGGAAAACCATGTTGAAGAGAAGATAGATACAAATTAATTTTGTGCAAGAAGAATTGAATTGAGGGGGTTGTTTTGTTGCTGGATTCTAAGGTTTTAAAATAAAGCTAGATAATTTAATACATTTGCTGCATGTCAAACTATTTCAGTTAAGAAGTTAGGTTTCATTGTCTTGGTTTTGTTTTCTTTGTTCTTTGCACACTATAAGTTTAAAATAAAGACAATTCGGGACCTGGTCAGTATGAAATCCTCTGATCGCCGACTGCTGTTTAGCTTTCTGGAAGATAGCAGTTATGAAGAACTAGTATCTGTTCTTGGCAGCTTTCCAAACATCACAATGGAGATAAAGCCTCAAGGTATGTGGGGATGTCATGACTTACATGTTGCTGCTTGTTTATTCCATGCGTTGCTGAAAGCACACATCCTATCTTGTCTTTGTCTCTGAGTAAGTTATAGATCAGTTCAGATATGGAATATGTTTAAAGTAGTAGAAATCTATTTTAGCTCACATATTTATTAAGCTTTGCCTCTGCCTCAACTGTGTGCAATTTCATTGTGAACTTCTTTCTGTAGGCAGTATAGTAGAAGATGGTAGTTGCAGAAGTTGAGCTCTAGATGGCCGTGCACTAAGCGCTTGAAGGCTTGTATATTAGTGTAATTGCTGGTTCTTATTAATGCAGAATAAATTATACAGTACAATATGATGTATTCATTTCATTTCAACAAAGTCATATAAGCAATTGTATATCCACTTCACTCCTATCCGTGCATCAGACTTCAGCGAATTGCATTTAAAATCATGCACTTTCTTTACTACTTATGGAGCCAAAGTGCAACCAGAAGATCTGGCTATATGCAAAAGAATGTTGGTCCCTCTAATGATGTTATCTTATATGCTTGATTCAATGTATAGCAATGATGTTTAATGTTGCGCCTGCTATATTTTGTTTTTAGATAAGGATAAGACATAACTTTCATATGTTTGTATAATGTTTCTAAATGACATTTTCTCTTGCATTTAAACTATTCTGTTTTTGGATTTAAATTTTATTGGATGTTTTTCATTTCAAATATTCAACCCCTTCATCCTCTCCTGTCACATTAGAGTGTAACTGTAATTTAAGTTTAAGATGACCAGCTATGCAAGACTAGAATTACCTTATGGAATAGGATGCATTCAGTCCAAATTAGCTATTGCCTAAGTCAGTGAGGTGGTTGGAACAGTTAGTAAACAAACCAAAACTAGTGGAACCTGTGTGTTAGGGCTTAAAATATTGTGTGAAAGACACCGTTGCTTTTAGCTCATTGGTACTATATTCTGATAATGCGATTCTTAGTAATATTGGTACTGTGTTTTGTCTTTGGTTTTACGAGGGGAATGCAGCATTCAAGGGCCTGGAGTCTTTTGGTCTAAGCTGCTTAAAATTATTTACTAATTCTGGGGCAAAGAGTAATTAGTTTCCCATATTCCTTGTGTTCATGTGTGAACTAATTGCTTGCCTTCTATTCATCTGTATATAACAAATAAAATAAAAAAATTCTACTGTTTTGTTAGCTAGGGTTGTGTGCACCTGGTCTTGGAACGTTTTTGTTACATTTAACATATTTCTGTTATAATCTGCTACATGCTAAGTTGGCAAATAAGAGAGAATCCGATGTTCCAGTGTTAAGTTTGTTTATCTCTGTCACAGTGCTAGATGATGAAGATAGTAACAACATTACAGTGGGTTCCCTTGTCACTGTACTTGTCACGCTTAAAAGACAAACCATGGCGGTAAGTAAGACAAAGGGCCGGATCCTCAACTACAGCTGTCTTCCACACACGGCCATAATTTGCCGATAGGTAGCTACTACGCATGCGTAGTAACTATTGTACGTCATCTACGTATCGTTACGTAGATTGCGTATATGTGGTCTTAAAGACTGCATATACGCAATCTATGTAACGAAACAATACGTAGATGACGTACAATAGTTACTTGTTAATAGTTAATAGTTGCGTAGTAGCTACCTATCGGCAAATTTCGGCTGTGTGTGGAAGACGGCTGTAGTTGAGGATCCGGCCCAAAGTTCTTAAATTTCTTAAACGAGGGAAAGGGTATTGGCTTTGAAAATGTGAAATGTCACTGTATAATGAGCATCTGTTCCCCAACACAGGAAGTATTTGAGAAAGAACACTCTACTTGCTCTGCAGAGGATCAGCCAGTGGAGGAAGGAGTAAGTATGACTTCTGGTTTCTTTTCATATCAGCTAAAGGGAGAAACCTTCTAGACAGGTTTCATGGCTACAAAATAGATTGGGGTCTCCTCAAACCAAACAGCGTTGTAGAATATTGTAGGAGAACTTGCCTTACTAATTCCATTTCCCCATTACTGACAGTTTGTTCACAGTTATAAGTAAATGGTGTAATTAATATACTGTACCACAAGACATAAATTGACCCATTTGTTAACACCTATTTTGTAACTGTAATGCTGACAGAAGATAATATAACTTTAATTTGATTGCTATCTATGAAACTTTTGTTATAAGCTAATTTATCTTCTAAACACAAGCCTGCTAAGCAACGACTTATGTAAAGTTGTGTGTGTTTTCATCAGCAAGGAGAAGGTGGAAAAACTAAGAGCAAAGGCTGGCAGCAAAAGAATAAAAAGTCTTCCAAATCCAAGAAAAAAAAGCCAGTGAAGAAGAAGGCGACTCCCCCACCCGCACTGCAGCAAAAACAAGTCAAGCAGAAGCAAGCTAACGATGTGACGCCAAACGTGCGTGTGCTTTCTGTATCCTCTAGTTCTTCTATATTAGTGCATGGCTTTGATTAACTGTATTGCAGACAATTCTCTAGTATGTCAATGTATATTATGTAATCTAGGCAGTGCTATCTTTTTGCATACAAAGAGGATCATTTTAAGTACTCAAATTTCCAAGCACAAAGGCTGCTAGTTTATTTCATCAAACAAATGTGATTGTTACAACCAAGACAGCTATATATAATGTTTTAACTTTTTATTGTATATATTGTGTATTTTCATAAGGATGTCATCCCCAAGGAGGATGAGGAAGACCTTTCAGACAAAGGCAGTGATTCTGAAGATGACGATACAAATCGGGATTCTCAAAGTGATGGAAGTGACAAGGAATCTGATAGGGAAACCGATGAGAAACATGGGAAAGATGACGAAACGGTAAGCTTTCCTATTGCGATTGAAACCGTTTTATCTGCATCTTACATGTAGCTTAAAATCTGTGGACTGGATTTATAGTGAGGGTCCTTTCCATACGATAGTCTCCGATGCGAAAGCTATCATACGGAATTGCTGGTCCACAGCCCCGCCTGTAGGAAAGCTGCTTTCCTACATGTAGATTGTGCATCCGCCAGCAGGACCCTACCTTAATACTGCATCATACGTAAGGGCTTAGGCAAACCCTTACTGCACAATTTAAATACTAATGCCCACCACCTATGCGGAGGGCTCAGATCTGCATGAAGCGCAGCATTAGTTGGCTGTGCTCCATTGAGGTTATAATGGTACTGCGCACGCACAGTACCATTTTCCAGCAGACTTGCTTATATAGCATATGTAAGTCTGCTGCTTTTCTTATATATGATGCCGGGCCTGTATTTGTAAATGTTCTATTTTTCTTCTGCATTACATTTAATTCTCCAGTAACAAACAGTATTTTGTGAAGCAGTCCTACACTGCTACCTAGAATATGGTTCTTATAAGGGCCTGGTTAAGCCTTTGGACATCCTATTATGACTTCTCACACTTATTTGATATTTAACCACCAGTGGCAAGGAGTAATGCAGTAAGGTCTTCCAACTGAGAGTAAGTTCTAACTGATCCACATTGGTATTTTAATAAGAAAAACATTAAGGCTGTTGGTAAAACACTTAGTTGTGCCATTTTATTTATGCTTAAATCATCGTCTTTTAGGAATGGCAAGAGTTACAACAGAGCATTCAACGTAAAGATCGAGCCTTACTGGAAACCAAATCAAAGATTACACACCCTGTATATAGTTTATATTTCCCAGAGGTAAGCGATACTCAAATTTTCTAATGCCTCTGTAGATTTTTTGAATTGTTTTGCTTGTTTGTGCAGTATTTAAATGGTTTAGGTCATCAACTTGGTATGCTTTTTATGATCATCTTGGCTTTAGGAAAGGTATTACATTTCTTTTATATTTGTAATTACATGTTATTTACACCATTGAATAGAGCAGTGTTTCTCAAACTCGGTCCTCAGGACCCCCTAACAGTCCATATTTTCTAGGTTTCCTTAAAGATTCAAAATTGATATAATGAGCAGCACCTGTGGAGCTTTTAAAATGTGACAGTTAGTAATGAACACACCTGTGCTCCAGCAGTGAGACCTGAAAAACATGCACTGTTAGGGGGTCCTGAGGACCGAGTTTGAGAAACACTGGAATAGAGCATACGAGAAATGGGAACTGATGTGCACACTTAGGGCCTGATTCAGAGGCTGAAAATAAGAACTTAAAGTTACACCTGGGCAAAACCATGTTGATTTCAAGGGGAGTCAAGTTAATTGTATTCTATGCATGCAGGGAGAATGCTTTGCTTTTACTTATTGCACACAGATACCTGATCAGCTTCACTTTTAAACTGCTAATTAGACTTGAGCTGGGAAACATCACCTTTTAACTATAATACTGTTGCAACAAATGAAATTTGACTCCCCTGAAATCAACATGGTTTAGCCCAGGTGTAACTTTAAGTTCTTATTTTCAATCTCTGAATCAGGGCCTTAGTATCTGGGATTAGGATTTGTTTGTTTTGTATCTAGCAGCACATGTAAGTTTATTTTCTGGGGATGTGTGGTGTTTTTGCAGCAGCTGTGTTGTGGGGTTTTTGTTTATTTTTGCTTTTGTTATTACCACTTAAAAGGTTTCCCATCATTGAGAAATTTGCAACACAATTTATCAGTCCCTTGTCACTAGACCTCAATTAATAATGCATTTGTGGTTAGGTGAACACAAAATTGAATGTCTGATTTATTTAGTGTGTTTCTCTCCTGGGTAAATTACCTTGGTATAAAACAAGCCACATTAGAGCCTCAATAAATATTGTCGCTTTTTTTTCTTGTTGAATTGGTTGTGCATAGTTTTTATCTAAGGCACATTACTTCTCATCATATTTTAAAAGAAAAAGCCTATTATATTTATCTTTTAAAAATCTCTACACATGTTCATTAATCTTGCTTTGTGTGTAATGTATTCCAGGGGTCTTTCTGATTTCATGAATTCATTTTTAAATGTTGGATCAAGTAAACAAACTTTTGACTTATGTTCTCACAGGACATTTCACTTTCATGACTCCTCTGAGTCTGCATTAGCATGTCCCCTTCATTATTATGATTATTCCACTTTTAATTTTCCACTCCTCCCTTTATTAAATTATAGTAAAAATATAAAAAATAGTTTTCCATACGGCACCCTTTAGAGTCACAGTAGTCTCTCCATCTTTACCCCCTTTTATCCCCATTCACCTTAGGCCACATCAGCATTGTTGTAGTGCTGTTCTGGAAGATGCTGCATAAAGCTGCTGGGAGCTTCTCTGTCCCAGCAGCTTCAGCATTGTGCATAGATAATCCATCCCTAACTTTCCACATCATTTGATGCAGATTGTTAATCTATTATGATTTATGATTAGGATATGCTTACCTTTATATTATGTATTAAGACCATACAATTCACTAGACACATTATAAGTTAGTACTTCCTGAGCTAACCATATTGTAACTTTACATCGCTTTGTTATATACTATATTATTGGTTATATAATATACCTTTAATTTTGGACTTGTACTACTAAGACTACTATTGCAGCCTTTCGAATAAGACTACTATAAAATAATAAATTAATGGTTTTATACATGTATCTTTAAAATTTGAGCCCAAACCCAGTGGTTGCTAGTCAAGACCTCATCTAAAAGCCTAATCTTCCAATTTGCTTGTAGAGAACTGCATTAGCAGCCAGTTGGAACTAAGTTCTGATCTATGTTATGCTGAAATGCTCTGCTCTGTTGAGAAAACAGCAGTGATGAGAATGCGAGAAGAAAGGCTTATAGTAAATAATCATAACGATTGTGGTTTGTCTGTACGGTGGTCTGCAGTTTCAAAGACCATCGTACTACAGCTGGGTGCAGACTGTCGCCAATTGCCGGCAGTCTGCATTTTAGAAATCTGTGGAGATCGTGAAGTCATCTGCTGAAAGGTAAGTATCTCCCCTCCCTTTCCCATGCCCTACCCCTAACCTTCCCCTTCTTCAGCCTAACCCCAACCCTCCGTACCCCGCAGACTAATCCTAACCTTTTACCATCTGCAGGTAACAAGTCCTAATAAAGTTGAATTGTTAGGCAATAGACATGTCATAATTAGAATGCAGCTTTTATGATAGATATTTTTTAACTTGCAATTTACT